>PVKU01000156.1:256966-686941 GCA_004027475.1 Anoura caudifer
AAAAAAAAAAAAAAAAAAAAAAAAAAAAAAAAAAAAAAAAAAAAAAAAAAAAAAAAAAAAAAAAAAAAAAAAAAAAAAAAAAAAAAAAAAAAAAAAAAAAAAAAAAAAAAAAAAAAAAAAAAAAAAAAAAAAAAAAAAAAAAAAAAAAAAAAAAAAAAAAAAAAAAAAAACCCAAAAACAAAAAACCCTCTAAACAACTCAATTCAACAGTGAGTAAAGGACTTGAGTAGATATTTCTCCAAAGAAGGTATAAAGATGACAAATGAACTCATTAATTCATGCTCAACATCATTAATCACTAGAGAAATGCAAATCAAAAGCACAGTGAGATACCACTACATAGTCATTAGAATGGCTATTATCAAAAAAAGAAAGAAAAGAAAAACAAAACAGAAAACTAGCATTGTCAAGAATGTAGACAAATTGGAACTTGTATGTATTTTTGGTAAGAATGCAAAGTGGTGCAGCTGTTGTGGAAAACAGTATGGTAGTTTCTTAAAATATTAAACAGAATTTTGATATAATCCTGCAATTCTACTTCTGGGTATACACCCGAAAGTATTAAAAGCAGGGACTCAAACAGACATCTTTACACCATTGTTCATAGCAGCATTATTTCCAGTAGCCAAAAGGTGGAAGCAACCCAAGTGTCCATTGATAAACCAAATATGGTCCATCCACACAATGGAATATTATTCAGCATTAAAAAAGGAAGGGAACTCTGACATACTACAACATGAATGAACCTTGAAGACATTATACTAAGTGAAACAAGCCAGACACAAAGGATAATACTGTATGATTCCTCTGATATGAGGTCTCTAGAGGTGTCAAATGCAGAGAAAGAAAGTAGATGGTGGGTGCCAGGGGTTGGGGAGGGAATAGGGAGTTAGTGGGTAATGGGGACAAAAGTTCAGTTTGGGAAGATGGAAAGTTCTGGGGATGATGGAGGTGAAGGCTGTACAACAATGTGAGATTATTTAATGCCACTGAATTGTAAACTTAAAATTGGTAGTAATAGCAAATTGTCTGTTATGTATAGTTTACCACCATAGGAAAACATCCCTCTCCCTCCAAAAAAGCAAAATTATTTTTAGAAAAACAAAAGCTGAGAAAATTCATTGGCTGCAGATCTGCACTACAAGAAGGGCTCAATGGAATTCTTCGGATGAAAATGGAAACCTGCCTCTACATTAAGGTAGGAGAGCACCCAAAATGATGAATGAATAGCTAAATAGAAAAATTGTTTTTGTTTTAGGTTTATTTAAAAATGTAATTTATTGTTTAGATAAAAAATAGTAACATGTATTGTGGGGTTTATAACATATTGTAGAAACGAACTTTATGACAACGATTCTGTGAAAGACAAGAGGGGAAATGGGGATATAGTGTTAATGGCTCTCACATTACATGTGAAGTGGTATAATGTTATTTGAAGGTAGTCTACAGTATGCTGAATGTATATATTGTAAACCCTGTAATATCCACTAAAAATTAAAACAAAGAGCTATGGCTTATGAGCCAACAGTGTGGATAAAAATGAAAGCCTGAAATTGATCAATTCAAAAGAAAGAATAAACACGGGAAACAAGAAACAAAGAAGAGATGGGAGGGGAAGAAATATCTAGATGAAAGTCTTAAACCCAACCATACCGATAATTACTGATCAGAAACTGAGAAAAGACAGAGATTGTGAATAAAAAAGCTGAGATGCTGAATTAAAAAGCAAGAACTATCTCTATGCTGTCTACACGAAACCCACTTTAAATCTGACACACATAGGTTAAAAGTACAAAGGTGGAAAAGAAAGCTGAGAGAATTCATTGCCTGCAAGTCTGCCCTATAAAAAATGTCCAGTGACATTCTTCAGATGAAATGGAAGCCTGGCTCTACCTAAGGGTAGGAGAGCCCACGAAATGTTGAATGAATAAGTAGAAAACACCACTCATAGGAAAGCTTGGGTGATCATACATACTATCAGACAAAGTCAACTTTGGAATGGGAAATATTACCCAGAGGGACATTTCATAAAGACATGGTCAGTTCAAAGAGCTGATACTCATAAATACACATGCATTTCATAACAGTCAAAATACACAAATGAAGCAAAATCTAATAGAGCTGTGAAGAGAAATAGGCATATACACAATTATGGTTGAGATTCAACACCCTTTCTCACTAACAATAGAACAAGTAGACAGAGAATCAGTAAGGAGACCTGCATAGCACCAGGAGCTAACAAGACCTGGCTGACACACAACTCTCAGCCCAACAACAGCAGGAAACACATTGTTTTTCTTTTTTGAAGATTTTATTTATTTATTTTTAGAGAAAGGGGAAGGGAAGGAGAAAAAGAAGGAGAGAAATGTCAACATGAGAGAGAAACACTGATAGGTTGCCTCTCATATGTGCCCTGATAGGGGACTGAACCTGCAACCCAGGCATGTGTCCTGACTGGGAATCGAACTGATGAACTTTCACTTTGTGGGATGATGCACAAGCAACTGAGCCACACCAATCAGGGAAGGACACACATTCTTTTTAGGTGCCTGTGGAACACTTACCAGTATCAACCATATACTAAACCATGAAACAATTCACTATATATTTTGAAATAATGAGGTTTTACAAGTATGCTATCTCACCAAATCAGAATCAAATTAGAAGTCAATAACAGAAACATATCTAGAAAATCCCCAAAGGTCAAAGTTAAACAATGAACCTCCAAAAATATCTCATGAGTCAAAAGAGAAATCACAAAGCAGATCAAGGAACACTTTGAACTGAATAAAAATGAAAATATAATATATGAAACTTTATAGGAGGCAGCTAAAGCAGTCTCTTAGAGGCAAATTTATAGGACTGGATTTGTAGCTTTCTAATTTATATTAGAAAGTAGGTGAAGATGGTATTGATGAGTGTTTATGGGACTGAGGGACACTTTAAATTGGTGGAAGTTGTATGGGCCTATTTTGGGGTTTCTAGAGCCCTTTCCTAGTTCAGATTTCATATCTGTCAAGTGTGTTCACTGCATTATTTCATGATTCTGGAATCACAGCCATGAACTTCTGGTTTCTGCTCTGAGCCTATAGCATTTTCTTATGCATACCCATTAGGGACTGCAGATGGGGGGTTAGCAAGCACAGGGACTAATGAGGAAAGAGGTTCTGGGTGAGAAATGGGGACCCCATAAAATGGGCAAATTGGGGGTGACTACCCTTTAGTAGGATGAATATAAAGAAAGCTTCACGGGCTAGTGATTTTTCACCACCTAGTCCCTCGGCTGAGCCATCACATGGATGGAGTCATCCCCACTGTGACTGCTGCCTTTCGTTTGTCTGTAGAGGAAGCTGCAGCAGAAAGGCTTCTGGAATCCCTGGGAGCTGGGGACACATCAACTCCTGCAGGACTCTCACTTGCCGGGGAGAGTTCTGCACACAGAGTCTGTGGAGCATGAAAAAGCCACTCTGAGCCTGCACAGCTCAGCCCAGGAAGGCATGAGTGCTTCCCATTGACCAGTGATTGGCCATCTTACCAGGCCTGACAGTTACTGCACTCTCTGAGGACCTGGAGTTAAAATGCATGGTGAAGATCTTTCAGATCTACTCTGCTAACATTCCAGTTGTCAAACGCACGATCGTTCATAACCTTATATATTGCACAGGGGACTGGAGTCCCATGATGGTTAGTGACAGAGCTACATGTGCCCACAATGTAGGACTCAGAGCTTTACTGATTTACAATTGCAGTATGTTGGCCTTCATGGCACTTCATGGTGAGCCCCCTAATTACATGCGCCCTCAGGAACATGCAATCCTTTTTACTATGGTCCACTTTAGAAAGTGGGTTTAAATTCTGGGAAACACCCTGACCTGCTGGCCCTGACATGGTCACAAGGACCTCATTCAGGGAAATCCAGTCACCACTCCAGGGGCGGGGGGGAGCACCAGGGCCTCAGTATCATGACTAATCCATGACTTTGTTGTAAACCTTCTTCAAATGCTGCACTTTTGTCCCACCATCACCTCCAGCGACGTTGCAGTGCCTGCTCATGCTAACCTGCTCTTTATGAAATGAGGGTCTGGGTACCTTCTGTCTCAATATCTCTCTCCCAGACTGGAAATTTTCACTTGCACTTTATTTATTTTTTGTTTGTTTGTTTATAATGGAATCATTGAGGTGACATTGGTTAATAAAATTAAATAGGTTTCAGGGGTATAATTCTATAATACATCATCCGTATATTGTATTGTGTGTTCACCACCCCAAGTCAAGTCTCCTTCCATCACCATTTATCCCCCTTCTACCTCGCCACACCCTTTCTCTCTGATAATCACCATAATGTTCTCTATGAGGTTCTTTTTTTGTTTTCCTTCACCTTTTTTATCCAGTCCCCCTACCCCCTAGGCTGTAGCTTTTCAAATAGATTTCACTAGTCTGATTTTTAAAAGTCATGCATCATATATGTTCTTTCCCTGTAGCATTCTTAGTCATAAATCACTAGAGTAACCAGTTTTTTCCCCTCTAATTTTCTTATCTGAAAATCACTTAGATAAAGGAACTCTTTCCACACCTGCCGAACAAAAGATAAGCAGTTCTAAAACTGTGTCACTTGGCACCTTTCGACATTGCAGCAAGCTTTCCAGATGTTCTAAGTTGCACTGAGATCGATCTTGAAATTGTAAAAGACATGCTAGCTTGACCACTGAGCCATTGTTTTTTTGCAAAATGATAAATTAAACCCATCTCCAGCACGAGCTGCCCGTGAATGTCCTCCTGTGTGGTAAGACTTGACTAGGACACGCCCAGGCTCTCACCACAGCAACCTCTGCATGGCTACTTTGTGTGCAGGGGTCCCCTGCCCCTTCTCTGCATTACACACCAGCCCAAGAGGGGCGTCACATGGGCAAAAGCACATGCAGCCCTGGCCTCAGCCTCCTGATGAGACACGACAACATTTGGGAAATGAAGTAATGAACAGGCCAGTGACAAGCACTGTTTTTCCCCCCATGAGAATAGACAAAATCACTTTATTGAATGCTCAGCTTTCCTGCATTTGGACAATTCTATCATTTCTTGGTTGCTTGTCTCACTGAGTCCTATGCACATACTCAGGTAACTCTGTGTCTCTATTTCTCCAGGATATGCCCATCCCCACATCTTCCAGACAAATCGAATGGGGCAGATCCCAGGCAGATTCTCTGAAACCAGTTCACCCTTCTTGTGAGTTCCATGAGAAGAAAGCCCACAGCCTCCCAGGCTTGCAGTCACCCTCCTCCTGGATGGGGGAGGGTGTTCTTGGCAGTCGCCTCTCTTTTCCATTATGGGAAAAAGAGCCTCCTCAGACACCTTTCACTATGTCAAATCCCAAACCACTCGAAAGGGTGTCTTCCTAAAATCAGCCCATCACACAACCCCCATGCCCAAACCACAGTCTTCCTAATGATGCTCTAAGAAAACACCTGACCCTTCTAGCAGTCCATGCAGACCTTCCAAACCCGGCCTCATGCCATTAGGGAGGAGGGGAAGCCAAGAGCTGGCTCAGTGTCAGAAAGGATTCAGAGAACACATTTGAGAAGAGGGATAGGCCTACAGATGGTGGGGGACACTTAGTGTGCAATGCAGAGGGCCAGGCTTGGTGAAGGGAGGTGAGGAGTGGGACACATGGAGGGCTGCTGCACATGGGGACTGAGGAGAGACCCGTGAAAAGACCAGCATTGTAAGAGGAAAAGAGCATATCATGAAAAGCACACAGTTGGTGCACCTGCAGACCTGGTCTGTTTAGTGAGGCTGCAGTTCAGCCTGCCCAGGAAGGCATCTTTTCTGGAGAAAGCTGGACCTGGCCTACTCGTGGAGGAAGGACAGGTGAATGAGAACCTGGGGCCCAGCCCACTCTGGAGGTGACTGGAGGTGACACTGCAGCCCCCAGGCCCCAGAGCCTTTCATACACAGTATGTTTGGTGCCTCTGGCCGGCCCCCTCCCACCTTAAACGGAGCAGGGCAGAGTAGCCATAGGCCTACTCAGCCTTCCATCCCTGCTGAGGACTCATGCTAGTGTTGTCCCACAAGAATCCAAGGGAAGAGAACATGAGCACAGGACAAGGATAGGGTCCTCTCACACCCTTTTAGGGCAGCAAGGGTGGGTGGCTGACTCCTGGGCTGCGATAGAGTGCTCAGCTCTGTGTCCTTCCCTTCCTAAGGCAGACACAGCACGTGAAGAGTCATTGAACCCTGAGGAGCAAACCCCCCACTTACTCAAAATACTCAGCAGCAGGCGTGGTCCTGAAGCTGTCGTTAAGGCCCAAGGCATCACTGGCATTGCCGGAGTGGGCATCTGTGCAGTTGGGGCTGTTCCAGGTGTTGTTGCAGTGGATCCAGGGCAGCTCCATGGTGAAGGAGGAAAAGAAGTAATGCAGTGCCCAGGCGATGATGACATTGTAGAAGAAGCCAACATAGAGTGAGATTAGGATGACTGTGAAACCCACACCTAGGGCAGTGAGAGCACAGAGCCACCGTCAACAGAACGCCCCCTCCTACTTTTCCTTGCAGAAGATATTGCCACCCTTGGCAAGCAGTTTGCCACCATCCTAATACCAGGCAACATCTTTGAATACACAGGGGAAGAGAAGTGAAAGGCCAGTTGCTAGATTTCATGCTGTGATCACAGAGAGGGGCTTCCCCCTTCCAAAACCATCTATGATCATCTCTGTCCACTCAGAGACATTCAGAATATCTCTGAGGGGCATTCAAGGCCTGAAAGACCATCTAGTGTCATTGGAGGGTATCCTGGACCACCCTGGTAAGGCCAGGGATATGTAGAGTCATCCAGGAACATGTAGGATCATCTAGGGCCACCATGGTAGAACCAGGTCACTCACAGACATACAGGGTAACCAAGGGCCATCCATGGCTACCCACAGTCACTCAGGATCAAACAGGATCATCCAGGCTCACCCAAGGTCATCTAGAGCCACTCTGGGTCATCCTGGGCAATCATACCCAGAGTTATTCAGCACCACCAGGCCATGCAAAACCATCAGAATCACCCGCCATCATCCATGGCCACCCACGGCCACCCTGGGTCATCCAGGGACATTCAGAGATACAAAACATCACCAGTGTCAACAAATGCCATTCCAAACCATTCAGGGTCACCCAGAAACATTCAGGGCCATCCATGACAAATGGTCATCAGAGGCCATCCAGGGTTACCCAGGAATACTCAGTGATTCCCAGAGCCATCCAGAGACACCTAGAGCCAATCACAGTTACCAATAGTCACTAAGGAACAACTAGGGTCCTCCATAGCCATCCACATTTACCCAGGCTCATCTAGGACCACCAAGGGCATCCAAGACCATCCAGGCCTAGCATGGCTAATTCACAGCCATCCAGAGACACCCAGAGTCATTCGTGGCTACCCATAGCTACCCAAGACTACCCAGGGCAAACAGTCATCAAGGTTCATTCATAGCTACCTAGGGCTGCCCAAGTTCACCCAGGACCATGCATGACCATCTAGGGTCTGTCAGGGGCATACATGACTATCCAGAGTCTCCTAGAACCACCCAGAGCCTTTCAGAGCATCCTTTCCAGGATCACAAAACCTGGAATTTGGGATCAGTTATGAGGCACAAGAGAATGGTGAGCAGCTTTTGGAGTTGTGTCATCCTGACTGGTGGGCAGACGGGTCTGATGGTTAGAAGGTTTCCTCCTGTTGGTTGGGGAAGCCATGTGCTGAGGAAGCCACGTTGTCATGAAGCACATCACAGGAGGTTTTTCCTGGCAGTGGACTGCTGTGGATGTATGACTTGAAATTCATTTCAGGTTAAAACTTTGCATACCAAATCCTTAGCTTGAAACTTTGGGAACTCGAAGGAGTTTTGCCCAAACACTAGAGCAGATCCAGATCCAGTATCCGAAGGAAGAGCTTTGCTTTTGGTCTTGTGCCCGCCGCTGTGTGGACAGTTCTTCATCTGGGCAGGCTGGCTTTCTCGACCTTCACAACAGAGTGAAAAGGTCACCAGAGGAGCACGTGTGCTGGCCCTGTCGGTGACACAGCACCCTAGCACTGGAGCTCTGCCTCACCTGAGAGCACCGTGTCTCTTGGGTTGCTGTCCAGGTACCAAAAATGCCGGAGCGATGGAAACGATTCCCTGGGTAGGTGGTTGCTGGTGTCAGCTGTTTGCTTGATCACCACAAACTCTGTCCTTCAGGACAGCAGAGGCTTACAGAGCCACAGGCCTGGGGCACTGAAGTGTAGCCTCTCACTACCCCGGCTTTCACCAAGTTCCTCCTCAGTGCCACTTAAGACCCAGCCACATGAAATCCGCATTTTGTTTATCATTGTTCATTACATCATCACATCATCTGAATAAAGCCACAATGGATACACTTTCTTCATCATTTCTTGCCATGAGAAACTCTCTGCTAAGGAGGTGGCAGGTTCAGTTCCCTCTAATACTTCCAATGAAAATGTGTTCCTCTACTGTCTGACTCCCAGGAAGCTCAGGGCTGAATGTGAATTTCAATCACGGTTCTTAATGTCAACTTTCTTAAATTTCTATTTTTCTTAGTATTTTTATATTAACCTTGAGTGCATTCCATTTTATTTTAAGCTACCTTAAATTTTTTTCCAGAAAGAAGAAGAGTTTGATACATCCCACTAAAATATTACTGACCACAAAATATATAAAATTGTTTTATATTCAATAGGTTGGCAGTGCTTCTAGAGCACATGTAAAATGAGGGTGACTTCAGCAATTAACCAAACAGCCTGCCTCCTTAGGTCTTGAGAGAGCATGACAGTTACCCTTCTCTGCCATCCCCCAAAGCCAGCTCACTCCAAATTGTCCACAAAAGCTGGCTTCAACGAGAGTGTCATAGGCAAACACTAATTCCAAGGATACCAGCTGGAGAAAAGGCTCTCTGGTAGAGCAGCTTTCCACTCCTTGAGACTCATCGGCAGGTTTTTTTGAAGTAAACTGGAGAGAATTCCTTCTCTGTCAATTTGGGTGTCTTTATTATCCATTTGGTGTGTGCACGCACAAGTGTGTATGCGTGCGCATGTGTGTTCATATGACAGAGAGGGGGACAGAGAAGAAGTGGGGAGTAGGATAGTTCTGAGGCTCCTCCCTCCAGGATGCTGGATGGCACATTTGGGTGCCGAAGGTCACCTGCAGCCTCTCTAGCCGCACACCCACCCTGCGGGACTCTGAACAGAGGGTACAGGGACCTGAGGATGAGGCACAGCCGCTGAAGCAGCTCATCCTCACTGTGGACCTACCTACCATCTGACTTTCTTGGTGCAGCTCCGTGCTGATCACGGGCAGGGAGCAGCCCCCAGGTAAGGGAGGGAAGGCAGGGGGAAGTGGGCTGTCTGAGAGCTCAGCTCCAAACACAGGAGGAAGCTTTCACAGGGCCCGGACATGCCGATCGTCCTCTGAAAGACTAGATAACCTTTTGGCTCTATAATAATTATTTGGGGCATTTCAACTGATGTTATTTACCATGTGTTACCTGTATGTAATGAATGACACATGAAAATACAGGCAATTTAATTAATTAATTTTTTTAAAGATGAAGGAAAAAGAAGGCATGCGTGTCAGCGTATCCAGAAAAGCATCGTTTGCCTCACCTAATTTAAGGAGAAATGACCAGCTCCTATCAAATGGGAATCGTATGGATAAGATAGAGCCTGGACAAGTAGAAAAGCATCTGTTGGGGGTTGCAGCTCGATTGGCATTAAACAATTCAAGGGTCTCTCCTGTAAACAGGAAAGTCTAGTGTTCTTGTGCTTATTCATTTAGATCCTCGACGAGCACAGCCCTGTGTTAACTGCACAGATTCCCAGCTCAATAGCTGAACTTCTGTGGTTTGCAATTCCCTTGATCCCGGGTTATGAGGTGAGTGACTGGGGTCCCACTAAGGTTCTGCCCGTGGGGCCACACAGCGCTTCTTACTGTGGCCTCACTCAGCCCCAGCTCAGCCTTCCACATGGACAAGTTTCCAAAACTGGACAAAAGCTGATGTGAGCTGCCAGAATGTGACTATGAGTTACGGAGGTGCGTGACATCTGCTACTTCTCCGCCAGGTTCTGATATTGCTGAGATGTGGCAACATCTGTGCTCTGAGCTTCCATAGAATGGGGTGCCGACAGTCATATTTCCTGTGCTGACTCCAGTTCATTAGGATTAAGTAGCACTGAAATCCTCGGAAAGCATTTGACATTTTATAAGCTGCAACATAACAACTCACTTTGGCAGCTTTACTGGAGAAAACTTTGTGTGGCAGGAAACAGCTGGAAATCAGCGTTCACCCGCTGGCCTCCAGCCCCGTGGGGCCACCATCCATGCCCTCTTCTGCAGTCCCTCACTCTGCCGTGGGGTGCTCAGGAAAGAGCAGATTTACTTAGATTCAGGGTTAGACTCCCTAGTGGGAGGTGGGGGCACAGAGTCGTGTCACGTAAAAAAACTTCTGGCAGACATACTTCAGACTGGAAAGACGTGCCCCTTGGAAATCCCGAGATGCAAACTTATATCACCACAGGCTGCATCACAGCTGGAGGCATCCTTCCTCAACATTTCCCCAGATGGTTACTTGAGGATAGATGTGCTTAATTTCCGACTCGGTGCTTTAAGTCTCTATAAATACTGACCACAGCGAAAGCTCAGTGCAGTGCACGACCGCGTGACACATTAGCGCTGCCCAGCAGAGCCTGGGAGGACACGATTAACTCATTTGTGTCTTGTCTGTTAGCTTGGGTTTACTGCCCTCGATGGCACCAATGTTGTGTCAGTACACAGATGCTGAAATGTCCAGGTCAATACCTGCACCTGTCACTAAAGGTGCCTGGTATCTTCAGGTGCCTGCATATTTCTCCACTGGGGAATTAATGATGGTGCCAGAGGTGAGTCTCAGGTAATTCCTCTAAAGCTTTGACTTCTGTGTGCAAATTGCACAAAGGAACACCCAGCACCTGGCGTCTGAAACCAGAGGTGTCTGAATCTTGCTCTGTAGTTCTACTTTAGGGTAGCTCTATGAGTTCTTTAGCCTCAGAAAAAATTGCTAACATCTCCAGATTCGCCCAGCAGACCATTAGACAGGAATAACACACAGTGGGTGGAGGAGGTGTCTCAGCATTTCCTCTGTGATAGCTACTTCCACGGAGACCGACCCCAGCAGCTGTGAAAGGACCTCCCACCTGAGGCCGGATCAGTTTCTGTCTGAGCACACACCCTCTGACCCCCCACACAGCAGCCTTGGAGACGCCCTGAGGCTTCTGCTCTCCTCAAACACCAGCTTGTCAAGAACTTCTGAGAGAATCCAAAGCCTGAGCTTTAAAGAGCCATTTTCTTAATTAAACCAGGTGTTTGAACCATGCACCTTCTCCAGTCTTGTTGAGAAAATACCCCAAATCCTCCAGAGCCATTGCCTCCTGCTGGCCCAATGCAGGGTCAGACAGGTCTGGGACTGAATCCCATCCTGCCCCTAACAAGCTGACAAGGGCCCGTAACTAAAGCCTTCTATTTCAGTGCCTGCCTCTCCAAGATGGAGACAAGACAGTGTGTGCCCCACTTGGGGCTCTCAGGAGGATGGAGCTGGGTGACCATGGGGAGACTGGTGACCATGGGGAGACTGGTCACCTGCGCTCAGCACGAGGTGTGTTTGCTTCGTGGTGCTGTGGCATCTCAGTCGCAGCCTGGAAGGCCGTAACTAGACAGTTAGGTAGATTATAGATAATAGGTAGTTCCGATTGATTGATTGATAGATAGATAGATAGTTGAACTGCTAAATTAGTGAAGTCAAGTAGATTGAGGCATGAGAAATGATTCTGTTCTTGTTTTAAGTAGCCTGGGAACTTAAGCCTTTGAACTTTCTCATATTGAATCAATGCCCAGAAATACATCAAACCTCCTAATAACCCTGAGTGACCCCTGAAGGACTACAGGAAGGTGCCCAGACCACCCAACATCCAGTATCCAGACCATTGGTCATCTAAAGGGTTACCATCTCGGACCAATCTAGAAGCTAAGAATGCAGGACTGATTCTTCTCAAAAGTATAACTTTATATAACAAGCCTCAGCTTTTCTTCCTTCTTTGGAACACTGTGGGTATTGCCTAGTTGTGTTTCTAATATGTAAACCTTAAGACCCTTGAATAAATTTTTATCATTTATTTCTAGCCAAAGCCTCCTGATTTTATTTCTGCTCAGTTGACATTTAATAGATGCTAGCTATCCATACACGATAAATAAGTAGGTGGGTAGATAAATGGTTGATAGATGACAGTTGATAGACAGATGATACACACATGACAGATAGACAGATGATAGCTAGATAGATTGATGAACAGATATGTAGATGACAGACAAATAGATGATTGGTAGCTGACCGGTGGATAGAGGTTTTATCTTTTTTATCATTTTAACACTGGACAAAATAACACCACGAATGAATTTAATTACAGGTGGCTTCATCTGGAAGGAAGGAAATACACTCTCAAACTCTTGGTCATTATAGATCTTTGGAGTAGGACCAAAATTCAAATGGTGTGTTCATGTGTGTAGACACCTAGGAAAGCAGGATGGAATGCACACGACTTGGGTGGGCTTGCTTCAGCAGCTCTGGAGCCGCAGCCTTGGCCTGTGCCATGCAAGGTGTGAGGAGGTGTCCCTACCATTACCTTTGAGTATGGGACAGATCTTCCAGACGCCAGCAGCGCCCTCCCTGTTGAACTGCCCAAGGGCCAGCTCCATGTAGAAAAGCGGCATCCCCGCAATGACCATGAAGAGCAGGTAGGGGACCAGGAAGGCACCTGTGGGGCATGACAACATGGTCACTGAGGGCCTCAAAGGCTCAGCTATCTCCCTTGACCACATAAGTTTTGGCTCTGACCCCAATCCCTGTCCTTGCTTCTCCTGAAGCTTCCTGTCTAGCCCCCTTCCAAATGGAAGCCACAGGCTGGGCTGGGTGAGTCTCCTCCCTCCATGCCTAGCTCCACTGTCATCAGTGCTCCAAACCCCTCTAAAGCTTTCAAAGCAAGCCCATCCCTACTGAACTGCCAATGTCCCAGCCCCAGGTTATGGGGTCAGCCCCCGAGAGGACAGCAGACGCAGCCCAGTCTGCGCTGTGCCTCCTTCCCTGCCTTTGCCTCCTCTTGGTCCTCTGTGGAATGTCTTGAGTTGTGACTCTTGTGGGATCTGCGGGCCACCTCTGACCCTGTGTGGATTCTGTCATCAATTCCAAATCCCAGCATTTGAAACCTGCCTCCATCAGGGGCTGTGGTCCTTCCAGGGAAGCGCCTTTTTCCTCTCGGAGCTGCATCCTGTCCGGAGCACAAAGTTCAGGGCCCCAGGGCTCTGCTTCCTAAAGCTCTGCCTCAAATGAGAGGGAGCTTCACCATGGCTCTCTTCCTGGAATGGGGAGGGAGGCAGGGAGGCCCCACGATTGTCTGTCCTATTGCACCACTGAGGTCTCAGTCTCCTCCCCTCCGTCTGGGCAGAGTAATGCCAACCTACCCACAGGCATGCTGGGAGGCCCTCCTCAGGACTATCTTCCTACACCCGCCCCCCCCCCCCATGTTGTGGTGTGGCCAGTGATTCAGGGATGCTGTCAGGGAAATGGAGGCACCAGGAGGATGGGCATGAGCTCCAACTTACCCGGATTCTCAGCTCTAATTTTTGGGGTGATTCCCCCTTTATCTCACTTAGTTCTCTGCCTGAGCCCTTAGACAGCTGTGGTTTCAGCATTGGCTGAGTGCAAGGAGTAGCAGGAGCAGGGGCAGGGGCAGGGCACATTTACAGGGCATCTCCGCTCAAGGGCCCCCCTTTGTAAAGACTGTTTTTGGTCAGCCACAGCTGCCCTTCTGTGTGGGTCTTTTCTTTTCAAAGTGAAAAACACCTTTGGAAACAGAAGACAGAGCCATGGTGCCTCCAACTGCTAACTTCTGCTTCCTGCTCTCCTGGCCTCACTGTCCTCAACTGTGATGTCCTGGCACAGGGTGAGATTGGTCTGAACTCTGCCTCTATGGTTCTGTGACACACACACGGGGAATCTGTGCCCAGGTAGTGCTAAGTTACAAAGCTGAGCCACGTTGCCAGAGAGTGCCCGTCTCTCAAAAGCCTGTCTCCATCGCCCTGTCTCTAGCCCCGAAGAAGTGCACAGGGAGGGCATGTGGGGACTCACCCCCGCCGTTTTTGTAGCACAGGTAAGGAAATCGCCAGACATTGGCCAGGTCCACGGCGAAGCCAATCACCGAGAGGAGGAAGTCTATCTTCTTGCTCCACGTCTCCCGTTCCTGGGTCTCCACGGGGGTCTGTGGGGAGTTGACGAGGGTGGAGTTTGTGAGCTGCACCCCATTCTGCTCCTTGACCAAAACAAGTTCCACCGCCTTTGGGCACGTGGCATTGGGCTCCTTAGCTGGGGCCACCACGGAAGGCATCAGTCCCACTGGGCATTTGCTTCTACTCATGGGCAGACTGGATGGAATCTAGGATTCTGCACTTCTTCCCTCTTGGTCTTCAGCCAGCATGAAAAATAAACATACACAGGAATGCAATGAGTTAGTAGCCAGAACTACAGATGCACCCGGTGGCAAGAGCAGAGATCCAAGGCATTTATATTCCTTTCTCTGGGGCAGAACAAATACATTCCAAGCAGCTAAGATGGCATGGGCAGGACTGAGGATGACATACGAGTTATTTCTCCTGAAGGCTGAGGGAGACAAGCTGTGGAAACCTCCGGACAGACATCTGCTTTGCCCCCTTCCCCTGGTTCTCCTCTCTAGTCCAATGAAAGTGCAGTGCTGGTGTAATCTCTGATTTTGCTTTTAACAACAATGCAAGCAGTTACCGCTGCCATACCCCACACAGCAGGGAGTAAGTTACTGTCTTCGAATAGCACCCAACAGTAAGTCTTTACAAGAGTGTGCACCTATTCGTTCCACTGTAATCAAAGTCAGCCACAGCAATGAAATGTTTACATAACCACGACAACGGTTTCTTCAAGGAATGTATGCATGATCCACGTACACCCGTGGCCCGGTGGCTCACCAGCGTCACCTGGCAGAGTGGGCATAGGTGAGAGCATCGTGTCAGGATTCCCCTGAGGGACCGCCAGCTCCCATACTTCACACCTGTGCCAGGGAGCTCATTTTTAGATTGCTGCCATGAACCCTGGGCAGTGTCGTCAGAGGGGACAGAAGAAATTCCACAGTAACAGCTACGAGCAAGCTGGGCCCTCGGGTCAGAGAGCAGGTTCAAATTTGACTTCCGGCATTTGACCCCCCAGCATGGTTTCAACAGCTCGCACAAACGTGCGTGCACACGTGTTCGTGCATGCACGCTCACATACACACATGCACAGAGGTTGAGGCAGAAGCATAACAGGATGGCAGCTTAGTGGGCAAATTTTCCACTGTGTCCAAGTTTGAATGAAAACTCACAACTTAAGTTATTTTATGCACCAACTCTCCATGGCCCCTTCACCTCTGCTGACCCAACGGCACCTTCCTGAGATGTATGAAAAACAAGCCCAGGGGCTGCGTGCTCTGGGGAGCAGGCGAGCCCGGACTGCCACGGGGTGCAGTCAGACGGGGTGGAGATGCAGAGGCAGCAAATTCCAGCTTTTTTGTTCTGACAACGGCCCTTGCAGCCCTCTCTGGCCACCTGCCGGGAAGCCCACGCCCAGCATTTGGGGTGAGCTGACAAACTCCTGCAGCAGTGGCCTCAGAGGCCAGGTTTGGGTACAGAAAGCAAAATGCGGTCTCTTAGAAAAACACAGCCTGCCCATAAGCGGCTGTTTGCGCCTCTGTCCCGTTTGTCCCGGAAGCACAGAGCCCGCAGCTCCGCGCGCCCGCTCTCAGCCTTCGGAATCAGAGACGAAACCCTGCTCGATGGAGCATTGACTGAGAAAACCACCCGGATCGGACAGGGGTGGGGGCGGCTCTGGCCAGGTCCCCTTCACCCTGCATCGCATCTGGTTCAACACGCAGGAATCAGTCACAACAGCTGTGCGCCCCAGTGCTGCCGCCGCAGGGAAGCCGCCCCTTCACGCGATCCCTGGAGCCGCGCGCGGTGGTAGGAAAGGCGCTCCCCCTGCGGGGCCAGGGCCAGGGGCCACGGCGGGGGCGGGGAGGGGGCGCATCAACCTTGCATCCCCCATGGTCCACACATCTCTCAGCCACCGATTACCTTAAGGTCTCCAATGATACTGTCTGTCGGGGCGCGCTCTGCACCCCGGGCTGTGAATGAGTTTTGGAGACCTTGTCGTCAGAGGGACGCGATACCGCCTGACTGCGCCCGTCCCAGCTCTGTGCCCCTCCGCTGAAGCCTTCGGGCTCCACGGCTCGAACGGCTAGCCCCGAAGATGCGCGGGGACGCCTGCCTGTGCAGGAAGTTGCCCACGCAATGCCCGGGCCTTACCTGCCTTCCCCGGCCTCGGCTCCGCTCCGGGGTCCTACGCCTAGCTTCCGTGAAAGCTCAGGCTCTATCCCGCTGCGGTGGGCGGGCTCGGCCTCCCGGCTCTTATCAAGTAGCCTGGCCCGCCCCGCCCCGGCGCCGTCGGGGGCGCAAGCCCTTCTGGCTCCGCTTCTGCGCCGCCCTAGGGGGGCGGAGGACGAGGCCTGCCGCGCCCTGCACCCGCCCCCCGGGACCCAGATGGAGGGCAGAAGCGGATGGCCAGGGCCGGTAGAATACTCTGCCCCAGGTCTTGCGCGTCCGGGAGCCTGCGATGCTTAGGAGGGGGAACACCTGTGGATCCGAGGCATGGCAGAATCGGGATGAGCTCTTTTCCTGCGGGACCAGTCTAGGTCTCCCTCTCACACTCGCCTGCCTCCCCCTGGAGCTGCCCTGCGCACCGACGTCTGCTTGCGGGGCTCCCTGTCCCCCACCGACTGCCGCCCACCCATCGCCGCGGAGGAGAGGAACCCGCAGGCGGGAGTGAGCAGGGAACCTGCCTGGCTGAGCGGGTCCAAGATTGTGTCCTCCCTCTTCCTCCCCCCACCCCCGCAGCTGCTGTGAGACCCTCGCCCTGATGCTACACCGACCCTTCTCTCCAACCGCCCAGCTCCCACGAACTCCTCCTGTGCGACCGTCGCTCTACAGGTCCCCAGGGAGACCTCTCCCACTGAGTCCGGTGCAGGTGGTGTCCAGTCTGTGTCCCCAGCCCGGCTGTGCCCTGTCGTGCGGTGGGGCGAGCGCCCGGGGCCTCCTGGCCGGAGGTACCGGATAGTAGTTTGGTCCGGCTGTGGAGATGCGGGTGCTTCTGTGGCCCGCACTGTCCTGGACGTCCAGAGAGCAGCCGTTCTGTGGCCCGCACTGTCCTGGCTGTTGGCTCCCATGCAACGCCTCAACTGGCACCAAGGAGCTCGAATTAAGCTCCCATAGCAAACCGATTTCCCCAGATGGCCAGGCAGTCAGTACTGGCTCTGGCTCTGGGGACCCAACAGAATTGGAATCTTCTTGGCAAGACTGCACATCATGATGTGGAGGAATGGAGACCTCGGGGCGCCAAGCAAGGTCCATGTCCCCCAGGTGCAGAATGGCTGCAAGGTGAGCCATGGCTTCTGGCATGGCTCTGGCTGGGTGACCCCAATCCCCCGCATGAACTGTCCTGGCATGTAGCCTTCAATTTTCCAACTGTGCACTTGATGTAGGGGATGTCCACACGAGTCCCAGGCTCTCCACCCTGTCTGGACTGCATACAAGTTGCTGCTCAGAAGTGTCAGGGAAGCACTGCCCTTTTGTCACACCCTGTCACATTCTCAGTAGCATTTCCCCCTACTTGCTCCTGCTTCCACCTGGAGACCAGCATCACTATCTTACCCACAGCTTCCTGACCACCTGGCTGGTGCCCAAAACAAGGCTGGCACCCAGCCGCAGTGCCAAGAAACTGCCCCGCCAGGCTGATTAGAATCAAGCATTAAGAACCCAGGACTTGGTGTATCAGTCTGCTCCAGCTGCTAAAACAAAAGTGCCACTGACGGTGACAGAATCAACAGACATTTCTTTGTCACAGTTCTGGGTATTGGAAGTCCAAATTAAGGCAGGGGCATGTTCTCTCTGGTGAGGACCCACTTCCTGGTTCCCAGACATCTTCTCCCTGCTGTGACCTCCCATGGGGGAGGCCGCAGGTGGGGGGGCGGGGTTTCTCTGGGGCTTCTTTTAATAAGGACACCAGATTCATCATGGCAGGTTCTGACTTTATGACCCAATCACTCCCCAAAGGCTCACCTCCTAGCATCATTGCACTAGGTGTTAGGGTTCAACATATGGACTTGGGGGACCAGTGCAGTCCATGGCACTCAGGGAGGTGACAGGGATTTCGGGAGATGGTGATGTGCCACCTGGACTGTACACACCAGTGACCATCAATCACCCAGTCCGTCTCTCCTCACACATGCTCAACAGCACAGGTTTCCAGAAACAGGAGAAATCAGTGATGGGGCTTTAATCAACAGTGTCGAGGAAATAGATGGCTATCGAGGAAACGACTGCCCTTTAAATGGGGGAACACAGGGCTGAACCCAGGGGTTCAGACATGTATTAAAAACACATGCACACTGAGCAAAAAACATCAGGTAGAAATGCAAGCCCAGCAGGGGTGCAGCTGAGACCCAAACCAACAGAACACAAGAAAAGAAGGAGCAGTGACTAGGATGCATGGACTGTGGTGATATGTGATACTGAACCAGCACACCATTGCCAGCGTGCGGCTCCAAGAAGTGCCCGCGAGTGACCACACCTGCACCCAGGTCGAGGAAGAGAATAGCCCTGCACCAGGAGCCCTCCACCCCTGCCACACCCCTCACTTGGAACCACAGGAATTAAGACAAATGATAAACCACCTGGGGAGGAGGTGCTCTTAGAGCAGAACAAGCTGGGACCAGGGCTGCAGCCTGGCATGCAGGTGACAGAGAGAATGTGGACCCACAGATCCTGTGCGTCATCACCCTCCAGACCCGCACGGTTAGAGGGTAGAACTGGTGTGGTTAAGAGCTGGTTGAACAGTGACCTTCAAATGCTTGGAACTTTGCTCTAAGTTTATTATCCGCGCAGCCGCTGCTGTTCACGCACAGCAATAGATGGATGCAGACGGAGCAGGAGCATTGTCCTGTCCACCCACGGGCAGTCTCTCACTGTCTCCTGTGGGTCAGTTGTAGCTGCAGAGCACATGGGAGGGACTGTGAGAGGGGCCTTGGGATTTTAAGATGACGGGTTTGCTTGTCTGGCATGACCAGGTGCCAGGGACGGACTGCATAAACGTAGAGCTGTTCCCTCTCAGTTTTGTAACCAGAAGTCCAAGATCAAGGTGTGGGCAGGGCTGGTTACTTCTCAGGCCACGAGGGAGAGTCTGTTCCAGGCCTCTCCCACTTGTGGTACACGCGGAAGGCCCTTGGTGGTCCTTGGCTTGTGGGAGAATACCTGCCTCTGCCTTCATGTTCACATGGTGTTCTGCGTGGTGTGTGTCTCCAAGTGCCTACTCCTATTGGGTCAGGGCCCACCCTGATGCCCTCATTTCAACTTCATCACCTCTGTAAAGATCTCTGAATACGGTCACAGTGCAGGTCCTGGGCCTAGGATTTCAACATATGAATTTGTGGGGCACAATTCAACCCACTTCGAAGTGGGACGTTAACAGGCTTGTTCCGGAGGGAGCAACTCAGAACATGGCAGTGCCCAGAACCATTCTCTGCTGCTTGGCAGTCCCTCATCAGGAGGGAGGAGGGAGGTGGAGCAGAGTGCAGCCCCGAGCAGGAGGACCTCTGTGAAGACAGCTACCAGCAAACCAGGCACACCTGCCGGTGCTCCTCTGTGATCGAGAGGTCAATTGCTGTCTTCAAGTCACAGGCTCTTTTGGGGCAGTGCCACATCCATGTGCGTCTTAGGCTGGGCTCTACAGCACAGCACTCACTACAGCATGGTAGCTGGAGGCCGGGAACTGCATTTCCCCAATGCCCTGGCCAGCAGGGCTCAGGTCAGTGTTGGCCAGGCCTGGCCACACCTGCCGAGTCCGAGGGGGAGAGGCCCAGGCAGCAGGGGCAGGTTCCCTGCAGCTCCTCAACACTGGATACTGCCACCCCTCCCACTTTTGCCCCTCCAAACCATCCAGCAATGTTTAACCTGATTCTCTGTGTGAGACCACTGTTAAGGCCCTTTATTTCTCTCAGTCTGGAGGCTGGAATTCCAGGATCAGGGTGCTGGCATGGTGGGGTTCTGGTGAGGACCTTTGGGCTGTGTCCTCATGTGGGGAGAAGAAAAGTAAGGGGTGCGGGGGAGGCGAGGGAGCCAGCCCACACTCTGGTCTCTCCTTATAAGGGCACTGATCCTGTCATGGTCCCCCAGTGTCATGGCCTCATCTAAACAGTCACCTTCCCAAAACCCCCCTCCTAATACATGCCCCCCCCCCCCGCCTGCACTGGCTGCAGAGTTAGGGCTTCGACATGGGAAACTGGGGGGAGCACAAACACTCAGTGCAGAACAGTCCCAGAGAGTAATGTTTCTTCTTCTTCTTTTAAATCATTTTTTATTGTTGTTCTATCACAGTTGTCCCAGTCTTCCCCCTTTGCCCTCCTCCACCCATCCCTACCCCCCACTCCCACAGTCGATCCCCACCCTGTTGTCCACATCTGTGGGTCATTCATACGTTTTCCTTGACTAGTCCCTTCCCCTTCGTTCCACCATTACCCCTCCCCCCTCCCCTCTGTTCACTGTCAGTCTATGTTTCCATGGCCGGGGTTCTATTTTGTTCATTAGATTCCTCTTATATGTGAGATCATATGGTATTTGTCTTTCACTGACTGGCTTATTCACTTAGCATAGTGCTCTCCAGTTCCATCCATGCTGCCGCAAAAGGTGGGAATTCTTTCTTTCTGCTGCATAGTATTCCACCGTGTAGATGTACCACAGTTTTTGAACCCACTCATTTACTGATGGGCACTTAGGCTGTTTCCAGCACTTGGCTATTGCATATAGTGCTGCTGTGAACACAGTACAGCCACTCTACAAAACAGTGTGGAATTTCCTCAAAAAACTAACGATGGAACTGCCTTTTGACCCAGTGATTCCACTGCTGGACCCTGAGTCCTGAAGCACCAATTCAAGGGAACCTATGCACCCCAATGTTCAGAGCAGTGTGATGTTTCTATTATTCAAACTGAGCTACGGTGTCCTAGGATTTCATTCCCTTGCTTGCAAATTTTTTGTTTTCCTTTGAGTTAATGTTGCCTATTTTTCCACTGGCTAATTTTCCACGGTCCAGACTCTCTAACAGAGGTATACATTTCCCCTAGATGCACTGCAACCCAGGTGGCACTCTGCTCGCTTTTATTGTTGCTTTTATTTGAGCCTCTGCCTCCTCTCTCCAACTTAAGCAGCTCACCCTCCAGTCTTGCTGGCCAGATGGTGTCCTTGTGTCTCCCATCACTGCACCTCGGGGAGTCACTCAAACTCTTTCCTTTGTTACAGTGGTTTCTGTGGTCCCCGTGGGCTGCGTTACATTCTGTCATCCTGGCAGCACCACCGCTCGCTTCTTGGATCTCTGCACCATGAAGGAGGGGCCAGGGGCTCTGTCTCCCAGAGCCCCTTCCCTGTGTGCTTCTCCATTAGGGTTTGTCCAGGACAGATAATCACTTACGATTAGGAAGGTAAGAGAGGAGGAGAAGCCATTACTCTCCTGATGTTGCCAGTCAGGTGTGTCGATGACTGAAGTTTCTAGGGACCCTCTGGTGAGCTCTTCAGACCCACCTGCTTTCCTTGAGGCACTTGCTGGGCAGCCCTCAGCTCCTGAAGTGAATCAGCACAAACCCTGGTCTATGCTGCTGCTGATGCAGCCAAAAGCCCCCCCCCTCCCTTGTTTGGAAAGGCCAGAAGATACAGTTTCCTTTCACGTGACAGGGACAGCAGCACACCTTTGCCATCAACTAACCCGCTGCCATTTATGGTGACAGAGATCTTTATCATGCTGCCATTCCCCAGCAGATCACATTGGTCCACTATGTGGACATCATGCTGAACCACGCTGGCGAGCAAGAAATAAAAAATGTCATTGATAAGACACATGCTTGCTTAAGATTGAAAAAAGGAAAGATAAAAATTCCAAGGCTTGCTGTTGCAGTGAGGTTTCGATGGGTCCATTGGTCTGTGACTGGTTGAAGCCCACGTCTGCATGGAGGGCAAGGTGCTGCATCCGGTGATCCCACTCCCAAGAAAGGACTTTTCTGCATGCATTTGAAAAGAATGTGTGTTCTGCTACTGTTGGGTGAACAATTGCATGAGTCAAATTTTGTCTTCTGTGTTCTTACACAGTTTTCATGCTTGTTCTTAGTTACTGGGAGAGCGGTATTGGTATCTCCCAGTATCTGTGTGTGGCCTGGTTCTCCCTGTGGTTCTACCCTCTCTGCTTTGTCCGGTTGAAGCTCTGTCACCAGGGGCACATGCACTTAGGATTGTATGTCCTCCTGGGGACTTGAATCCTTTTCTTTTTCCTGTGGGCTGACACATGTCTTCATATGCAAATTGTGTTTCTTATATGCATCATGAAGTTGAGTCTTGCATTTATTTTCAAGATGACAGTTTCCACTGTTTGTTGGTGCGTATTTAGACCATTTACATTTAATGTGACATTGATGTGGGTGCATTTAAATCTGCCATCCTCTATTTTCTCTTTTTCCAAAGTGTTCTTTGTTCCCTTTCTGTCCTTTTCTTCTGTCTTTTGGGTTGAGTTTTTAAAATTCTATTTCCCTCCTCCTTTGTGGGACTGTTAGCCAAGCCCTTTGTTCTGTCATTTCAGTGGTTGCTTTGCGCTGCGGTACGCACCTGCCCCTGTCACAGTCCTCACTCAGGTGGTGTCACACTGCTGCCCGCAGACTGCAGGGACTTTGCCCCAGGACGCCCGCTCACCTCTCCTGGCCTTCGCGCTGTTGTTAAACATTTTACTTCTCTGCGCTATGAGCCCAAGAATGAATTGGCAACTTTGACTCAGATAGTCAATATTCTATTAAAGAGATTTAAATAATCAGAAAAAGTGCTTATATTTGCCCATCTGCTTACCATTTCTGGTCCTCCTCATTCCTGTGTAGATCCAGTTTCAACACGCTATCATTTTTCCCTCTGCTTTAAGGACTTATTTCAACATTCCTTGTAGTCAGGGTCTGCTGGTGATGAATTCTCTCCGCTTTTATGTATCCAAAATGGCTTTATTTCTCGGTTTGGAAAGGTATGTTTGCCGAGTAAAGAATTCTAGGTTGGCAATTGTCTTTTTCTTTTCCAGTTTTGTAGACGTCACTTCACTGTCTTCCAGATGGTCTTATTTCTAACGAGAAACCTGCTTTCCTGCATATTTTTGTTCCTCGTATGAAGTGTGTCTTTTCTTCCCTGGCTGACTTTCTGTTTGTCATTGGTTTAAGCTTTGACGACAATGAGCCTGATGTGGTTTCCAACATGGACATGTGTTTGGAGCTCACTAAGCTCCTTGGGTCTGCAGGCTCATAGTTTATATCAAGTTTGGAAAAGTACTTCTCTAAATATTTTTTCTATTGGCCCCTTTCCTTGGGGGAAAGTTCTGTGATTCACTGATGATCAGTTCAAATTTTTGTCTTCTTCTTTATGTTGTTCTGAATAGTTGTACTGCCATATCTTCTGTGATGGCAAATCCACTCCTACTTTTAACCTTTGTACTTTGCATTTCAAACATTGTAATTTTCATGCTAGAATTTCCAACATTGTAGTTTTCATGCTAGAATTCATATTTATCTCATAAAGGATCCCTCATGTCTCTACTGGACATGTTCAATCTTGTCTGCCACTGGCTTTCTGAACAAAGTAATACAGTTATATTGTAAAACAAATGAATCTCATCTACTAAATTCCATTACCTGAGTCATTTCTGGGTCTGTTTTTTTAAAAAAAGATTTTATTTATTTAATTTTAGAGTGAAAAGGAAGGGAGAAAGAGAGGGAGGGAAACATCAATGTGTGGTTGCCTCTGGTACATCCCCCACCGGAGATCCGGCCCACAACCCAAGCATATGCCCTGACTGGGAATTGAACCAGTGACCTTTTGGTTCGCAGGCCAGCACTCAGTCCACTGAGCCACACCAGCCAGGGCTCTGGGTCTGTTTTTTTTTTTTTTGTGTGTGTGTGTGTGTGTATTTTTTTTTTTTTTCAGTTATAGA
Source organism: Anoura caudifer (assembly GCA_004027475.1). Taxonomy (NCBI): domain Eukaryota; kingdom Metazoa; phylum Chordata; class Mammalia; order Chiroptera; family Phyllostomidae; genus Anoura; species Anoura caudifer. The sequence goes on from PVKU01000156.1 coordinate 281,141, forward strand.
TCATCTTTCGTGCTTTTCTGCATTTAGGTGATTTCCGATTAGATGTCAGACATTGTAACTTCTACTTTGTGGGGTGCTGGATAACTCTGCATTCCTGGGAATATTCTGGAAATTTGGGGCTGTAGGTAACTTACTTATAAACAGTCTGGCCATTCTTTCAGCTCTTGCTTTTAAGCTTTGCTCGACTGGACCAGAGCAGTGTTTTGTCTATTTCCTCATTACTGAGAAAAAAATCTGGCTGAGTTTTTCACCAGGAGTGAGTGTGGATCCAGTCTCTCTTCCTCCATTTTGACTGGAAGCAAAATTTTGGACTCTTTTTTTTAAAAAAATTCCATTTAAAAGAATTAATCAGAACCTAAGCAGCTCCTGACAATGTTGTATGGCAGAGATCAGCCCCGCTGCAGCACTGACCTGTCTGCCGCCCTCCTCAGCAGGCGTCTAGTGGGGGGGCTGTGCAGCACAGTCCTGCCCCTGGAACACGGGCAGACTCCATTATTCAGCTTCACTTTCATGAGGGAACATACTCTGTATGATTTAAATATTTTGAAATGTATTGAGATTTACTCTTTAACCTCTTTAACCAAACATGCAGTCTATTTTGTCAACTGCTTCGTGTACACTTGAAATGTCAATTAAGTTTGGTAAATGGCATTGTTCAAACGTTCTATGTAATTATGTTTCCCTGGTGGTTCTATCGATTACTGAGAGGACTGTGCTAAAATCTCCAGCTAGGTTTGATTTGTTTGTCTCTGCTACGCTCTGTCATTTCGTACACACACCTGCAGGGTCACCATGTCTTCCAGCGGAACTGAGCCCTTTATTGTTGCTCCACTTTTGTCCTCCACTCAGCGGCTTCTCCTGGCCCAAAAGGCCGCTTAGTGGGATGTTCTTGCCACATCAACTCTCTTACGTTATGCTTGCACATTACATGTATTTCCCAACTCTTCCACTTTCACTATGCGTTTGAACAGGTGTTTTTCTGTTTATTTGGTCTAGCAACGGTCATGTTGGAGTTTTTAGTCGATTTTTAATGCCATTATTAGTGTGATTCAATTTAAGTTTACCATTTGCTATTTGTTTTCTATTTGTGTTATCTGTACCTTGTTCTTTTTCCCTTAACTTTCTTGCTTAGGTTGGATAAAGTAATTACTTGAAAATATCCGTCTTATGTGCACTATTGGCTTATTAGTTACACCTCTGTGTTTTCTTTGGGTAGCTTATGACATACGCCTTTAAATGATCTCTGCCCACCTTCAAACCACACTGACCCTCCAGGCAGAACCGGTCACCGCGCGCTCATGCCGCCCTTACCTTGGTTCTGCAGTAATGTTTCTGCTTCTCTGGCTGCTTTTAAGATTTTCTTTTTATCAGTGGCTTTAAGAATTTTACAGTGTGCCTTCCCGTATTTTTATTATATTTATTCTGCTTGTGACTTATCGAGCTCCTTGGATGTTTGAGTTTATAATTCTGGCCATTATTTGTCAAGTCACTTTTGTCCTAATCACCCCCCTTTTCTGGGACTCCAATCACATGTGATAAAACACCTTATTTTTTTTTGGTCAGTTTATTTTGGCCTGTGCTTCACTGGGACCCACACTACTCACTGATACTTTCTCCAGGGCCCCGCCCAGCGCCAAGCACACATGATGGGCAGCCTGCCGCTTTCCCAGTGTGTACTCACTGGACCCCACAATAAAGGGCACCAGAGGGACTGAGATGATGCATGATCAACACAGATCAGCAAGAACAGCCTCAGCCGATGTGGCCATCACTGGATTCCCACCTCATCATAAGTTGGTCCAGGGCTTACCCCCAGGTGGTACTATTTTCTGGGGTTTCTGTTGATTTCGCAGTGAACACTCCCATTGTCGAGAGAATATGCTTGTCCTCGTTTTTATGCTCTTATCCTGATAAGGACTTGTCTTTTTTGCCCTTGGAATTGCTTCTGCACCAGCTGTGGGCTGAGTGGCTGACTCACTATTGCCCATCTTGTATTAAATTGCTAAGGAATTCATTTTACTGCAAAGGAAACAGGGCCGCAGGCACACACTTGAACGTCCAGCTCCTCCCAAGTTCCCCCTACCCAGAACAGCTGGACTGACAGAATGGAAGATGATCCATGCCACATTTTGTGTTCACATTTTCCTTCCCTGCATTGCAGCGCTCACCTCTACAGGAGCACATTTCCCGCTCGTGGAGTTATAGTGCAGCCACGTGAGTCACTTGAGACAGCGAAGACTCAGCACCTAGCGTGTGGTTTGTCACTTCTGTTCCCTGCGCTGCTCCCCTGGCAGTCCCAGAAGAGGGGCGGTGCTGCCAGACTGGGACACAGTGGAGATGCTGGGCAGAGCTGCAAGTGGCCTGAGAAAAGGTGAGAGGAGTGATGTACCTGCTGACCCTGAATCCCCAGCCCCTGTTACCACTGCAGACAAGCCACGCCGACGGGCCAGCCTGTTCACCTTTCTATTCTTTTCTCTGCACATTTGTGCTCTTCTGCCTAAAAGGGATTTATTTCCAAGGATGGATGCTCCTACTTGGGGACACAATGAACCCATCACACTTGCAATTCAGATGCTCACCAGCTACGTGCGGTTACTCCAGTGACTGAACCAATAGGACAGCAGAGTGGCCCCAACACTAACGACAGATAGGGCATGGGGTGCGGTTACTGCACCACTGGGCTCCTGTTCATACTTCCATGACTCCTGCTGTGACTGATAAATGCAAGACAGACACTGAGGTAAAAATTTGAATCCTTTCACCAGGTAAAGAATCCTAACCTTAAGAAGGTACTGGTTGGACCCAAGCAAACATGGACCATGGCCTGGGGGGTGGGGTGGGGTAGAAGACTTAAGCACAGCTGCTGCAACCTCTTGACTGCAGAAATGGTGGCCACGCAGACTGCCTTCCTGGCCTGGTGTGTGTGCACGGGTGCCTGTGTGACACAGCAGGCGCACTAGTTTAACTACTTACTCACTTTCCCCACTTCTTGGTGTCTACTATTATTTTATAAAGGGAAGATGAATGGTGGTGAATGAAACTTTTTTCTTCAGGGTTGAATGATGAACTTTATAACTCAGTTTTCATGTTAGAGCATATCCAGCCAGGCATGTGACTATGCTGGAATTAACGTCTCCTAGAGAAGGACTTTAAGAGTCATATTTTTGGGAGAAGGCCAAAGGATCTGTTTGGAGGCATGGTCATCGCATCATGTGAGGGGGAAACACAGTGGGTGTACCACACATAGTGGGTGCACCACACATAGTGGGTACACCTCACATAGTGGGTGTGCCACACATAGTGGGTGTACCTCACACATGGGAAGAAGAGTGAGAATGGAGGCTGCGTAGCTGCGGGATGGACAGTGCTGGTCATTCGTCAGCAGCTCCTAGCTGGGTCAGCAGATGTGGGGGAGGGACTGGGACAGTGGTAACCAAGACTGGCAGGGTGGCAGAGGAGAGGGCAGAGACTTTCTTCCTTTCTGGATTCTGATGGAGTCTCCAGCAGCAGCCCATTCCAATCAGAATGCAGGAGAGCTGAACACACATAGGAGGCAGGTCCACAGCAGGTGCACACCCGGTCACCATGTGCAGCCACACTGCCCTCTTTCTGCTCCACGGTTGCCATGACTTCTTTGACCAGAAACCTGGGTCTGTCTTTGGATATGAAATGTCCAGATCCTGTCTTTGCTTTATCCCTTCCCTTTAAAGAAATTAAATAATTTAACCCAAAAGGCAGTACACATGTGTGTTAGAGAGGGCCCACAAGCACAAAGCAGCAAACGAAAAGGACTGATGCATGAATGACGGCGCTGTGGTGCATGTCCTCCCGTCACGCCTGCCAGTGGCTCCCGACTCGTTTCTGTGAACAAAGCACGTCCCCAAGGGTTACCTGAGCCCCGAAGCCAGGGGCTCCACCACCTCGATGCTTTCACACAGTGCTCAGGATTGCAATACAACGGTTCTATCGGTTTTACTTCTATTTCTACAACTTACTGATTTAATAGGAGGACTGGACGGTGTATTAAAGGTGTGTGTGCTTAATATAGAGAAATTACTAAAATCAATTCACCAGGGAGGCAGCCACGTGAGCCTGAGTTCTGTGAAATGTCAGCCCCTGTCCATATGATACCGAAACACTCCAGACCTTCCCTTCGCTGCTTCTGCAGAATGTCAATTGTTTCCCAACATGCTAGAAATCTCATCTTGACTGGTTCTCCGATCACAGACTAAGAAATGTTTGTGTTGTCTAGTGTAAAAAAAATAAAAATAAAAATAAACCCTCACACATGTAACAAAGAGCATCTTCAAGTACATAGGACTTTGTTTTATTCATTCCACTGAAAATTCAAAGTTCTTTACATGGCCCCCGACCCAGCAGGGCCCCTGCAGGCAGCAGGGCCAGGGCTGCACTCGCTGCTCTGTCCTGGTCTCACACGGAAGGGATTAAGTTCCGACACTATGTACATTCACAGTTCTGAATGCCATTCAGTCACTACGACAGAGAAAGTGGATCAGGAGGAGCAAACATCCATTCAAAGTCTGCTGCTCAGAGATTTTTTTTCCTGAAAATGCACAGCGGCATTTCATTCCAAAAACCCTTCATCCACAGACACGAAGGACGGAGGCCACAGGCTCAGGCCCCTTCCCTCAGAATATCTTAGTTTACTCACCTCCTTCATTGGTCATGGGTAGGTTTTCCTCTTTTAAAAATGAACCTTTATGCATTTTTTTATTATAATATCAATTACCATCAGCTACCAAGGCTGCATCCGAGATTCTGTTGTGTCTGACAAGCCGAGCACCCGGAACGGGCCTCAGCTCACCCCGTCCCTGTGTGCGTCCTGGCTGGCAGTGAGCAGCTGGAACAAGGTAGAGGCGACAGCTGACTGGAGTCAAGGAGCGTCCTGACGTCTAGTGGCAGAAACGCATGTCGCGCCTCAGAAAGTTAGTAAACATTTTCCCTGTGCTTCTGGCCCTGGTGGTCACTTTCAAGCCCCTATTATAACATTCATTTTAGAAATTAAAACAAAAAAAAAAAGATTTCTCCAGAGGAACCCAGAGGCTTTGCTTCAGGGCACAGAGTGGAGCCTGTGGTTATGACTGTGCTTTAAGGACAGGTCCCAGTCGTGTCCTGAGGAGACGAATCACGGTGACTTCAGGAAGAGCAGAGGCAACACTGTCATGTCCCCGTTCCTGTGCCAGGAAGCACCTCTCCTCACCTGACCCAGGGAGGGGCCTGAGTTCTTCTCTGTCGGAGCTGATGCCACCCTTGTCACTGTGACAGGAGGGACATCTGCATGAGGCTGTCCCCTGTTCCCGCTACTCTCCACACTGTTTCTGTCCACATAGTTCATTTGCCTGCAGGGTTGGCTCCTTCATCCTACTCACCACGGAGCCGGAGCAAAGGGGAGGCGGTCACCTCTGAGCAGGGCCCGCATGTCTGCCCCAGGTGCACAGCCCCACACACACAGCAAATGACCGGGACCAGTCCTCTATCCTCATTGACGCCACCCACATCCCATGCTCCACTGGAGTTGCCACAATGAAGTAGATGACATCATACTAAAACAGAAATACCAAGCTGGTAACATTTATAAAAAAAAAGAGGGGGATTAAAAAGGATTAAGGATCGTAAATAGCAGTTCTGGGCTGGTGTTCATGGTGGCCCACACAGGAGAGAAACTGACCTGGTCGAGAGAGGCCAGAGAGAAAGTGACATCAAAGACACAAACAGCATCAGATTCTATCAAAAAAGGCTTATAAATAAATATCCTCTGACCCTCAAAAGAAAATGAAGTAGAAAAACAATTTTCTTTAAAAAAAAAATGCTAAGTGTATCCTGAAGTATCTAAATGAAGTTTATAAAATACTCATGAACTCTCACAAATATAGAAATGTTTAAAAACCAGATGGCAGGTCAGCCACACTGTGACCCCAGAGGTCGGCAGAGGGTTTGTGCTGGAACCGAAACACATGCCACATGCCCCACTTTCCGAGTGTGCGTGGAGGCCGCCCACCTGTGTGCGCTGCCTCCAGCTGACCACAGGGGCAGTGTGGAAAGAGGGAGATGGAAACCCCAAACTGGGGCACCACGGGTGAAAACAAGCCACGCCTGATTTCCACCCAGCCCCCAAGGACCAGGCCCCCGGAGCCAGGCCACGATGCACAGGGCACGTCCCACGTGGTCTCGCTGTGAGGAGACCAGGTGCTGTAAGCATGAGGTTTTCCTTCCAGGTGCCCCACAGGCACCCCACAGGCTGGTGCCTCACAGAGAAGCAGAGTGAAACCAAACCCAGCCTCTGGAAGGCGGGCCTTCGGACAGTGAACGTGCAGCCTATGTGGAGAGTGGAACCCAGAGATGGTCACAGCGGATGGGCTCGCGGCCAGTGCGTGGAGGCGGGGTAGTGACCGCCAGGGAGCAGCCTCATCTCTTCAGCACCGTCTGTCCTAGTCCAGCTTCTCACGCACAGGCTTCTTCCCAGCATCCAAGTTCTCAGGGCTGAAGTCAGCACAGAAGCCGTTGGGGGTAGGAGCAGGGGGTGTCTGCGCACAGCTCTCGAAAGGCGGCTGGTTGGGGTACAGATACTCCTCTGCGAAGTCTGGGTCCATTTCCGCAAACCTGTTGAAGTCGGCTGGAAAGACAAGGACACCGTAGTTGCTGGGGCCTTGGGGTAGACATCTAGAGTGTGGAGCTCCTTCCTGGGTCTATGGCATGCCTGCTGCTCCCACTGCAGGGCTGGGGTCTGTGCTGATGGTCTTGGAGGTGAGGGCAGGAACCTGCACTCAGTTTTTCTCTGCTGTGCACACAATCGCAGCAGAAGCAAAGGGGCAGCCACTGAATCCTCTCCGCTGCTCCTGCTTTGGGGAGACCTCAATCGCACACCCCTGAATTCAGCGGGTACTCAGGCCACTCAGCACGTGTGACCGAGGTGCTGCTTACCACAGGAGCTGGGCCAGCAGGTCACCCTCCAAGCTGGTCACAGGGCCTGAGTGGCTTTGTGCCTGTGCACCTCCTAGTGGCCCGGGGCCCGGTCTTGGGGTGGAGAGTACCCTTAGGCTCGCACTCAGGCACCCTGAGAGCAGGTGAAGCTCAGGGGCCTGCAGGCTCCAAGGACACACCTGTTGTCTCCTTGTGGGAGGCTCGGAATGGCTTTTACTGGAAAAGTCTGCAGCGGGTCAGACTCACTGCAAACCTCATGAGCAGCCCCCAAGCACCCGAAGCACGGCCTACTTTAACACAGATGCATGACTGTGTGTGTGCACACATGGCCAACAACCCCCCACCCCACACCCGTGTCTGACATTTGGATGCAATTTTAAAACATGTCCAAACAAGACGTGCACGCTGACCTTTCCTGAGCAAATGTCTGCCTGTTTTCTAGCAAGAACACATGCTCATTTTGAAATGTGCATGCTGGCCGGTGTGCAGAGCAGGCTGCCTTCCAAGATCCTGTTGCTGGCCGCCCTCCCCAGCCCACAGGAGGGTTTCAGATCCTGGCGCCTGAGGATCTGACCATCCTGCTTTGTGCAGCCACAGATAATGAAGCCAAACCTTCCTAGAGAGGAGCTGCCCAACAGTCGGTCCTCATGGGCAGGTGGACTTGCTCCTGCACTGGGACCCTGACTGTGGATGCTCTGCCCTGGCCTGGCACACATGCCCCCAGCCCCCAGGATGGCATCTGTCCGGGGTCCGAGCTCTATAGCTGAGCTTTTGGAATTTGATTCTATTCTCCGCCTGAAGAAATCAGATTTGAAAGCTCCCCCACATCCTGGCCAGGTTTCAGGGAAGGACCTTCCTTGTGAGAATTTCCACGTTATGGGAGACACAGGGTGGCTGGCGAGCACAGGTGGGCAGGGACACCAGGTGTGTCCCCCACTTTCTGTACAAGTGGGCCATTCTCCCTGCTCCCAGTGCCTCTCACCAAATGTGATCCTCCCCTTCTCCTCCTGGTCGATCGCCCGAAAGAGGTTGGTCACAGTGAGCTCCGCCACCCCTAAGGCCGTCTTGAGGATGCTGGATAGGGCGTCCTCGTCTATACTACCGTCCTCCTGAGATCCATACATCTGCAAGGCAAGCCTGGCATTACCCCGAGGGCCCCCTCCTTCGTCTTCGGTCCTGCCAGCCCCAACCACCTGTCCAGAGTGACCCAATTTTCCTCCCTCGGTGTTCCAGTTCTCTAGTAGGCTCCGGTCCCACCAGGCAGCATGGCCAGAGCCAGCCTGTCAGCCTAGGGACTATAAAGATGCATCACAGATCTGATGTGACCCATGCCTCACTGTCCCCATAAATTAAACTCACATGCACCCTGCACTTGCCTTGAACGCCAGCTGCATGGTGTCCAGGGTTTGGGCCGGCCGGCACACAACAGACAAGGCGACCACATACTCCCTCGGGTCCATCTCGCCGCCCCCACTCTGAAAGGAAGACACCCTCAGGGGCAGCTCAGACACCTCCAGCGGGAGAGCTGGGATTCAACAGTGGCCGCTGCGCATTAACTGAAGGTTAGCTCCACAAAAATTTGAGAGCATCTGTCTACATAAAAAGAGCATTTGGAAGGACGTTCATAACCACTGACTTCTCCAAGGTAACTGCACCTTTTTAGGTCATTACAACCAATTTTCAGTATGTGAGGCATGATGACTGTTGCCTGCAAAAGCTTTCCTTTTAGAAAAAGACCTGCCAGCAGCAGGGGTCACATTCGGGCCCTAGAACCTCGCCTGCGGGAACCACACAGTGAGCATGCAGAATAAGGGTGAGTCTGCGCTGGATGCGGACACATGGCACCGGGCCAGCCGCAGGCACCAAGCAGGTCAAGTTCATGTCAGGTCCCAAGCCTAGGTGCGCCTGGCTCTGGGAAGGTGTTTAGCCTCCAGTCTGAGGTTCTCTGTGAAAAGGAGGGTATTCCTACTGTGTATAACCACAGTGTAAGACCACTGTGCCCTTGAAATAGTCAACAACAAAAATGAACAACCCACTCACTGTGGTAAGATGTCTGGTGCTCAACGAAGGCTCACTACTAATAACACACCATCGATGTCACGAGATGAGACCATGCTCACTCTATTTCAAACCTGACATGGTTGCCCAAGTGCCAAGTGAAATGCAGCCACAGCTGTGGCTCTGACAGGAACAGAAACTCACAGCCTGAACTTGTGGAAAGCCGCCTGTCATCGGGGGGACTCCCAGATGGCCCCCCCCCCCGGCTCAGCATCACATGGTGGCACGTGACCTGCATGATCTGCAAACCCACAAGGTCTCCTGTGCCCACATCACCCACTCAACTCTCCTGGTTCTGCCAGGCCAGACCACGCAGGGCCTTACAGCCACAAAGAACGTGCAACATTGTCACATGGAACATGGTATCTTATACACACATGAAACTCTATGTGTTCACACAGAACACACTCTGTTGTTCACATGCAACATCTGTGGCTGAAGGAGCCTCCCTGCACACACCACATGACTGAAGGTCTGGCCGAGCTGGGTCAGCGGGGGCCTCTGGGACAGGATGGTCGGGGCCACCGGCCAGCATCACCATGTGATCTGATTTAAGGAAACCTAAACTACGGATGTGTTCATCAGCAAACATAAATTTAAATGTCAATTTTTTTTTTGTATTTAGAAACATGGGAGAAAATACTCTACAAGACAAGGCTGGTAGGATGGGGCCATTTAGGGGTGGTTTTCCATTCTCTACTTCCAAAATTGACTAAAGAATGTTTATATTACCAGGAAAACAATGTATACTTTGAGGAGTTGAAGGTTTTGCCACCCCTACCCCCCACCAGGTGACAGGGCTACCTCGTCGAACAGGGAAAACATGTCAGCCAGCATGTCTGAGACGGGGACTTCCAGGTACGCTGCAAACTCGGAGACATCGATCTTCCCTCCCTTCTTCATCCGAGCACTTTCTGCGTATCTACCCAGATCTTTTTCAAGTTTTTCTGGTTTCAGGCTAAACAAAAAAGAGAAAAAGGTTTATTTCAATAAGATCACACAATGCCCAAAACAGGAAGTTTACTGTTTTAAGACCTACCAAAATATCAAAATTATGTATAGGCTGAGCAGCTAGTTTTCAAAAAGAGGCTTCTAATAACTCGAAGGCATGCAACGAGTTTCGTCTCAGCGTCCGCAGAAGAACTTGCACCCTCCGCAGCACGTACACCAGGACCTCCTCCTGGTGTGGCTTCAGAGGGCGCTGGTACCAACCACTAGGGATTTTAAGGCACTCCCTGCTGTGTGGGTTGACGTAAAAAAAAATAACCAAACCACCAGAAGGAGCACTCCAACTCTCTCCTCAATTCCCTGACAGAGACGTCAGGCAGTGCCTGGTGCCACTGGGACCTCCAGCTTGGGCACCCACACCTGCAGGGTGGAGGCCCCTGTGAGGTTCTGTCAGAAGTTTCTGGTCCAGTGCAAAGCTTTTCTCTCACTGTTGCTGAATACAACACACCTGCCTTGTCACACATAGCAGCCTCGATGCTTGTCACAGATTTCAAGCGAGTGTCCTAACTGTTCAAGAGTAAGAAACAAACAAACAAACAAGGCACTTACCCCAGTCCCCTCACCAGCCTGGCAAATTCTAGAAGACAGGTGTCTGCAGGGAGACGGAGCTGTCCTTCCGCCAGGGCCAGCTGGCAGTCCTCAAAGGTGTAGTCAGTTACGGAGACACCCAGGGCCCTATGGCAGAGAGGAGGGACCCAACCATGAGCACCCTTCAGGGCAGCCGCCCTGCTTGGCAGGATCTTCCCCGAGGTCTCTCCTGAGTCAGCTCTGCTGGCAGAAACCCTGGCAGTGGCAAGGCTGGCCTGTGCACCCTCCATCCTGCCCTGAGCCCCCACGGCACCCTCACCACATGGGGATTTGTACATGAGGGGAAGACTCAGAGGCACAGAAGGGTGACGTGGAAAGTCCATGTTTAGCACTAAATGTAAGTACCTGATAGCTGACCGTGAATTTCAATTACTCGGAACCTGGGGCTGCCCCAAACTTTGCTGTTAGCTCAGAATTATCTCGGTTTGCATCCCACGAGATAACAAGCATGCGTTGGGCCTTAACGATAACACTGCCCCCATCGTGCCACGGGGGTGTTTGATGGGGAAGCTCAACTTGTCACAGGTCACCAGGGTCACTTTTATCAGGGCTGGCACTGCCCTGAATTTGGGGAGAGAGTCAGAACTCAGCCCCTCTCAGAACTGTGTCAGAGTCCATGAAAAAAACCTTTCCTGACTATTAAAGAAAACATTCAAGGTAGGAAATTTACCCAGTATAGAAAATTAAACAGCTCCCCCCCCCAATAACTGAATGAGCTTCAATCATTAGAATAAAAGTTCCTGTTGCCAAGAAAATAGTGGGCAGTGATGTGAGAAAGAAACAGTAACTGGGACGTTCTCCTCGACAAGCTCAGAACTGTATCAGCAGTGTCTTGGACTATTCCACAGGAAGCAGGCGGCTAAGGCCAGCTCAGGGGCCGCCCACGGAGCCTGCAGGCATCCTGGCCCTGCCCAGGTGCATTCGAAGGGGAGACTAAAGATGAGAGAGGTGGCAGCCCACTGAAATTCTGCTGTGACAAGAGGGTGCCCCATGGGTTATTGTCCTTTTCCATTGAATATATCACCGTTCCCCACTATTGATATGGATAGTTTCTTTAGGATACATATCTTTAAAATTGTTAATACTTAATTTCAATGTGTATTAAGAATATTTATACCTAATCTGTTGAGCCTGCCATTCCATGGGTGGATGTCATTTTTTTTTCAAGAGGTTGAACAAGGATGTCACTGAGAGCCCTGACTTCCCGAAAGTTGAGGGTCGGGTGCATCCTGGTGGCTGGTGTGTGATTCAGAGAGAGGGAGAGGCGCTTCAGAGGATGGTGGGGGGCAGTGTACTCTGTCCCTAGCACCCAACTTTCTGAGGAGCCCGTGGACAAAGACCGAACACGCTGCTGCGTTCTAAGTCATACATGTTGAGGTGACATGCACGTTTTTGCTCAATACAGTCTCACAGAGCGCGTTCAAGTGAGGGCGCAACGTGTGCACTGAGATATCTGCTTCAGAAGGCTAAGCCACACGGTCAGCAAGAGCAACTGTTAACACCCCCCTGTGCAGCTGTGTGGACCCACACGAGTAACACTCACTGTCAGAGCCACCGAGCTGCTGAGCAGCCCCCAGGCACCGAGGGGGGCCAAGCTGGGGGCAGCCCCTGCTGCTCTGGAACAGGAGGGGAGGGGAGGGGAGAGGACGGGACAGGAGGGACGAGGCGTTTGGAGGGGGAGGGGTGTGAGCTGACACTACCACTGCCTGGAACAGGCCGGGAACAGCGGGAAAGAGGAGGTGGGCAAGGTCCTGACTATGGCACAGGTGCTGTACCAGTGGGACGAGTCACCGCACAAATCTAGGTGTGCAGCGACCGCACTGAGCTTGGTGGGATGGAGCAGGAGCGTTAGTAAGCACCGTACGCGTAGGTGGGCAGTGAGGCTTCGTGGACGCTCCTGCCCAGACCCTGAAGTCTGCACAGATCAGCGCCCTCGCCTTGGGCTCTGCTGCTGGTCACTACGGGGGCGCCCACACACACAGCACCCAGGGGGGCTGATGGTATGGGCACATTTGATGTTCGATGTAAGTGATGATTAAGCATCTTCCGAAATTCTGAGCCACAGAAGTGTCATCTGACAAAAGCCAGAGGCGCAGTGTGTGCCCAAAAGGCACAGTCCATGCTTTTTCACTACTAGCTTGTCAAGAACCTGTGGTCCTGATGCTCCTGGCTTCTTTGTTTTTAGCAGTGCTAAGGAGGAAAACAGCAGGTGCATGAGAGTCCTGAGCAACCCTCAGGGAAGTCACGGGAGTCGGAGAGTCTGGGGAAGGAGGAAGGCACACTCACTCGGCCATGACGCGGCGCACGTTGCTGGCGTACAGGGCAGGGTCCTTCTTCTCCTCCTCCGAAGGGCTGTACACTGGGAGGAACTGAGCACACGGAGAAGGCCACGTCACTTCCACGGTGACCTTACCAACGCCAACCTTAAGTGACAATCGTGAGACTGACAACACTGAGATCTGCCAAAGCATTTCCCATCTGAATCATCTTCGAAGTGGTTGTGTGTGCACATACATACACGCACACGTGTGTGGGCAGCGCACAGCTCGCCACTGCTCCCTGGGAGTGCCCGCTCCCCCGACACTGAAGCTGTGGCCAGTGTACTGTATTTGCAATTTCACACAGGGGCTTGGTCTTTAGATGCCAAAGAGTTATGTACATGTGTATTTTCATTTCTGAAGTTCCCAGTTTCGTGCTGAGGATAACACAAGCTGTATCTAAGAGACAGTTACTAGCTTTTTGACACTGTATTTGGAGATTATATTAAGTTGTCCCATGAATGTGTCTTCGAGTGAGCAATACTTACAAGGCATTTTAAGTAAGTCCTACTATGCAGAAGAGGCAAACCACCATGAGCCCTTTTTGTTTAATACGAATACTTAAGAATTCAGGAACATCCTGAAATCCTGTTAATTCTCATCATAGAAGTCTATTTGCTTACAGCTACATTGAAAAGAACCATGTAAACTGCAGTAGTTCCTCACATTAGCATCAGCGTCCTGGAGGAGTAACACCAGGAGGAAATACGGTTAGAGGGATTTCACGAGCCACGCAGCTTCTTTTCCAATGGTTACAATTAGAAGCCAGGTCTGAAATAGAGCTGTTTCCACCAGCAGGTGGGCGACATAAAATATCCTAAGCAGAGACCCTGCTACACTTGGACTTGGGCCAAGGCCCTTTCAGCTCAGTCCTGAGCGTTAAGTGGTTTACATTCTACTGAAGTGAAAAATCTGGCGGAAACCTGGCTCATCTATAGTCAGTATTACTCTGCAAAATTTATAGGACGGTAGTAAACTGTTTCATTAAATATTTAAGTTGCCTATAACTCATCTTTAATTTTCAGGTATGGGAGTAGTCTGTTAATTCCCTTTTTAAGAAAATAAATGTTATTCCTCAGTCACTCAGATAACATTTACAAACCAAACAGAAATGTAAGTGTATTTAATTTGGCTGACAGGATGGGTATCATGACTTTGTCTGAGACATTCAACAGGATGCAAATGGAAAGGCAGGCTACAGGACCCGGCCAAATGTCAGAGAGAGGATGACAGCATGACAAATTTAGCAGTACGAACTCAGCAGTATTAGTGTCAGGTAAAAATTAAAACATTGTTCATTGCATATGTCAATTTTATATGCCCCTAAGCTGTACGAAGCATAATAAAAGAATGATGGGTTTAGCTTCTTTGTAAGTTTAAAAAATCTTATCCGAATGTATCTAAAATCATTGAAGAGACACAAACTGACTGATGCAAAATTACTGGGAAGCACCTCTGAGGAGCCAGTGAGAAATGAGAAGAGTTCAGAGAGACAGACGATATAACATTGTATCTATACAGATATCAGTATAAAGTTGTGTCTATACAGACCCCAACATAACACAATGTAACACTGTATCAATGCAGATACCTACATAGCATTGTACCTATACAGACAACACAACACTGTATAACATTACGTTTGTACAGACACTAATATAACACTAAGTCTATAAAAGACTTATAACCCCAACATAACATTGTGTAACACTATATCTATACAAACCTCAATTTCAATTCGATTGTGAAGCTGACACAGGGTAAGCCACAGGATTTCCAACCTTAAAAACAAGTAGATTTATAGCACTGGTTAAAAAAAATTCCATTGACTTAAATTACTTCCAAATCTGGAGCAAAACTCCAGACCCCTTGCCCTGCAGAGGGCAGCACCGGACAGTTAATTCTCCTTCAGGAGATGGGTGCTGAGCCTTCCTCAGCCTAAATCCAAACCTTGAAACACAGCAGTGAGGGACAAGGCTACTTTTATTAAATTGCAGTCTTCCCTATTCTTCTTACATACACTTGTCTCTGCAACTTTAGTTTGCACTGCAAGCCACGACTTCCCAAGCTTGTCTTCTAGCTCAAGAATCTCGTTCACCTGTCCTGGCCCTGGAGATCTCCTGGCAGCACAGGCTGGACATGCCCTAGGCCATGCCATCCCCAAGCCTGGTTCCCAGAGTTCCTGACCTCAGAAAGAGGGTCACCACACTTTTATTTGCAGGAGTGGAGATGGGGAGCCATCCAGAATCCCATTCCTGGGCCTTTGCTTACTACCCCCTTGGTACACAGTCCCCCTCTTAACTTTTACACACCCCACTTCTGCCTCATCACTGACAGCTCCAAGCCCAGTCCACCAGGCCCCAAAGGAGTCCCTTCCCAACCCTTCTCCCAGCTTCCACCTTGCTTCTTACCACCTATTGTCCACATTCCAGGCTCAGAAATGCAAAGACTACCACTCAAGACATGCCGCCCCTCATGGCACCTCCCCAGAGTCCCAATCCAAACACCTTGGCAAGGCCTGGGGGCCCTGGGAGGGCTCCAGCCTGGCCTCAGCACCCACCCTTCCATTTTTAAACACCAGCTCAAACAGCAGCACCCTGGAGGCCTGGTGTGCCCGGAAGCCCTGTGCCCTTCACCCCATAGCTGGGCAAGAGGAGGGCAGCCCCCTGGAGGTCTGCTGCCTCTTCCAGGGACAGGATGGTAATCGCTGAGCAGACAGACACAGGGCAGGACGAGAAGAGTTCTCATGATTATTTTCTCAATGGGACTGAAGGCACTTAATTTAAGTCCTGGAACCCAGGGTGTGAAGACAGCCTGATTTTTACATTTAGTTTTCACAATGGGCTGAATGTAACTGCTATCAAACAGCAGCAGGTCCTGTATTCAGGTTTCACATTTGCTAAAAGTAACTGGGGCACTTCCCGGCAGAACAGGACAAACAAGACAGCACAATGTCTGACTTACGCTCCGGGGCCTTGCCATGTCCACGTGATGGTGTCCTGGGGGCAAGAAATGAGTGGATAAAGCAGGGCTAGGAGTCAGGCCCCAGGAATTCCTGTGCAGGCCACATGGGCTCCTCCCTCCGCCAACAGGCCCACCCCCATCCTTGCCCTCATCCTAGCCTTCGACCGACCCCAGCAATGCTGGTCTCCCCATCTTTGTAATTCCACTCTGCGGCAAAGGAGAAGGTGGGTACTTACCACCTCTAGGGCCCCAGACCTCCCCCCAGATACACTCATCTCTCTTTCCACAGGTCCAAGGTCACCACTTCCAACCACCACCTAAGACCCAGCCCCAGCTCCCCTTTTCTGCCCATCCCCTCTCAAGGTATCCCTGGCAACTCCAATCTGCAACGAGCAGTCCACTTTGTCCATCCGCTCTCTCAGGCCTGGCAAGCAGGGCCTGCAACACCTGCCTGCCTGTCACCATCACCCAGCCACGTTCCATCCCAACACCCAGCTGCACCCCACTCCTGTGGGTCAGCCCCAGGCTTGGGAAGTGGCAGAACGAGCTGCTCTAGGACTGTGTCTCCTGCACCCCCATGCCAGCTCAGGGGCGTTCCAGGCCCTCTCCATCCTTGGTCTCAGCAGCCACACCAGGCACCTAGGGGGAGGCAGTGGATAACAGGTGCCTGTTTCTACCCTGACACTGGTCACCCGTGGGAGCTTTCACGCCTTCCACAGTCCTGACACCCCCTGCACGCCACCTCAGAGGCCCCTGCAAACCCATGGCACAGGGTTCCCTGTCCCCCATGCTGCCCCCTCAGCACGGGTCTGTGCTCAAACCTGCCAGCAGCAGGGCTGCTCCTTCGGGGACGCAGCTGAGCATGTGAGAGGGGCCCACAACACAGGGTAAAGCAGATGCTACGCTTCTCTGACTCCTGAGCTAAATGCTGCTAGAACCCAGTAAGGAACCCTGCTTAAAATACGTTCATGGAACAAACTTAAAGAATAGAAAATCTAGAATTCTACACACCGATGTCAGATTTTTAAGATAGGAGTGAATAAATACATGTCTTCAGTTTCAGCTGTGCTGTGAGAATAATTTTATCTGTCCGTTTGCGTGGTGACCAGTTCTGACTGACATTTATTTACTGGCTGCTCAGAGAGCCTCGTCTTCGCCTGCCCACACATGCAGGCGTAGGGTCCGGTGTGCAAATCTTGGACCCTAAGGGCCCCGCCCAGAAGGCTCTTGTGTCCATAGGTGTCGCGTGTAATTCTGTTACCATCTGCACCAGGGACTCCAGAGCCCACTGTGCCCTGACCTGTGAGTTCCTTCCTTTGCTGTCATAAAGACACACTGTGACAGAGAGAAAGCTCCGTGTTACGAGCAGATGAACCTCATGCGTCCCCCCTGGGGAACCACGCCAGTGCCTCCAGCGCCCAGAGGGCCCGGGACACGAGTGCGTGTGGACCTCTCTGGGCTGCAAGAGACTTTTAGCTCGTGGAGGCAGGAGGGCGTCCACCAGATGGGGTTACAGCACAAGCGAGACACAGCCAGCACGGAAAGCATGCCACAGGGCACCTGAGAGGAAGGGACGGCGTGGCTGCTTCCCAGGTGTGGACACAGAGGCCAGTGGGGCCTCGGCTGGAACCTGCCCTGAGGACTCGGGCAGGCTCTGCCCTTGAGCTGGGGGTCCCTCAAGATTGTTCAGGCGCTCTGAAGCCAAAACACCCCTTTTGTTCTTTTAAACAAACAAAACCTCTACGCCCAACCAAGGCAAGATAAAGGCACACAAACCACCAAGTCACCTAAATCCTGTCTCTGGTGTTGCCCCAGCCTTTCAGAACGTAAGCACTCTTCAACCTTTTCCTGGGGTGTGAACCGGGCAGCGGGAGCTGCTGACAACATGGGGGGCTGTGTTTGACGTGCAACGTCAGGACTGACCCTGTGAGAGGAGGACCACCTCTTCCTGACCTGTGGAGGCAGGACTCCGTGCGGACTACTGCGGAATGTTCTGGAATACCGGGGTGAATCGGATATCCGGTGCGTCCAAACACCTCCCAGTTCTCACTCCCAGGCCATTCACCTTAACGCGAATCCTCAGGAGAACAGACTCACCAGTTGATTTGGGTACCGCAAAACCACAGGCTGGACAGGGACCCCCGGGATAAAGGCACCTGCAGGACAAAGGCACAAAGGAACACCGTCATACTGCCGTGGCGGCAGGGCCTGCGCCTGCACGTCTCACGCTGGCCTCGGGATACAACGGGGCTTCCCACTAGGCCCTCCTGGTCAGCCTCGGTCCAGTGCCTGCAAGGTTCCCTCCACATCTGTACTGGTGGAGAAGACTCAGAGAACTCCAGGGTCGCGGCCTGGCCGGCAGGAAGCCAACAGGAGCACCTGCAGGCTGGGCTGCACTTTGGTGGGACAGCCGAGAGGCTTGGTGGGAGCGAGGGTCTTCCCTACTTTCTCGAAAAGAAAACAACATAATTAAGAAAACTACATACCAGGTTTGAAGGTAATTAGGCAGGTCCTGTTGGTACAAGTTCCCTCTGGAAAAATCATTATCTTGAAATTAAAAAAAAAAAAAAAGAGTTCAGCAATAAAGAGACATAATTCAGAGTTCACAGGGGCCAATTTTCACAATCTAATTCACTACTGCTGACATAATTTAGATACTTCAATCATTTTCAGTTGAACAAGTTGAAATGCCTTATGGAAGCTTACGCCAGTTTCCTCTCTAACTACGGGATTTATTAAAATCTGGACACAACACCAAAAGACCACAGCATGCGCCTTCTCAGACCTGGGACCTGCAGATGGGTGACCACGGTCTGTCCCCGCCCCCCAGCTGCCACAAGGACCAGGCACAACTGCACAGAGTGAATGTTAGTGGGGAGCAGGCGTCCCACAGGCAGAGCAGGACATGGGCACGTAGATGACAGCCCTTGGCTAAAGGGCTTGGGACTCAGGATGGCCCTGGGGGAAGAGGGGGTGCTGGCCCAGCAAGTGGGAACACGAGCAGAATCTGCTGTTAGGCAGCACCTTCCCCACTGGACTTCCAGTCACTGATTTGTACTGACTTCTAGCAAAGGAACACGACCTTTCCCCACTGCTGAAAAATATAGCCCATGTGGGTGCTTTCAACTTGGGCTCCTAAAGAGAAGAGCATCTGCAAGGTAGCATTGAGCCAGCATGAGTCCAACCCAGCCGTGCCCAGGGGTCAGGCAAGCACGCTAAAGGAGGAACGGGGATGACCTGTACTTGTAGGGGTGGCACCCAGGGCACCACTCCAAGTGGCTGCCCATGGGCACAGGTGCTGAGAGCTGGTCCTCCCCCACACCCCGACCTCTGCGTTTCCTGAGAAGCCAGAACCCAGAGTCCTGTGGGATTTCCAGCTTCTCAACGTTGGCTCAATTGAAAAGAAGAAAAATACAGCATGGGTCAAACACACCCACGGCTACCACCAGCCGACGCCAACGCCTCACGCCCTGGGTCGGGAGGCAGACGCACGACAGGCAGCCCGGCCCAGGCTGCCCAGAAGCAGTGTCTGCTCTATGCAGCGGGCCAGCGCACCGCTCAGACACGCGGCCACGCTGACTGCGGGCGGGTTCGCAGCTCTTTCCCCTCAGAACTTGTAAAAAGGTTCGTCGCTAATAAAGATGATTGGGAGAACTTGAGGTGAAGATCTGAATGGTTTCTCCTTATTTAAGTTTTAAAATTCTAGAACCAAAAGTACTTATTTAGCAGATTCTTAGATTTGCACACTCATCAAAACTAAAAGGAAACCAAACACACCCAGCCCCCAGGGAAGGCAACTTCTGGCCCTTTTGTTTCTTCCCCCACCCCCCAGCCTTTAAGTTTAATCTTTCGGAATAAGCCTGCTCGAACAGGAGCAGGGCTGCGTTACCTGCGGCCACTTGCCCTTCGACTGCGCCCGTCTCCTGATCTCCTCCACGGTCCTCCTGCGGGAGTCCTGGTCCGACCGGGAGACAAAGACCGGCCGTATGTACTTTATCAGAGCTGAAAGAGGGGGTGAGGCATCAGGTCGGGGTGCACTGCCTCCGCCTCAGCAGGCTGGACGACAGGCGGGACCCCCATGTGTCCCAAGGGCTGCACTACGGGGTGGGCGAGGATGCACGCCGGGCCACAAGGCATGGACCACTGAAAACCAGTGAGGAGGAGAGGGGTGGAGCAACTGCTCCCTGCAACCCCCAAGAGGGTCCTCTCCAGTCCAGACCAGACCTTGAACTTGTCCAGCCTCCAGAACTGTGAGAAATGAATGCCTGTTGTTTAAGAGCCGCCCTGTTGTGACCCTTTGTGACACCAGCCTGGAGAGAGGTCACCTGACCCACATTCAATCAAGTCAACATTGGTAGCACCTATTTTGCCAACAGCAGTGATGCACTAGACCTTTCCTCAAAATGTCTGTCTTACCAGAATAAAATCCACACAACAGTCTCCAATATAACTGTCAAATGAACACTAATGTTGCTAGGTGCCATGTGGAACTCAGAGCAGGTGGATGAAGCAGAGACATGGGGTCAGTGGCGGCCCCTGTTCCTGCAGCCCTTGCCCCAGCATCGCCTGCCTCTGCCTGGCCCAGCCCTGCTCCGGAACCCAAGTGAAGTTTGAAGGCAGAGAGGCTGGTGGGCAAGGATGAGAGCAGAGGCAGGGCTGGGGTGGGGCAGCTGGAGAAAGACCCAGGCAGTTGAGACCTGGCACAGGCCGGCCAGCCCTCCAAGGGGCACCATGGACAGCGCTCTGGCTGGACTGGGCTGGGCCAGGCCGGGCATGTTTTCACCTGTGAAGCGAGCGAGTGGACCACGTTGAGTGCCCCGGGTTACTTACAGTTCCCACAATGACCGTGATTGTGCTCAGTGGTGACCCCAAAAAGACGTGTCCATGTCCTAACCCCCAGAACATTTTAAAGAAAAGGTCTTTGCAGATGTAATTAGGCGAGGATCTTGAAGTGAGACCACCCTGGATTATCCGATGACAAGTGTCTTTATAAGAGACACAGAGACACAGACACAGGGAGGGGCCATGGGACAATGGAGACAGAGACTGGAGTGACTCAGCCACAAGCCCAGGGATGCCTGGAGCATGAGTTGCTGGGAGAGGCAGGAAGGACCCTCCCCATCCTGGCACCCCCTAGGGAGCTCAGCCCTGAGACACCTTGATGAGGCGGCTTCTGGCTCCAGAGTGAGAGCACGTATTTCTGTTGTTTCAAGCCACCAGTTTCGGGAATCTGTCATGCAGCCTAAGGACACTCACATGCTTGGGTTTATGGCACAGTAACTAGGGCACTGGGTACTGAGCTGTTCCCAGACTTCTATATGGAATCTTCTATGATAGAACTTGAAGAAGTACTTCAGTGAGTTATATTTGAGGGCAATAGTATGCTAATGAAAACTAAAAACCACAATTACTATTACACTGGAGACCACAAAGAAGGGAAAAAAAACAGGGATGCAAGACCCAGTGCTATTCCACCTGAGAGTGACCGGCACTAACCAGCAGGTGGGGGGCTCCCTCCCTCCAGTGGGTGGGGAGGGGTCTTACTCACTTCCCCATATGGGAATGTCTCTGCTCTCTGCCTTCATCACAATAGAGGACATGGTCATGGTGACAGGAATGGCATCGAAGTAGGAGGAGTGTGGTGCCAGGGTGAGGATGGCCGCCTCGGTGGGCAAGGCCTGCTGCCCCTTCACGGCCACCCAGTGGAAGCCGCCGATGAACCACATGGTACGCATGATGGCCTTGAGCAGGAAGTCCACGACCCTGCAAAAGAATGTGCAAGTCAAATGAGGCCAAGCAGTGGGCCCCAGCCCCGCCCACCTCATTAGGCACATGCCAATCACAAGGGGCCAGTCACATCAGACCAGCCCTGCAGTCTCAGTGCTGACCTTGCTCAGCCATCCAGGGCCAACTCATACTTGCAACAACTGTTACTGAAATGTCCTCAAAAGGGGGAAAGGTGCTGTTCCCTTTATTTACATGTGCAGTGGGAGGTCTTCATTCACATATTCAGGGAAATCGAGGGCCAGCTCTCCTGCATCACTCAGCAACTTTAAGATAACACATGACCCAGGAATATATAACAGGGGCCAAATTATAGATACTGATACCTTAAAGGTTAGAAAGATATTTACTAGCATTCTAAGTACATAAATACATTTTAAGTGACAAATCATTAAAATGACTAATATACATATTAAAATATGACCCAGAGCTGAGATTAGCAGCAGAGGCCTGCGTGTAAACTCCCCAATCTTATCTCCCACAGGTTGTCTGAGGGTCCTAGAATCAGATGTCATATTATTAAAATGAACCTTTTCTGGATATAATTAGATAAATAATGAATGTGGAAGATAAAATAAAAACCAGCCTAAATCAACTGAATTTATTTCCTTTTTTTTTTAAATATATGAGGATTTTGACGTTTAAATCTGTACATTCCCTTTCATGGTAACCTCTGACAACGACAAATGAGATCACTATTCAACATGTCACTGAAGCCGCACATTGGCGAGCGTCCTGGCAAGTGCGTCCCTGGGGCTGCACACGCGCCAGCCGACGGGGAGAAGGAGTCAGCTTCATAAGGAGCCACCTCTCACTTGACCACTGGTTTACCTGGGTGGTCAAATTGGGCAAAGTCACTGCAGAAACACCAGAGCCTCAAGCCTCACTGGACTGACCTCCCAAGAGGCTTGAAAATCCTCAAGAAAATTCCAGAAGATGAGACTTGACTGCTCTGAGCAGTCGCCGGTTGCCAGAAGACTGCAGGACCCTGAGAAGCCACTGGAAATATCTCTGTCTGATGATAAACAGTGACTGAGGCTGCACACGGGGATGCCAGGGACCGAGCACGAAGTTTTACTGCTGGAGCTAGTGGGACTGTGCAGGCGTACACTTGCAACTGTTTGTCCCACTGCACACTGTAAATGCACATTACTGTTCACCGTAACAACGTGCACAGACGTGAGAGCTGACAGATGCCCAGTGATGCACAAGGAGGAAAAAGTGAGGCTGTGAGGAGGAAGAAACAGGGCTGTGGAGGAAGCTGCCATGGGAACAGGAACTGTCCTGGGAAGGCAGGATCGGAGGCAGAAGGGAGAGGAGAGCTGTTTTTAATAAGTGGGGATCAAAACTCAATCTTTCTATTAAGGATACACCCACCACCTCAGATCAAAGCTCAAATAGCCCACAACAAAGATATGAGGGAGGGGGTGACCCGACAATTCTCCAAAGGTCTTAGAGGAATTCCATCCCCACTCAAAGTGCGGAAGGCTGTGTGGGTGCTGGCCTGGGAGCACAGCCCTCTCACTGCTCGACGCTGGAGCTCAGAGCCACTCACACTAAGGCTCAGCCCTTGGTGACAGGCCCAAGGTGCCTGAGCTTTTCCAGGGGAACATGAATCGGGACACAGATCTACCTACACAAGGGCAGGGACCTCCACCTCCTACTCTACCCTCTACCCTCCACCCAGCACACACGTGGACAGCTTAGAATCTGAGATCTGGGCAGACCCAGCCACGTGACAGGGCACAGACTATGAGCCAAAGAGATCCACAGAGCTGGCTCGGAAGGGGGAGGGGGGTGGAAAACTCACACTGTCATCAGTATTGTTACAGAAGGTCAAGAATGAGGCCCTCTGAAAATTGCAGAGAACACGGAAACACTCTTGGAAATCGATGGTCTCGCTGCAGAAATGACCAATTCATGAGAAAGTCTGGAAAACAAGGGGCAGGGAATCTCCCAGAACAAGCAGGAAAAAGGAGGGAAGGGGGAAAGACTCTAAGGCAAGAGGAGAAGAGTTTCTCTGAGCTGAATGAAGACGTAAATCTTCACACCCTGTCAAGGTGCTGAGCAGAATGAATTTTTAAAAAGTCTCATACTTAGAAACTTCCTTCAAGAATTGCTGAAGTGACAAAGGACAGAAAAGACTCTCAGACCTCCCAGGGAGGAACAGACAGGGATTCTAGTGTCAGTGCTGTGGGTGGGACAGGCCGCAGACCCACATCTTCAGAGCTCTGAGGATGTAAAATTTGGAACCTTTAAAATTTTTTTTCAAGACTTTATTTATTTTTAGACAGAGGGGGAGGGGGGAATAAAGAGAGGGAGAGAAGCATCAATGTGTGGTTGCCTCTTGTGCGCCCACAATTGAGGCCCTGGCCCAGGCATGTGCTCTGACTGGGAATCAAACCGGTGATCCTTTGGTTTACGGGCTGGTGCTCAATCCACTGAGCCACACCAGCCAGGGAAGGTTTGGAACCTTTAATTCTATTCCCAGACTATCTATCAATTGTGCAGGGAGAGGGAGATCACAGATATTAGCAGACACAAAACATGTCTGAGTTGTTCTTGTATGTCCTCCTTCTAAGAAAAGAACCCGACACACTAGAAAGTCTTGGACAAAAAAAAAAAAAAAAAAAGAAAAGAAAAAGCAACACAAACAAGCCCAGGAAATAGCAGATGGTGCCCAAGAGGGCAGCAGACAGGAGCTGAGTGACACACGCTAGGGGAACAGGGTCCCAGCAGCAGTGGTGACTACGAGGTCTATGCTCAGGGCTCACTATGCTTTTGTTAACAGGCAAAACAAAAGGTCAAAATCCTACAAAATAAAAAAAATTCAAGGAAGGAAAGTTCAAACACAAAGCCAGCTAATGTGCACATAACTTGGAGAATCACAGGTGTGGGAAAGGAACGTCCACCACCATGACCATGACAGGAGAGCGCACCAACTCACCACAAGGTGGCACTGCAGTGTCAGACCATGCACAAATGAACCTAGCTGCCTCCCCGCCATGTAGTTGGGGGTCTGTCCTCAGCAGACCAAGGAACAGGTCTTTCCTTGGGGTCACTGTGCCAACAGGAGACAGACTACAAGCAAGGAGCAGAGACCGCAGAGTGGGACCTGCAAAGGTGGGCCGCAGACTGGCCTTCCACCACCTGCTCTCCTTCACTGCTCTACTCCATTCATGCAATGTCTACTGAGCACCCACTCTCTGCCAGGCAGGAGGGCGTATCAGGGAACCCAGGCGGAAACCCCTGCCCACCTGCAGTTCACTCTCTAGGGTAGGAAATGAGTTTTTTTTTTAAACTAGTGAATCATGGAGTAAATCAGAATGAGGTATTGTCCATGAAACAATATAAATAAAAGGAAAGCAAAGTCAGGAGGGTCAGGAGCAGCAGAGGGAAAACCACTGAGTACAGACACACAATAATGAGCTAACCCTGCACATATCTGGGTGAAGCACATCAAAGGGAGAGAGAAACCTGTGCAAAGGTCCTGGGGTGGGAGTGTATTAGAGAGCTGAAGGAGTGTGGTAGAAGAGAGGAAGGAAGGAGAAGGAAGACAGCGGGAGGGATGACAGATCACAAGGGCCTTGCAGGTGCTGACAGGAGGGAGAGTTTTACTCTGGGGTTCCTGGACACAGAGCTCCTGCAGGGCTAAGGCAGAGGAGAGCCACGCTCTGACTCCATTTGTAGAGGAGCGTTGATTGCTGTGTTGACATGGAGAAGCAGGAGAGCAGCTGACAGGCCATACTGGTACTTGGGCCAGAGGCAGTGGGACCAAGTGGAGGGTCAAGTGCATTCTGGAGGTAGAGCCACTACATTTCCCAATGGTGGGAAAGACAGGTGTGAAAGAGGGAAGGTCCCAGTAACTCCTGGGCTTGGTCTGGCCATGGACAATATGAAGCCCCATCAGTGGAGGTGGGGCTGTGGCTGGAACAGGTGGGGAGATGGAAGCCTGGAAGCTCTGTTTGGGGGCGTTGAATTGGAGACCACCCACATATAGGTAAGCTCTAAGGTGGGCTGAGGAGAGGTCTGGGATGGAGGAAGGAGCCTGGGAGTCGTTGGCCTGTGGAGAGTTTCAGACATACTGAACTAGAGGAGCTCACCAGGACAGCACAGGGACTCATTGCAGCTGAGGTTGGGGAGCGGTGGATGCAGCCAGCAGGACATGGGAGGCCCACAGTAGGGAAAGGGCCATGGAAGTGAGGGGATGACTGGACTCTGAAGAGACAGTGTGTCTGGGTGGAGGGAGCATCCTGACACTGAGCCCTGGGTTGACCCCTGGGGTGTGGGTCCCTGAATATGCAGGCATGTGAGGAGTGGAGCAAGAGCCCAGTCTACCTGATTCTTTAAGATCCATGATCTGCATATTTCAAATGGTTTTGCTATAAAAAGGAGCACCCGGACCACGGGAGAGGGGACAGCTGGCCTGTGCATTGATGGGACCACCCCAGGGAGTGAAGCATTGGCAGTTGAGGATGAACAGCATGAGTCTCGGGCCACGTCCTGGAGCTGCAAGGAGCTTCGCACCCAATGCTGGGCCAGGCTGGCTATGGGGACGGTTCCAGGGTAGAAGGCGTGGAGGCCACACTGGGCTGCAGGTGTGAGGGTCATGTGGGGGCTGCTGGGCTTCTCTGGGGCAATCCTAAGCTGAGACCCTGGGGTGGGGGAGGCTTCCAGGAGAGCAGAGGAAAGCTAAAAGTAAGTTCAAGTCCGGACTCCAGCCTCCTATGGACACATGGCACCAGGAGTTGTCATGAAGATGGACTCAGATCTGAGAGAGCAGAGTCCCTACAGGAAGCACTCAGGACTGAATCATATCCCCCAAACTCTTATGTTGAAGCTTTAATCCCCAATATGGCTGTGTCTGGAAATAAGATTAAATGTGGTCATAGGGAGGGACTCTAATCTGATAGGACCAGTGCCCTTATAAGAAGAGAAAGAGAGATCAGAACTCTGTCCTGTGAGAACCCAGCGAGAAGGTGGCCAGGCACCTGTGGCCAGGAAGAGGCCCTCCTCACTAGGGACCCAACCAGACTGGTGCCCTGACCTCTGACTTCTAGAATCCAGCTACGAGAATCTGTTGTTTAGTCTCCCAGCTGGTGGTTCTAGGTTAAAGCGGCCTGAGAGGACGAAGACCCTCTCCTTCCCCTACATGAGTCCCAAGGGTCAGCACCGAGACCGACCATCGCTGTGGGTCCGCCTGGCCTGGCTCTGGTGTCAGTCTGTTGGTCAGGTTTTGCAAGATGATGCCACAGTTTTCACAACACTGTATGTTTGGAAAGTAACTTAGGGTGAGTGCCTTTTGCAAAAGTGTGTCCTTCCTCCTTTCATTAAAAAACCTAAGATTTGGGGACTTCCGGCCAAGATGGAGGCATAGCTGGACACGCTGTGCCTCCTCTCACAACCAAGATTAAGGACAACAAAAATATAAAACCAAAAAAAGAAAACTCAACCAGAACAGAGAGAAAATTGAATTGTGTGGGAGTCCGACAACAACGATTCACCTAGACTGGTAAGAGGGGCGGAGTCAGTGGTCGCCGGAGTCCCCCGCAGGCGGAGTTGGATGGCAGCGGGATAAGCCAGTGGTGGTCCCCAGCATGCAGTCACCCCAGGCGCACAGGTGGCAGCGTTGCCAAACGTCGTGAGGAGGCCAAGCGGGGTACACAAGGCAGCGGACTGCGGACACACATTCACACACAGATAAACCAGGCAAAAACGGGCAGTGTCTTAGACTGTGTGACGCAGGGCCCCAGCACTGGGAAGTGAAGCCTAAAAATTGAAAATACTTATAGGGGTTGAGGTGCCAGGAGGGAGTCCCAGCCTCACAGGAGAGTTCGTTGGGGAGACCCACGGGGTCCTGGAGCATGTGCAGGCCCACCCACATGGAAATCAGCACCAGAAGGGCCCAATTTGATAGGGGAAAGAGGCTGAAGGGACTGGAATCTGTGAGAGAGCACAGAGCAAGCACCATTGTTCCCTCTTGGACCCTGCTCCCACATCCAGCATCACAACCCAGCAACTGGGTTGCCCTGCCCTGGTGAATGCCTAAGGCTCCACCCCTTACTACGTAACAGCCATGACCAGACAAAAACAAAAACAAACAAACAAAAAAAAACAAGGATGGCTCAAAAGGGAGAACAGACTGGGGCCCTGGAGCTACTTCATCTGAGTGACCAGGAGGTGGTCAACCTATCAGATGCAGAGCTGAAAGCACTGGTAGCCAACCTATCAGAAGCACAGTTCAAAGCTCTGGTGATTAAGAAGCTCACAGAATTGGTTGATTTTGGTTGCAAATTAGAGGAACAAATGGAGGCTATAATAAGGAAATGAAGAAAAATGCATAGGGAACCAATAGTGATGGGAGGAAAACTGGGACTCAAATCAATGGAGTGGACCAGAAGGAAGAAAGAAATAACCAAACAGAAAAGAAGGAAGAAACAAGAATTCCAAAAAATGAGGAGAGGCTTAGGAACCTCCAGGATATCTTTAAACGTCTCAACATCCGAATTATAGGGATACCAGAAGGGGAAGAGGAAGAGCAACAAGTGGAAAACTTATTTGAACAAATAATAAAGGAGAACTTCTCCAATCTGGCAAAGGAAATAGACTACTAGGAAGTCCAGGAAGCTCAGAGAGTCCCAAAGAAGTTAGACCCAAGAAGGAACACACCAAGGAATATCATAATTACATTACCCAAGATTAAAATGAAGGAGAGAATTCTAGAAGCAGCAAGAGATAAGGGGACAGTCACCTTTCCCCCCTAAGGGATAAGGGGAAAGGAGTTCCCATCAGACTGTCAGCGGATTTCTCAAAAGAGACCTTACAGGCAAGAAGGGGCTGGAAAGAAGTATTCCAAGTCATGAAAGTCAAGGACCCACATCCAAGATTGCTCTATCCAGCGAAGCTGTCATTTAGAATGGAAGGGCAGATAAAGTGCTTCTCAGATAAGGTCAAGTTAAAGGACTTCATCATCACCAAGCCCTTATTATATGAAATGTTAAAGGGACTTATATAAGAAAAAGAAGATCAAAAATAGGACAGTAAAAAAGACAGCAAACTCACAGATATTAACAACCACATGTAAAACAAAAGCAAACTAAGCAAACAATAGACCAGGAGCAGAAACACAGAAATGGAGATCACATGGAGGGTCAGCAACAGGGGAGTGGGAGGAGGAGAGAGGGGGAAAAGGTACAGAGAACAAGTAGCATTGACGGTGGGTAGAAAATAGACAGGGGGAGGGCAAGAATAGTGTGGGAAATGTAGAAGCTAAAGAACTTATGACACATGGGCATGAACTAAAGGGGTGAATGTGGGTGGGAGGGGGTGTGCAGGGTGGAGGGGAATGATGGGGGGAGAAATGGGACAACTGTAATAGCATAATTAATAAAATACAATTTTAAAAAAGCCTAAGATTTTTTTTAGGAACTTTTGGATGACACTAACTTACATTAAAAAAATGTTCCCTAATCTAACATCAGTCTGCTCAGAAGCAAACAGCTGTGCGCGGTGCGAAGGGACCCTCCCCCCCGCTGACGGCACAATGGTGCTCCACGCTGTGTGCAGGGGCAGAAGTGCATATGCTCTGAACCCCATTATTTTAAAGCCTGTTTCCTCTTGACTCCCCTGGCCCCACACTCGGCTCCTCTGTCGCTGTGTTTCCCTCTGAGGAGTTCCGTGTGCAGTGTTCGTTCTCCCCGGAGCACCACCCCCAGCCCAGGGCTGGGCATTAGTGAGTTTCCCATAATACTGCTGCACGGAGACCCTGAGGGCTGTGCCATGGGAATTCAACGTGGGGCAATGTGTGTAGCCTGAGCATGCATACACACGTGTGCATGCGCGCACACCCAGGAATCACACACAAACTCACACACATATACATGCGCAGGCACACCCACCCACGCTCATTGTGTGCATGAACACACATGTATACATGCACGTACACAAACACACTTGCTCACATGTACATGTAAACGCACGCAGGAACACACACATTTATATGCATGTACGCACAGACACAGAGAATGATACACAGTCTCTGTGGACCTATATGCCCAGAGGGCTCGTGAAACTGAAGACACCCTGTGTCTCCTCATGTGGGGTTCTCCACACACATGGGGCGTACACATGAGGCATCTGTGAGGCAGGGCTATGGGAACTGTTTGCTGTGGCCCATTTATCACTTGATGAGGCCAAGTGAGTTATTCGCAGACAAGAAAGGCTTCCTGGAGTTGGTCTAAGGAATGGAAACCAGCCCGGAGGCATCTATTTGGAAAAGACAGAATCTGCAGCTGGGAGAGGAGGATAGAGGCAGGCAGAGCTCTGCCTAAGACCAGAGCAGAAGAAAGAAGAATTTACACAAAAAGTGCTGGGAAGTGTTACTTTCCTGCCATTACTAAAATCCCAAACTTTTAATCACATCACTTGTAATTTGTCAAAAACTACAAAATCTCTGCTTTCTAGCTATGGTTCTCAACCTTCCAAAACAGAAATCCTGATTCCTATTTGGTCTACATTTATTTTGCTCCATTATGTATTTGATACTAAATTTGTATTTTACAGTAATAACATTTAAAAAAAACACCACTTGCAAAAAATGCGATCTTCAAAGGGAAATTAAAAATCTCAGCAGGAGAAATGCAGAGGCTCCGCAGTGTGGCCCCAGTGCCACAGGGACCACAGGGGACCCAGGCCCAGCAGCGCATGCTCATCCGCTCACTCTCCCCACTCTTGCTCCATCATTCACTCACTCACCCACTCCTCCCACTCACTCATTCATTTGGGGACTACCATCCAGCACACCCAGGCCATGCACTACGCTTGGGACAGAGTGGGGAGACAGCCACAGTCTGCCTTCAGACCTCCTAAGGAGGAAGGGAGACTGTGGCCCCTTTGAAACCGAGAATGGTGTAAGAAATGAAATACCATGAGGACGGGTGCATGAAGACCTCATGTGAAGGATCCCCTGGACACCCAAACCTTCCCTAGGCCAGGCCACAGCACGTTCAACAACAACAATAGCTCAGCACACCCTCGAACCTTTGCCCTCTAGGTAACTGCTGTCTGAGCAGGGCGCGCGGGTGTCAGGAGAACCCACACTCAGGACAGGGGCCAGTTCCCACCCTCCCCTGGATACCAGTGTACCTGTGGCTCTGACACTTTCTAGAGAACAGAGGATGGGCTCACCCACTCAACCTGTACTGGCTGGGCAGTAAGTACATTAGCCTTTGTGGGCTGTGTGGCCTCTGTCACCACTACTCGGGTCTGCATGACGGCAGCCTGGACAGCACGTAAACGAGTGGGCATGGCTGTGTCCCAATAAACCTTTATTTACAAAAAATGAGCAGCAGCCAGACTTGGTCTGTGGGTCCTTTGGTGGACTCTGTCCACTGAGCTAACAATGCTTCCACTTCTGAACAAACCATTCGAGGATCTTTATGACTAACTGGAGATGCCAAGACATGGAAGGGTTGTCAGCACTTGTGTTCTCAATAGGAATGATATCTTTTAAGACACTAAAAATACCCAAATCCTTACGCTGTTCTGACATAGCAGCTTTAGGCACTTAAATCAACAGGAAAACAGTGACTGATTTAACTTTTTGAGGTCTGTGTTGGCTCTTCAGCTAAGATGTGTTCACATGTCCACCTACAGAGCACCAGGGTTTCTAATATTCACTACGTACAAGCAAGGAAGCACTTAGGCCTCCCAAAGCAAGGAGGGACACTCGACCCTGCAGAGACCAGACGGGGGGCTGCAGGTGGAACATATGCCAGCTGGCACTTAGGTGGCTGGGAAGCGTGGAAAACAAGGGATCGCTGTGCTCAGGACATGGAAATAGCAGTCATGTGGCTGGACAGGCCCTGTTAGAAGCTGGAGACCTTGGCAGGGGTGTAGCAGGGAGGGAGTTGCTGGCCTCAAAGGATGCAGCAGGGGCAGCAGTGTCCCCACTGGGAGAGCACAGCCCTGGTGCACACTGCCTTGGGGAGGGGAGGATGGACTGGACCACACCGGGGGTCGGGAGCTGTGAGAACGAGGAAATGGCCCTAGGACTCCCCACACGAGAGCATCACGGGCGAGGACTTACTTCCGCCACAGGGCCAGGGGCTGCTCCGGGTCCCTCTCTGCAGGTCCCAGGGAAGCGATGAGCGCGAAGGGCCAGGCGAGCAGCATCATGAAGGCGGCAAGCAGCAGCCGGATGGGGAAGAGCGTCAGCGTCATGACTGCGATCTAGGGAGACAGACTGAGGTCATTCCAGGAGCACAGTTACCAGGGAATCTCTCCCCTGACTTCTCCTGTGGAAGGTGCCCAGGAGCTGGGGCTGGACCTGCCCCGGCCAGAGTGTTGCTCTCTCACAAATGGCTGGGTGAGGCAAGCAGCAGCGACGTCCTACCCAGGGCGACCTGCTGCCTCACCTCCCCACTCCATCCTCAAGTCATCCCTGAGAGTCGGCTGAGGAATGGGATGGCGAGCTCTCTCCTGGAGTCAACAGCCTTCTGCCCTGATGCCCATGCCCACAGGCAACCCTGAAGCTGTGCCTTATGTGACATAAGGATGCTTTTGTGGCACTAAGCTGGCATCTGTGAAGTGGCAAGATAGCAGGCATGGAGCTGGCAAGACTGGACTACGAGGAGGACCAGGGAATTTGGGTGGCTTTCCAGCCCAAGGGAGCCCAGCAGAGAATGTGCCACCACGGGTCTAGCAGGGAGGACAGTGGGAAGGCAGGTGGGGGCTCCATGGAGAATGGCAGGCCCCACAGGTGAGGGGAGGGTGCCAACATGGGGTGAGGGACACATGGGTTCGGTAGAGTGGTCAAGTCGGAGAGAGTCCAAGGGGAACCAGCGGCCGTCACCGAAACACAAGTCTGTCCATGCACAAAGTGATGCTCTGGTGCTGTACCGGCTGGCACTCAGGTGGTCAGCCAGAGATGGGCCAGGAGAGGATGAGAGATTTAAACACTTACAAAGGCTTTACAGTGCCCACATGCAGTGCTCATTTCCAATAATTTCAAATATGCGGGTTTGATGCAGAGAAGACAGAAGAGACAGGAGGAGGTCTCTGGTGAGGTCTCAATCCCAACAAGCCTGAAGGGCCCCACTCCGCGGCATTTGCTGGGTCTCTGTCACCCACGGCTGAGCGCACCTGGCTGTTCCTTCGGGCTCTGCAGCTACGCACTTGGGCTCCCCACCAAGACCAGCCCTGCTCCACATGATACAATGCCAGCCATGTGCATAATTTTTAATTTTCTAGTGGCCACATTTTAAAAAAGTACAGGTGATGAAATTAATATATAGTTTATTTAACCCAATATAGAAATATCACTTCAGTGTGTACTCAATATAAAAAATTACGAGAGAGCACACACATTTTTCAGGTCTTGGAGATCCAGTGTGAGTTTGATGCTTACAGGGAGTCCCAACTTATACTCGCCATGTTTCAAGTGCTCAAAAGCCACTTGTGGCTGAGGCTGCCTGTTGGACGGTGCAGATCTGATAACCATGTTTTGCTAATGATGGCAATGTTTAATGGCCCTTCTCTCCTCCAGTTTCAGGGGCGGGGTGCCGACAGCCCAGCTGGAGGCTCCTGTTTCAGCATGAGGTTGAACAGAAGCAGCAACAGCAGACCTGCTGGCGTTGGTGACAATGCTTCTTCCTATTAAGTGGGCACTGGTCCCAGGCTGTCAGTAAATGTCTTTCACCGGTGAGAACATGCACTCCCCATTCCTGGCTCTCGGAGAACTGTGTTTTGCTTTAAATCGTGACTGGGTGCTGGACTTCATCGCAGCAGGTCTTCCCCACATCCAGTGGGCAATCCTGTGCTGGTCCTCACTCACCATTAGTGATGTGTTCAGAGCTTGTGTCACATTGAAACTTTGGCTACAGTGCTGGGAAGCGACGTGTGTGGTTTCTTTTTCAGCAGGAATCCCTGGGTCTGCCTGTGACCAGGCCTCGGGGACTGAGTCATCACCGCTGGATCCTAGGTGATCTGACCTCCAGCCCCCTCCCGCGCTGCCTGCTCTGGGTGGATCCCATGGGAAGGGGGTTAGGATTCCAGCCAGCTGCCTCTTTAGAGAAATTTCTACAGAGATTTCTGACTGCTATCTCAATGTTTCTAAGGCTAGTGTTTATCAAGATGTCTCTTTTTTCTTGATTTCATTTCAGTGCCTTTGTCAATGGGGAAATCTCCGGAAGTCCTCAGAGTTCTCCTCCCCGACCAAACCCCCCGTGTGCGTGACTTCAGGAGAGCGGAGTGACGCTGCCCGGGACATCTGCTATGACTGTACATCAGTCCTGATCTACAGTCTCCCTGCCAACACATCTGTGCCTTCCACACCTTTTCAGCCTATGTTGACAGATATTCTTCTGTTTAATCGATCTGCTTACAGAACTAGTTTGATGTGTCCCTGGTCTCTATTGGGTACTACTCAGTCACACAGATTCTGGCTCTTGCAAGAGTCTCTCCTGCTCTGAGTCTATTTCACATCTTGCAGTAAAAGCCTGGAGTGTTAATTTCAGAAATACTTCATTTCCGAATATTCACAATGAGAACACATAACTTTCTCTAAGTACCTCTTCAATTTAATCTTACAAGTTTGTAGCCTTTCCTTTATTTTTAACACTTAGTTTAAAATATGCCCTTTTCCATCCTTTGTGATTACTTTATAATTCTGTTGCAGAGGGAAAAGAGGATACAAGTCTGTAGATGACACTTCCCTCCTGTTCCCGAGATGTGACCTCCCCCTTCCCACACCCTCTTCCCTGCCCCCCAGGCTGCCTTTGCTGTTGGGGTGCTGCCTGGGAGCTCAGCATATCTGCTCTGCTGTTTAAATTGACAGCTGGCCCTCCCTTCTCAATTTGCAGAGAAATCAAGTTACTGGAGAGTTTACTATTTGTTCCCATAAAGCACTATTTGTCCGGTGCCTGTGCTGCTGCTGCTGCTGCAGATGGAGTGACCGGGCACAGAAACTGGAAACTGAGAAAGTCCGCGCACTTGGAGGTGTGACGTCTACACCACACTGGGCTCTGCAGGCATGTTCGGTTTCCAGGACAGTTTCTACTACAAATCATGGACTACAACCACCGTCTCTCACGGTGTAACCAAACTGCAGGTCTGCTGCCTGCTGCTGCAAAAGCCAATACTTGAGAGGCAGGTGCTGATGTAAAGGAGAGTGGTTTATTTTCAGGTGCTACCACCTGGAAGATGGGGGGCTCACATCTGAAAGCCCATCTCCCATCTCAGTGGAGGCAGAGGTTTTTATAAGGAAGGGAAGGGGAACAGAACAAAGAGAACAAGCAGGGGATTGAAAAGTTCTCTGCGTGCGGATGAGCAGAGTCCATTCCAATAAGGCCAGTGATGGTTCCGTGTGCGTCAGCCAGGTTTAGTCATCCTGGATCCACCCAGAGCTGGGATGCCTGATGGTCAGAGTCTTTATCTCTTAAAGTTAGTTTTCCCAGGATTCTTACAAAAACATGCTGTTCATCTATGAGCTACACAGTAGTCAGAGAGTCCTCACTCACAGAAACAATGTCAAAAGAACAGTAGGGTGCGCTACAATTTCCCTCTGTTACAATGGGGTTCCGGAAAGAGCATGTGGTTCCCAGCACCCCACCCCATGCATCTGTGGACTGGGATGGAGGCAGCGCTGCGTTCCTTCTGGACAAACAGGGAGAAGCTGGCCAGACCTGGTGAGGGGACCTGAGCTGCCCGGCGCCCTGATTCGGGGCTGGAGCACTGCTGTCCAAGCTGTGTGGTTAATCAGCAACGCAGGTTCCTGTAGGCTAGTCAGTGGCCACGGGCTCACTTGGCCATTCCACGCAGGACACGATGTGTGAACCCCAGACAATGCATTAGTGCTCCGCTCCCATACACATCACAAAGGGCACAGTCCAGGGTTCCGAGTGAAAAAGGCTGACTTCAGCAAACAGGCCTCCGACGAGATGAGGAGTGGGCAGGTGGGGACATGGCGTAGACTCTGGGTGAACTGCCTCGCCTGGGGGACGAGGAAGGAGGTGGTTCTATTGGTGTGTATGTATTAAATACATACACATACTTATACACACATATTTGTATGTTTATAAATATATATATAGAGAGAGTGCTGTGTAAACTGCACTCCACAGGGTACAGGGGGCTCTGCCCTCACTTTGCCCGAGCACATGGCCTGTGTACTTTCTGCCAGACTCAGCCTTGGCCCCAGGATGCAGAAATCATCCCCAGGAAGGGCAGGACTTGAAAGGAAGCTCCTTCCAGAATCTTCTGTGGGCTCTGGTCGCTTATTCTGAGAGTAGGCTGTCCCCCGGTTGTGCCCTCCTGTCCTCCCGCACCTTCTGGCCCACCTTATAGGCGCTGTCGCCTGCGTCCATCCCAGACCCAGCCACCAGCCTCCCTGCGTCCTCACTCTTCTCCAGCCCTGATGCAAACTAGCCAAGGGCCTTAGCATCCCCAGGCTGACCAGGTGACAGAGCAGCCACGACAGCCACGTGGACATACGCAGCTCTGGTGGTGCTGAGAAAAGAGAGGGTAACTCTAGAAAGGAATCCTCAGAAAATCCTGGCTGGACTGAAAACACACAGAACAAGAAACGTCTGACGAAAATGGAGCCGCTGTGCTGTTTCCAGGCAGCTCCGGCCGAATACCCTGCCAGCACTGTAATTAGTGACCAGGCTGGAGTGGTGACTGTCCCCTGAGGCGGTTGTGCTGCTTTCCTCAGCCGGCCCAGAGGGCCAGCCCACAGCTTGACTAGTCCTAGTATTTGTTCTCCACCAGGAGGATGCAGGGCAAAGGCATGCCCCAGGGAGAGAGGTGAGGCGATGGCCCACACCCCAAGTAAGCTCTGTGCTGGAGACGGACACAGACGCCTTCACCCGGGGAAGGTCCTCCTGGGCCTGCTCCCACCACAGCCCCTCTCACCGGGGCCCTTCTCCCCAAGGAGGCAGGGCGGCATCTGGCAGATGGCACTGGCACAGGTCGCCTGGGGTGCTGGTCCCAGCGTGGGAGGACCGTGCTCCCTGGTGGGGAGTGGCCGGTGTTCCAGGCACTGGGGGCCAGTCTCACAGGAGGCAGAAGCAGCGGTATGCTGGGCAGAACGCTGCGGACAGGGAAGGAAAAGGCCAGTGGTGCAGGGATCTGCATTACTCCAGATGCTGGCGACAGCTGCAGTCCTCCCGTTATTAACAGGAGTCCCAGCCACTGTCCCGAGTGCCAGGTAGTCACCCTTCTCATGAGCTCGATGAGGGTTTGTAACACAACCCTACAGGGATCTACACTTACGAGTCCCTGGCTGAGTTACTGAACTACTGAAAACTGGCTGTGACAAATTGTCCCATTAAAAAGGGGTATGACATGAATAACACTGACATACACATCCACAGCACGTCTGTGTTACTGAGTGGCCGATTTAAACTAGATCTGAATGTGAACCACCCATCCCAACCCTCGTACTTCATTTCAACCCCCGCATTTCATCCAGGGCCCCCAGCAGACAACTCCGGGCAGTGAAACGCCCAGGTGCAGGGGGAAGTGTGCGGGCTGCCCTCGGCCTCTAACGCCTACAGGACCCAAGGCCCCTAGGCTCCGCAGATTCCGGGTTGGGGTAGAAACTGTAGAAAATGAACCTGGACACTGTAGTGCAGCCATGATCAGGAAAGCCAGCAAAGGCCCCGGACATGGGAGCCCACACCACAGAGAAAGCAGTTTGTCACTCCTAACCCATGCCAGGACTGGGCTTCATACATGCTTACTGCACGGCCCATCATCACAGGCACACGTGCGCATGCACACACACGAATGGCAATGTCCTCTGCATGCCAAGGACCTCACACGCCCAGCTGCCAGGGCTGGGAAAAGTAAATTCTGTCATTTAAGCTGCTATCTGTGGTACTTTGCTAGGACAGCCCAAACTAACACATTTGGAAAACGACTGAGATTTCCCATGACAAGAAGTACGAGAGGGACAGTTCTCGTCACCTGTTCCCGGTGAGTTCACCTGACCCACCAGTCCAGATCTCTAAGGCACCCGTAGCTACAATGCCTGGCTGAGATGTGCCCAGCACTGGCTCCAAGGCCACAGAAGCCACTGGCACTGTCTACATGCATATCGGTCCAAGTGCCTTGCGTTTCATAACCAACAAGGAACCACTGAGATGCTGGTTCAGAGGCAAGAATCTCTATAGCACGTGGGTCCCCTTTGTCTCCACCCACACTGTCCCTGTGCCAGGCGGGGTCCCTGCAGTGAAACACGCCCTGGCTAGGAGTGGGCAGGCCAGCCAGGGCACTGCAATGCTCTGCGTCCTCCAAGCATGCATGTTGGAGTGACACCACGCTGAGGGGCCCCAGCCAGCCATGGAAGATTCCAGCAACACCTGCAGCCAGGAAAGCACAAGGCGAGGAGGTGACAGCTCCAAGGGAGAGGGTGCCAGCAGCTCCAAGAACACAGTGGACATCCGGACATGCAGGGCCGGAGGCCCCCGCACTAGTCAGCATGATGGCGGGCAGCTTACAGGGAAAACGCTCCTGACTGTGCGTTCCCATGCCAGTGTGCTTCACTGTAGTAAGTGATGAACTGCCATTCCAAAGGGCTGTGACAACACCCTCACGACACACTAGAGAGACACGTTCTCCACAGAACACGCAGGCACCTCCACGCACAACAGTGTCTGCATGCATTGAATGCACAGCCAGTTGGGATCTCCGAGACACCGTACTGCGGAGAAACACGTACTGCAGACCCATCCCACACCTTATCTCTTTCCTCAAAGTTTCCGAAACTCACGTCACAACAGAAGTAGGGAGACTTTGCGCTCACACACGATGGGGGTGCAGCCTACCCTCAGTCACTGCGGATGTTCTCAGAGGTCAGGGGTGAGGAGGGAAAACAAGCGTGACCGTCCGAGGTGTCGGCCCCCAGACATCATGTGGCCAGAGCTCTGCAGCACCGCCCATGAGGAGGCTGAACGCAGCCTCCTCCGGTTCTGGGGGCAACCACTGCTCAGGGTGGGTCTCCCACTGAACTCTGGGAGGGCGACGCTGCAGCCTGCGTGCTGCGGGTGGGAACTCGGGCAGGGCCTATGTGTGTGCACCTGCCAGCTGCGGCTCCCCAGGAGCTGCTCACGAGGACAGGTGAGCTGAAGACCACCTGTGTGACAGTCAGACACGCGTCAGCCAGAGGAGGAGCTGTGAGTTATAGGAGGCAAGGAGGACAGGTAATTTCTTATGTGTTAGTAAGGAACAAAATGGGACTCATATCTATGCAACTTAGATTAATTTACATCTGAATGAAGCATTTGTCAAAGATGGCAGGCCTACTGAGCACACAGGAGGTGGACGAACCACTAATAGGGGCGGAGCCTGGGGGACAGGTGGAGCCTGGACTAATGGCGGCACTACAGCAAACATGAACATGAGACCCTGGGGCACAGGTGCTGGGGCTGACCTGCTGTGCTACCAGAGGGCAAGCGCCAGAGGCCAGGAGCTCCCATCCTGCTCCCAGCCTGCAGCGTCCCCACATGCAGGCAGGAACTGAAGGAAATTGCTCCCCAGCTCAAAGTATGCATCTCAGAGCACAGGCCCTGTGCCCTGTGAGGCCACAGAGAAGCAATGCCAGGAATGACACAACAGACAAATAAACTACCCTAACTAGTTAACCTCCCCAAAGGGCTGCCTGTGCACCAAGGGCAGGGCATGGCCGAGCGAGATGCGGACAGGCAGGGGTGGCTGCCAGAGGGAGAGGCAGGGACAATGCTGCCAAGGAAAGCAGGTGTGGTCCCTGTCTCAGAGAGAAGATACGGTGGGTGGGCTTGAACAGGTGGGGAAACTGAGGCCCAGTGAGGCAGCTTCCCAAGGTCCACCAGGTGGTCAGAGCAAAAGCCAAGGTTCAAGGAAACAACAGGAGGGTGCCCTGAGGGGGAAGCCCCCAGGCCCAGCACCTAGTCCCTCCTCCATGCCCCTCCCACCCTTGGAAACTGGCCTGACTCAAGGACGATGCCTCTGATGTGGCACCCCAGCCCAGGGCTCCAGACACATATTGCCAACAGCATAAATGGCAACCCACAGCCATGCACAACCACCACCCACCGTATCTTCTCAGTGGTCCACCAGCCTGTTCACGTCTGGCCTTTCCTGCTTAGAGGGCGACTCTGTCCCTCAGGTCTGGTTTGGTCAGTAGACACCCATGCTGGAGTCATATTTGCCACCTCTCTTTCTTACCAATTCCTACTGGCTCCACCTCCAAATCAAGTCCAGAATCCAAGACCCCCTCCTCCTCCAAGGTGCAACACGGCAGCTCCCCCTGGCCCTCTACACACTGCCAGACCCCACCCCTTGTGCTCAGGGCTCTGCAAGGCTGCCAAGTCACCCTCTCTCCCCAGGTCCTCCTGCCCAACCTCTGCTGGAAACACCGGCCTCTCTCTCTGTTCTCTTACCACAACAGGCACCCCAGCACCTCTGCAGGGCTGGCTCCAGAACCTCGCTCAGACACCCACCCCCTAGCCATGCAGGAGGGCCCATGCTGGATTCCTAGAGAGGTGAGGAGGAACTGAGCCAGACAGGTGTACCAACCATTCACCAAAACTGGGAGGGGAACTCCTGCGACAGGTGTTATGCATGAGGCCTGATCAGCTGGAGTCTGGGCATGGGAGGACAAGGGCTTATCCCTGGAAGGAAACGTGCTTCAGGGTTCAGAAGTCGTTGGAGCAGCGGTTCCTGGGGCTGGGTCTTGTGTGCTCCTCACACACACCCTGGGAGGCGGGCCTTCGTCACCCCTAAGCTCATGCCATGAGGGACAGACTGGAGATGCAGTACCTACATTCCGCAGAAAGGTCTCCGGGGCAATGTGAGATAAACAGAAAAACCTTGCCCAGGGACTTAACCTTTATTTTTTACTGTTATTTATTAAAAATAAATAAATAAAGCCTGTTATTTTTGAGAATGATGATTTAGGACAGAATACTCTAAAATTGGGAAGCCAACAGCTGATGCTGAGAGCTGTCTGGGCCCTGCACCTCAGCCTGCCCAGCAGGAAGCGGTCTGCAGGGTCACGTTCAAGTCCACTGGGGCCACCTTCTCCGGATGCAGCGAGAGAAAAGAGACGTCTAACTTTATTTTTCCTTTTAAAGAAAGAACAACTTAGAAAAAGCACAGCAATCCTCACAGGAGTCCCATCAGCTGGCACAATCAAGCACTTTCCTTAGAAAACACCGCCACCAGCCACAGAAGCCTGGAGCTGAGCCTAGAAAGAGCGTCAGAGGTTCAGCCCTGGTCCCGACGTGGCACAGATGCAACCCCGGCAACCCCAGCAACCCGCCTGAGAGAAGTTTTCCTCGGGGCTCGTCCCCAGTCATCACACACCTTTGTCAGGCACAGGATACTGCTGGTCCTCACCGGATGCTGCATTCAGCCCGGAATAAACAGTAATCTTCACACTGATTCTAATAGAGTACTTCAAAGCAAAAGTGAAACAAAGAGCCCATGTTCTGAATAGTCTCTGGTCAGTTTCATCTTGTCTCAGGCACCAGCTGCCCTGAAGAAAAAGCTTCCTCTTTGCAAAAAGACAAACACCAAGGTCGCTAGAGGGACAAGCTGTCAATATGGGGGCTGGGGTGGGAGTGTCTGGTGGGGGGCCAGGGAGTGCAGGTCACAGCTGAGGGGCAGCTTTAGTGGGGACAACACGTTGTGTGTATTGGGGTGCCTGGGCTTCTTTCGTGACTTGCCCGAACTGCCACAAATTTGCCATCTTCTTACTAACATGTGAATGTTGACTATCTTCCTGGCCCTAGATGTCAACTCCATTCCACTCTGACGCTTGGCTACACCTACGCAACTTAGGATAACCTGTGCTTCCACTTGGGAAAACTTCCTGAGCCCATGCTTACTGTGACATGCATGCTATTTCTTCTTGGCTACCCCACTCGCATCTAAAATTAAATGTAGCTTTTCTACAAAGTTATTTTTGTCTTTCAAACCCTCAGCCAGCCCCAACATCCCCACCATCCCCATCATTATTATTCAAGAGCTCTCGACTCAAATCTTAGCACTCATTGCCCAATCTGGAGGCTTCTGCAAAATAGTGCATTTCAGTAGTTCCTTCTGAGTTTACAAGTCTGTCCCACACTCCAGTGGCAAAGTGATCTTCCTGGATGGCAATACTGACCATTCTCAATGCACTGAGGATGATGGTGGCTCTTGTGAGGCAGAAACAGAGGTCCACCCAGTTCTTCATAGGTCATCACCTCTGGGTCTAAGGAACCCTCAAGATGACACCCTAAACCCAGGAACCCCCCATGGAAACCCACCACCGGCAGACAGTCCTTGCCTGCCTGCCTGCCCTTTGGCCAGCACTCGAGGGTTCCAGCCAGAAGGCCAGAGCCTTCATGTTGGCTGACCTTGCCTGGTTCAGGCCCATGTCTGGCTCCGATATCAGCACTGGTGGCTTCACAGGCCCAGCATGTGCATGCCCCTAGTGCCGGGACCCGGGAGACAGTCTGAGGCAGTGGGGCCCACCATCTAGCTGGTGAACAAAGCATGAAATAAACCCCTCAGTAAGTGGTCAACACAGTGGGCAGCGTGGGGTGCATCCAGGTGAAGGGGGCAGAGATCATGGCACTGGGGACCCTGAGGTGGCCGGGCAGAGCATGCGCTCTGCGTTCAAGAGTGTTGGGCCCCAAGGACATGCATCAGCAGGTAAGCACAAAAGCCTCCACCTGAGGGCCAAGGAAGAAGACCTCTGGGGCCACCAGCAGCCACCTGCCACATGGACTCAGG
Organism: Anoura caudifer; assembly: GCA_004027475.1. Taxonomy (NCBI): domain Eukaryota; kingdom Metazoa; phylum Chordata; class Mammalia; order Chiroptera; family Phyllostomidae; genus Anoura; species Anoura caudifer. The sequence goes on from PVKU01000156.1 coordinate 323,560, forward strand.
TCTCCAAGGAAAACTACGACCCAGATGCCAACCACAGTGCTCACTGGCCAGAGGCTAGGCCACAAGACAGAGGAGGGTGGGGGGAATGCCACAAATGAGCAGATAATAGGTGTCTGGGTAAGGCGGGCACACCTGGGGTGAGTATCTTTTCTCCAGGGGAGTTGAGAAAGGTCTCTGTAATGACCAGTGGGATTCAAGCAAAGGCTGAGGAAGTACAGAGGGAGTATGTGGAGGGTCCCACAGGGGGAAGGCCAGTGCAAAGGCTCTGGGGCCAGAGGGCTAGGCATGTGGAAGGGGCAGGGGCGAGGCAGGACAGCCATGTGGGACACTGATGTCCCACCCCTGCTTCAGGACGGTGGCATCCTGGGTGTCCCCTCCTCCCCTGAATGCTCTTCCTGTCTTCTCACTTCTCAGTTTTTGTAAAATCTTATCTCCCAGGGGGAGCTGGGGAGAGTAAATGGGCTAAGATCTGAGACCCTCACCCCAAGAGTGGACATTCAGTGCCTGACACACACCGGGCCCTCATCCCATTGGCATTCTGGGCTGTCTTGGGAACCAAGGTCACTTCTGAGCAGCTCAGGCTCCCAGGCAGGCCATGGAGCAGTAGGCCCCACTGGGTATGCAATGCTGGTCCTCGATCCCCAGATCTTAGGGGCCCTGTGTGAGACACGGCATGGAGAGGCTCAGCTGTATGTCATCATCCTAGGGGTTTGAAATAGTAAAATTGTGAAATGTTTTTTAAAAAGTGTGCATGTGGCAGATAATTTTTTAGGGAAAATCACTCCTCTAGCTCCGAGATGGAAATACGACTCTTAAGCAGAAAACAGCTGCAGTCCACGGGCACCTGCGGCAGGCCCGAACACAGGGGAGGCCGGTGGCTCCAGCCAGGGTGGTCTGTGGCAGCTTGTGGCCTGCCACCAAAAGCAACAGATCCCAGCAAAGTGTGCCCGAAGGAAGACGGGAAGCCAACTGCCACGTGGCCACGTAACAGCAGCATTTAAGCATTTCAGCTCTTAGAACACCTAAGCTCACAAGACTGCAACATGGATAAAATGCCAAGGAACAAGCCACTAGCTTTTTTTAAAAACTGAATTTATTGGGGTAACATTGGTTAATAAAATTATATAGGGTTCAAGTGTACAATTCTACAATACATCATCTGTATATTGTATTGGGGGTTCACCACCCTAAGTCAAGTCTCCTTCCATCACCATTTATCCCCCCTTTATCCTCTTCTACCTCCCCCCCACATTCCTTTCCCTCTGGTAATCAGCACTGTTGTGCCTACTAAGTTTTTTGTTTGTTTTTGTTTAATCCCTTCACCTTTTTCACCCAGTCCTCCAACTCCCCTCCCCTGCGACAGCTGTCCGTCTGTTCTCTGTATCCATGAGTGGATAAAAAAGCTCTGGTACATTCACACAATGGAATTCTACGCAGCCGTAAAAAAGAAGGAAGTCTCACCTTCTGTGGCAGCAGGGACGGACTAGGAGAGCACTGTGCTGAGTGAGATAAGTCAGTCAGAGAAAGGCAAATGCTGCGTGTTTTCACTTGTGGGTGGAATGTGACGGACACGGCTCTGGGAGCCGCACAGCGACTTGGGCTCGAGAAGGACAAACACTATGGTCAACATTCAACATGTTATTCCAAACGCGTGCTTTCCTCTGGGCTCATTTTCAAAACGCTGCACCTCACAGATAGACTATGGGCTTACGGAACACCAGCAATGTTAGAAACACAGCTCAGGCAAGGCCAGGCCGCCCTAACCCACACCCACAAACCCACCCACAGGAGCTCCAGGGGATCCATGGAGGCTACTCCCATGCCTGCTTTGGGCACGGTGGCACCTCGCCCTGCTGTGTCGGCTGACAGTCCCAGGGGCATGCAGACAGGGGAGCTGGGCTGTCAGTGCTGTCGGGAGGTTCCGGGTCTTTGGGGCAGGCAGGCGGGGCAGGGGTGGGGCTTTGTGGAGCACAGATTCGTGGGAGCCTTGCTCAGACTCACCTGAGGAGAGCCCAGGGCGCCTCCTCAGATGGTTCCATCCTCAGGGACAGGCCCTCCCAGAGCCCCGAGGCCTGTGGGCCTGGCAGGGTGGGCAGGGTGCCCAGCTCCTGCAGCACACTTTTGAGTGAGTACTGTTTTAGAAACAAAATCCTGATTTTTTAAAATGAGAAATAAGGCTGACTGTGCTTTGCTCAGTACTAAGAAATTAAAGAGGTTGTAAAACAAAACTGCGTGCATATACTTGCGTATATATAATGCATGTGAGTGTGTACGAGTATACTTCTGTGTAAATGTGTGTCTGTATAGGCTTCTGCGTATATGTATATGCGTGTATATATACTTCTGTGTTGTTATGTAATGTGTGTATATATACCCCAGTGTGTGTGTGTATGAACTGTGTAAATAAGTGTATATACTTCTATGTGTATGTGTGTACATGATGTGTGTGAGTGTATGCATATACACATATATAAAACATACACAAATGTTGAAAATCCATACATCAGAACAGAAGAGCATAAAAACTGAAAAGACAAGTTTTTCTCAACCTTGAATCTCCCTTCCCACCCTCAGCATTAGCCACAATCCAGCTTTACATGTGTGCCCCTCATAAATTAGAATTGGTGAGTCAGAAGAGAAAGCCAGTTCCCTGTTAGTCAGGTCAGATGCCTGCACTGAGGTAGCCCTCGCTGCCCAGGACTCGGGACAGCACTGCCCTTGGCCTGTCTCATCACCTGGGACATGGGAACACAGCATCTGACCCTCCCCTTACCCCCCTCCCACAGCTGCACCGAGTGACCAGCACAAGGACACTGGGAATTTCCTGGATCCCACTGGGCTACAACTGTGCCAACAGAGGCATCGCCATCAGACTCCCAGGTGGTCAGAGACCTGCAGCCTGGTGTCCACTTGGAGCCTTAGCCTCCAGGTATCCAGGGAGGGTGAGGCCTTCTCTGTTCTCCCACAGGACACATGCTGTCCTGGAAATCCTCCATCCCACGTTTCCCTGGGGTTTTTATTACCCCTCCAGAACACCAGCTTCAGGCCAGGTCACCTCCCATTTATCTATCCCTCCACGCCCCTGGAAGAGAGCTGGGGTCACAGGAGGTGCTGGATAAAGAGCTGCTCCTCGTTTTGGAGTCTCAGGCATGGAGTAACCAGATACAAGGGGCAGCAGGGTAGGTGCGGTGGGCACAGCTGGCAGGGCCCAGGAGTCTGGCAGGTCAGGGGAGCAGGAGGGAAATGCCAGGCCTGGTCTGTGTGCATGGGGGTGAGGGCACTAAAGCCAAGGGGAGGGATGTCAAGACCATGAGTGGCCATGAGTGTACAAAGTGTGGGATTCCCTGCTCCAGAATGGCCACACCTAACTCAGGATCCAGGTGGATACCAACCAAGGTGTCTGCTGTTTTTTTTTTCTTTTTTTAAATCAAAACCCAGGCACTCTGATAAGGACTCGAAAGACTGCCCACTTCTGGGTAAATTTGATGCAGGGCCACCAACTGCAGGTCTGGTGAGAGGGAGTCCCTGGACTTGGCCCTCCTGGTAATCTTCTCTGGGGATTAGGCCAGGGGAGGGGTGTGCTCCCCAACCTCTGCCCTCCCAGGACTCAGTTCCAAAGTGTACAGGATGCCAGTCTGCTTTCCAGGAAGTAAGTGCTCACTGACACTGGTATGGGGAGTTCAGAAAAGAGGAAACTTCAGAGCTGGAAGTGGGATGCGCTCACATCCATGAGCTCCAGCGGGAAGTACCCAAAAACCTGGGTGATATGAAACCACATCATGATTTCAGGAGTAACGAATCACCATGTGACTACCCAGCATTATAATTATTCATGGCTTTCGGATCTTACCGCGTTGTTTTCTGTCCAAAGAGATGCTTAAGCTCTCTGCAAAATCTGCAGTTAAATGACAGATGGACTGGTCATTAATCCACAGACTCACAATGGCCCTTCCCCAGCAGCAAATGCTAGCAGGTAAGTGCAGGTCTCCTTACTGGTTTATCTTAACCAGAATTTACATGATTTCTGAGCACTCTCAGTGTCTCAGTCATTGCTGAATCCATTTATTTATTGATTCGGGAGGCAGGGTTTCTTTGCTTGGATAGGCCGATTCACTCTGTGGAAACTTTACCCTAAAATGCAGTAGATAATGGTGAAATGTTTGGCTGATAAAACGCTGTTTGGTGAAAAGCAAAATGTGTCTTCAGAGTGGGACTGAGAACGTGGAGAGCAATGAGAACTACACACCCTCAGTCACACGTTGCTGACATCTGAGCAATGACTCTGGTACAAATACACATGATTATTCTGACAGCAGTCTCTGAAACATTGTCACAAGGTGTACATAAAGTATCTTACCCACCTGTTCTTTTTCTGAATGTCATCCAGATGCTGCCTGACACCTCAAACCAGGATCTCCAACTTATCTCAGTGAAGAACAGCCTGAAGGGCCCACAGGCACTGCTCTAAACCTCCAGTGTGCGACTCTATGACCCCTGGCGGAGGGGAGCTGGGGATTTCCTACTCTGCTCTGACACCCTCCCCTTTCGCTTGTTTATTCACTCAACAGCTAGCTGCGTCTCTGCAGCGGACCCCATCCACTTGAGCAGTGAGCACACAGTTTGGAATAGGACAGACAGCAGCAGCGGGCGGGCTGCAAATTTGACTGGAATATGGAGGTGGGCCTCTGGGAACCTCCAGGAAGGAGGGGGCTTCTCCCTGGCAGTGATATTTCACCCAAGAGGGAGAAGCAGAGAAGCGGGGAGAGAGTGGACAAGAGGAAGAGAGAGAGAGAGAGAACGCGCGCCCTGTGGCAACTGGAGCCAACTGTGACAAGCCTGGGGTGGGGAAGGGCCCCGAAGGGACCTTGGAAACCACCTGAAGGAGTCAGGGTTCGCTGGGTCCCCAGAGCATCTCAGAGGGTTCTAAGCTGTAGAGCAGAGGGAGAAGTAAGGCCCCCTGAACCACAGGAGTGGTGGGGGCAGGGCTGGTGGGAGGGGGCCCATTCAGGAGCATAGAAGTGACTGTGTGTCCTAACCCCCATCTTTCTGGGCATAGCACCTGGTAGGTGATGAGTATGAGGCTGTAAGTGAACAAGGCACTGGGAGACCACATGGTAGGCAGACACTGGCTCCAAGCATGCACAGAGATGGGGGACAAGGGCCAGGAGCCAACTGGGGACAACCTTGCCCTTTCCTATCACTAGAAGGGACAACACCCTCTCCATTCTTTTCCCTCTTTTCAATCCCTGCCCACAGTTCCCTCTGCCTCCCATGCCAATCAAACCCACCAAGAGGGTGCTTTGAGAAAAGGCAGGAGTCCCAGAAAATGACAGCTTAATGCTGACTTCAAGAACTTTCACTTTAACATCATTTCAGGTGAATTACTTTACACATTAAAAAGTTCTCAATGTCCTGCCCAAAAGTTTGTCACAGTTGGAAACATACAGCCCACCAACTAGACAACCACTTAAATCCCCAAACTGCACTTGCTTTGGTGTACAGTTTTGGAGTCAAAAGAAAGGCCATACTGTGAGGTATCTTACAGAAATGCAAACACCACACACAAGCAGAGTACAGAGATCTGACACAGCCAGACAGGCATTCCACCAGGTCGGAAACCACACAAAGAAAAGGAAAAGGCCCTGGCCTGGCAGCTGGGTTGCTTCAATCCCCACCCAGGGAACATACAAAAATCAACCAAGGAATGTAGAAATGGGTGGGACAAGAAATCAATGTTTCTGTCTCTGTCAATCAGTAAATTAAAAAGGAAGCACGAAAGGAAAAAAAGAAAAAAGAGTCAGGGAGGGAGGGAGGGAGAGAGACACAGAGAGAGGAGGGGAGGGGAAGGAAAGGAAAGGAAAGGAAAGGAAAGGAAAGGAAAGGAAAGGAAAGGAAAGGAAAGGAAAGGAAAGGAAAGGAAACAGCGTGGAAGCCCCACTGTTTCCTGCAGCCACCCATCCCTCAGCCAGGACCAGATGATCCCAGAAATAACACCAGATGGAAGCAAATGGCACACTGTTCCCTCCTAGGCTGGAACCGAAGTTGTATACAATTGATTCTGGTTACGGACTAACCCCCAAGGGAGGGTTCCTGGCACACTCCCCAGAAAATAACTTGCAAACAGAGGCGCAAATGCTCTTGCTGTTCATCGTCCTGGGCCCCACACGGCCCGCACACCACTGTCTCTCGCACTGACTCAAGTAATCAACTAGATCCCCACATACGAAGCTCATCAAGTGACAAAAATCACACGAGAAGGGGGTCCACTCCAGCACCGCATGGAGCCTGCACACCGCAGGAGTGGACAACGAGACCAGGGACCGAGGTGCATGGACCGAGCGGGGTTGCGGGAATCAGGGGAAGTGATGAGGGGATCAGGAGAAGAGGTGCGGGGGACAGGGAAAGAGGGTGCAGGGCTGGATTCGGGGTGCGGGGGCCCGGGGAAAGAAGATGAGGAGCCAGGCTCGGGGCACGGGCGGCGGGAAAATAGGTGAGGGGACCTAGGATGGAGCGAGGGCTGCAGGGACTCCGGATGCAGGATGAGGGCCGCAGAGCAGTGAAGCGGTCGCGGGCCGCGGGCTCCTGAGGGGCGGCAGCCGGGCTGGGCCTCGCCGGAGGACCCCTCCCCGCACCCCTCCCTGCCGCGCATCCCCGCGCCTCGGCGCGGCCCAGGCAGCGGGCTCGCAGGGCAGCGGCGGGAACCCACCTGGGCCTTCCGCAGGGCGCCAAGGCGCAGCTCGTGCACGAAGGGGTTCCGCCCCGGGGGCGCTAGCCGCCGCGCGTCGACGGCCCCCGCGCTTGAGGCGGGGGCATCCCGGGGACCGCGTCCCCGCAGTCTCATGGCCGCGCCGCCCTCCGTAAGGGGAGCCGGGGAGCAGGGCGCGCCGGGCGCTGAGCGCGGCGCGGAGCGGAGCAGGGAGCGAAGCGCCGAGCCAGGCGCGGGACAAGGATGCGCGGCGGCTGGAGCGGGCCGGTGTGCGGCCGCGCAGGCGCGGGAGGGGCGGCGGCGTGACGTGAGTGGGGGGCGGTAGCGGGGCGGGACCGGGGCCGGGTTTTACCTCAAACCCCGCCCACCGCGGGCCTGGAGTAACGTCCCCAACTCAGACTTGCTTGTTGCAACCCGGGTTAGCTCTTGGGGGCCCGCGGGAAAAGCAGCGCGGGTCTTAAGGAGCCCCTAGGTCCTGGCCGGAGCGCCTCCCGTCTGGCCGGGCCACAGAGAACCTCCGGCCGGCCCGGTTCTCGGAGGAAAGGAGGTCCGGTTGGCAGTTCGGCGAGGCTTGCCGCGTCGCCCCCTTACACCGCTCAGCACCCACGGGCCGGATACGCGGCCCGTGGTTCCAGCACTGACCCACGTGGGGGCAGGGTCAGTGGCTGGCCCGTGTCCAGCAAACGAGCTACTCCATCTCCACTCCGGGTCTAGGTGTGAGGCTGCCTCACTTCCCCAAATCTTGAGGCCCACCAGGAGCAGGGCCTGGCCAGGCCTCACGTGTTGCATACTTGGTTCCATTAGGACTGCACTCCAGAGCCAGCTCCTGCCGCCTTTCTTCTCTCTCCTTGTCCTCATTCATACTGTTGCTATAAGGCGGTTTTCGGAAAGGAGCTTCTCGCTGCGTTCTGCTAGCCGTGCCAACTCTGTTAGGGTAGGCCTCATCTCAGACATGTGGGGTCCACTCAAACCACGGGGCCCACCCAGACGGTGGGACCAGGCGGGGGGTCCACAGAGGGGAGTCCAGTGGTTTGAATCAAATGATTCTTATTCCCTAATTACTCTAGTTCATGAAATTACCCTCCAAATGAAGGGGAGATATTTGGGGATCCCTAATATATGGCACAGTATTAACTAGGGTAAAAGTGAAATAGCTCCATGTTCAAAATTTGTAAATTAAAAAAAAAAATTCACCTCAAACCTTTTTTTAGGGAGAACAGCAACTTTCTTGGCATGCCTCTCCTTGTGGCCCTGACAGTCAGGCATCAGCTGATGGGCGAGGGAGGCTGACAGAAATACAGTCCAGCAGCCCCTTTGTTCACACGTGGGCGTCTGACATCATGGGAAGGAGCCCCAGCTCTTCCTGCATTGTTCTAGGGCTACAGGAAGGTCGGATCTCACTGGGGCTTCTGTTATCTGTAAGGCCCTCCAGCCTCATCCCTTCCTGGGCAGTGGGTCAGGGAGTGACTCAGCTCTCTGATAATCCAGCTGAGACCCTTGCCTCTAACACAATGAAGTATCACCATGCGGAACCCCTTCTCTATTTTAATGGAGGGAGAGAATTGGGACCAAAGGAGAGGCCATTGGTTGTCTCTGGCATCCCACACAGCGAAGTTAACAAGGAAGGGAAGAGCAGGGCTGGGTCCAACACTGATTCAGAGCCTTATGCTTGACCTGGGCAAGTGAGCTGTCCTGGAACCTCGGTTGGCACATCTGTGAGAAGCAGCCAGTGGCAGTGCTGCCTTCCGCTCCGTGCTGTGATGACATAAAGGCCCTGGGGACTGTGGTGGACATTATTTGCTAGTGGACACCAGCAGGCACTGTTTCCCTTGCCTCTGTGGCTATCAGCACTCTGCTGAGCTCCAGGGATTGGATTGATGACTGCTCTGATCTCAGATACAAGAGTCCAGCTGGGGAGGCTGGTGGGGCAGTGGGAGAGGCTGGGCAGAGTGAGGAGGAACAGGGAGAGGAGAGATCAAAAGGGAGGGTGCTCCACACATTCACAATAAGCAGAGCCATGATGGACCCTGGGAGGCCAATAGGCGGAGGTGTGGAGGGCTCGGGACAGTGAGTCCAGGAGTTGCTCCCCTCAGGAGAACTGGCCAGGATAGAACTTAAGTGCTGTCCAGTTGTAGTAGACAGCAGTGGAGAGCATCCGAGAGCACCCTGCAGTGAGCCACGTGGTGGACAGGGAATGGGAATTCCAAGGACTATTTCTTTTAAAGCTGCCAGATGAAGGAGGAAGGTGGCAAGAGGGGAGGTGTGCAGATGGAGATACAGGGAGTGGGGGGCAGATCAAGGATGGTTGCTTTAGGGAGGGTTACTCTCTGGGCCTGTTCCTAGGTGAGGGCAAACAGTGGGCCCTGGAGGCGCAGTTGAAAACCCACTCATGACCCTACCTCAGTCCAGAAGATCCAGGGTCAGGGGAAGGAGAGGGCTGGGACCAAAGGTTGGGACCCCTCCCTGGTACAGCTGGAAAGGACAAAATAGCTAACGGTGGATTAACCACTTTGGACAAAGATCCTTTGTGTGTGAGGAAGTGAACTATCTCTTGGAGGCTGAGAGTGAGAGGTAGGAGCTGGCAGGTGGGGTTGTGGGAAGAATGGTGAAGGCTGGGAGGTTGGTTGGCTGGAACTGGTCATCTACTCTTAGGCTTCAATTTTAATACTGTGATGGAATGTTCTGGAAGTTCTGGAGTGTTCTGGAAGCTTGATTAGGAAAAGTTGGTCTTGGGCGTGGAGCTATAAGCAGTTTCTTTCAGAAGAAGGGGATAAACTACAGTTTATCTCTGGGGCTTAAGTTTCTCAGTTTTGGAAAAACTACCAGATGGGTCCTTTAGCTTCTAAGGCAAGTTTCCCCTGGTTCCCCAGGAACCTCTGGGATGCACAGCTTGGGAGCACAGGAGCTGCTGGCCAAGCTCAGCCCCCGTGGCTCCCTCCCTGCCTTTCTTCTCTTTTAAGCAGGTAGATTGAGAGGGAACTGTTTCCCATCCTTACAGATGAACTGAGGACACAGTGCCTGCTGGTGGCTGTGGGGCTGGGGATTTTGTGGTGTGTGTATTTATTTAATTTTAGAATTCCTTACAGGAAAGGAAGACATGTTCTCCTTCATTTTCTTCTAATATTTATTTTTAGTTCCACCTTATTTCTAAAAATAACCACCTTATGGTTATTTTTAATCTGCTCACAGATTTGTTTCTCTACATAGTGACCCAACATTCTCATCACCATTTATTAGTTTCCCACTTGTGGTTCCACCTTGGACGCAGACGGAAGTATTTATAAAGCTCTATTATAGGCGCTCTATTTTGTTCCACTGGCTTATTGGTTCCTATGTTGGCACTACACTGTTTTCACTTCTGTACCGTAGGAGGGATGTGCTTTTGAAGCCAGTAGGGTGCATTCCTGTTGGAGCTTCTTTTCAAGACTTGTCTGTGATTCGTAGAACTTTTTATCCATCCAAATTGTAGAATCAGTTTGTCCAGTTGCTAAAATTTCTTTACTGGAAGTTTTGAGCTGCATTAAATGTGTAGGTGGTTTCAGTAAGAATTTGTTGAAAGGTGCCTGGAGTCAGGTTGAATTAGGTGCGGTGAGACACACAGTCGGGGGTGACTATCCGTCATCAAGGAAGAAGTTCCACTCACAGCTCCCTAGAAACAGATGGCACGTAGGGACACGGGGTCACAGGGGGAGAACCAGGGTCAGTTAGGATGGTGAGAGAGCCCAGGGAAAACCCTTTGCTGTGGTTTCCACAGGAGGGAACAGGCCATGAAGGGTAAACAGGTTTCGGATTGGCTAATGTCAATAATTTCAGTGGGCTCAGGGGTAGGGGCTGCCCCTGAATGGCTGGTATCTGCTTTGAAGTGATTAGGGCAGAGCACAGTGGCCTTAGTGTGAGAGACCGATAGAGGAGAGGGGAGGGGTCTGGACTGGTTGGTGTCCACTTGAAAAGTGTGTTCCCAGGCCTGTAGCCCTGGGAGGGGCAGTCAGGAGGGCGGAAGCAAGGCCTCCAGGTGTCACAGTGTTAGAAATGCAGAAAATAAAAAAGCATGTTTCATACTTTGCAATTTTAAGTGTTATTTTTCATCAACATGGGTATGTTTTTCATTTAGTTACATCTTCTTTTAAGTTCTTTGAGGGCATTTAGAATTTTTCTACATAAAAATTCTACATTTTTATTAGAGTAATTCCTGGATATATTATAATTTTGCAGCAGTAAAATAAAGGAATCTTACTGCTTTTATTATTTTTTCTAATTTTTCATGGCTTACATGGAGGAATATGGATCTTGTTGAGGTCGTGTAAAAGCAGACCGGGGCAGGGGGGAATGAGAGGCCATGGTGGGTATCCCTGGCCCAGTTGCATGTCTGAGCCCAGGTAGCTGTCTCTGCCCCAGATGGATACAGCCCCAGGTGGATGCGGCTGAATGAAGGACCCCCGCACCTGCAATGGACGAACCTCCCAGGAAACCCACAGAATCATGAGGATCCATGAATCCTGTGCTTTTTGGTAGCTGAGTGTTGGCATGTTTTGTTAAGCATCAATAGCATCTTCCAAAGGGCAGGTATGTTAGGTTTTGATGAAATCCAGCTTATCAATATCTCTTTTTTATGGGTCACACTATTGATATCCTGTTTTAGAAGGACTTAACTACACCAAGGTCATTAATATTTTTTAAGTAAATAAAATGTTTTGAAAAAACTTTAAAAAAGGTTTTCTTATTTCAGAAGTTTTATAGTTTTAGCTTTAATATTAGGGTCCACATTCCATTTTGAGCTAATGTTTGGGTATGGCATGAGTTGGTGGTAGGGGCAGACAGATGAACATTTCCTTTTCTCGCTGGATATCCAACTACATTTGTTGAAGAAAATATCTTGCCCCATAGAATTACCTTGTCAACATTGTCAAAAATCAAGTGACCGTATCTGTGTGTGCCTGTTTCTGGGCTTTGGGTTGCATTCCATCTACCTGCACACTGACACCTGTGCTGATATCGCATTGTCTCCATCACTGAAGCTTTGTGTTAAGTCTGAAATTAGATAATGCAAGTCCTCCAACTTTGATCCTCTTTGTCAAAATTGTTTTGACTCTTCTAGATCCTTTCATTTTCCACATAAATTTTAGAATCAATTTGTTAATATCCCCAAAACCATCTGCTGGGATTTTTAATGAGAGTGTGTTGATTCTATGGGTCAACTGGGAAAATCAACAGCTTAGCATTATTGAGTTATTTGTGCTTGGGCATAGTGTATGTCTCACTTACTTAAGTTTTCTTTGATTTTTCTCAGCAATGTTTTATAATTTTCACTTATAATTTGTAGGTCTTGTAAGTTCTTTATATATTTTGGAGATTAAACCCAAGAACCTATGCACCCCAATGTTCATAGCAGCACAATTTACAATAGCCAAGTGTTGGAAGCAACCTAGGTACCCATCAGTAAATGAATGGATCAAAAAACTATGGTACATTTACACAATGGAATTCTATGCAGCAGAAAGAAAGAAGGAGCTCCTACCCTTTTTGACAGCATGGATGGAACTGGAAAGCATTATGCTAAGTGAAATAAGCCAGGTGGTGAAAGACAAATACTATATGATCTCACCTTTAACAGGAACCTAAAGAACAAAACAAACAAACAAGCAAAATATAACCAAAGACACTGAAATAGAGAACAGGCTGACAGTGACCAGAGTGGAGAGGGGAGGGAATTCCAGGGGAATTTCAGGGGAAAAGGAGAAGGGTTTACAGGAACAAGTATAAAAACTAAGGGGGCAGGGTGGAAATGGGAGGGAGGTGGGGAGGGCTGGGGCGGTGGGCTGGGATGTGAGTAAAAGACAGAAAACTGTATTTGAACAACAATTAAAATAAAAACAAATAAAATAAAATTTCCCGATGGTGAACATATTAAAGAGACAAAAAAAAAATTATAGGTCTTACCGATGTCTTTCCAATCCTGTCTCTAAGTATTTTATATTTTGGTGTTGTAAAGTGTGGTTTTAAATTTAAGCTTCCAGGAGCTTGCTGCCATGTAGAAGCACAGCCATATCCCCCGGGTGTGCTGTGGGTGCTGCAACCTTGGGAAACTCACCTGTTAGTTCTGGTAGCTTGTCTATAGATGTCTCAGAATTTCCTCTGTTGGCAGTCATGCCACCTGTGCATAAAGATGGCTTAGTTTTCCATGCACGTGCCTTTTGTGGTCTTTCTTCTCTTTCATTTTCCTGAGATACCATTTGCAGACTTGAACAGAAGTGGTGAGAGGGCACCTTGGGCTTGTGGACAACCTTGGGGGAAAGTAGGAAGTCAGGATGCTTTTAGTAGGTTTTCCACAGGTACCTCACTAAGGTCCAGGGAGTTTTATTCCATTCCTCATTTGCTGAGAGTTCTTGTCATTTTGTCAAAAATCCATCTTACAGCCCTGGCTGGTGTGGCTCAGAAGATGGAGTGCTGGCCTGTGAATCAAAGGGTACCCGGTTTGATTCCCAGTCAGGGCACATGCCTGGGTTGTGGGCTGGGTCCCCAGTGCGGGGCACATGAGAGGCAACCGCACATTGATGTTTCTCTCTCTCTCCCTCCCCCATATCTAAAAATAAGTAAAATCTTTAAAAAATATATATCTTACAGTTCTTCTCCTTAGTCTTGTTAATATGTTAAATGAAATTGGTTGACATCCTGATCTTAAACCAATCCCAGTTTTCTGGATTAAGTGCCCACATGCATGATATTTGCTTATAGAGCATAATATTTATTTTAGTCCTATCTTTAATCTATCATTTTTAAAATAATTGTGTTTTCAGTATTATATCTTAAAAGGCTTTGCTTATATCAAGGTCACAAATACTTTCTCCTGTTTTCCTTAGAAGTTTTATAATTTCATGTTTTACAGTCAGGTCTCTAATCCTTTGCGAGCTGGTTTTTACATGATGTGAGACATTGCTATAAGTCTGTTTCATTTTTGCATATGAACATACAATTGTTCTGCCATTTGTTGCAAAGACTATTCTTTTTCCACAGAATTGCCTTTGCACCTTTGTCAAAACTCAACTGACCACATGTATGTGTTTCTGCTTCTGGAGCCTCTATCCTGTCTTGTTGATCTATTTATCCATTTTGATGTCAGTTCCACACCATGTTGATATAACTCTGTATTGTGTCTTGAAATCAGGGGGCATTACTTTGGTTTTTCAAGCTAAACTCAGTTTTTCTTTTTGAAAGTTGTTCCAGCTAATCCAGGTCCTTTCCATTCCTACTTCAACCTTAGAATCATTTTGTGATTTTCCACAGAAAAATTCCTCTGCAGTTTCGGTTGGGATTATGCTAGCTCCATACATTAACTTTTTTTAAAAAAGATTTTATTTATTTATTTTTAGGGGGGGAAGGGAGGGAGAAATAGAGGGAGGGAAACACTTGTGTGAGAGAGAAACACCCATCGGTTGTCCCTCGCCATGCATTTGGCCTAGAACCAAACCCACAACCCAGTCATGTGCCCTGAGCGGGAATCGAACCTGGCAAACTTTTCACTTTGTGGGACAAGGCCCAATAGACTGGGCCTCACCTGTCAGAGAAATAATGTCTTAACAATATTGAGTCTTTTGAGTAACACTGCGTATCTCTCAATTTATTTAGGTTTTCTTTAATTCTGCAATGTCTTGCAACTTTCAATGTACAAATCTTATCTTCTGTCAGATTTATCACTACTTAATTTTTTGATGCAACTGTACATGTAGTTTTTTAAAGGTTATTTTTTCATTGTTCATGGCTAGTATTTGAAATATGATTCATTATATATTGATTTGGTGTCTTGAAACCTCACTAGATTCACTTGCAAGTTCTAGTAGCTTTCTCATAGATTCTGTATTTTCTAAGTAGAAAATTATGCTATCTGTAAATAGAGTTTTACTTCTTCCTTTCTAATCTGATGCCTTTGATTTATTTTGCCTGGTGATTCTCCTGGTAAGAATCTTGAGGAGGATTTTGAATTGGGGTAGTGAGTGGACATCCCCATCTCTCTGCATGAGCGTGACGTGGTGCTCTGTTTCATTGTTTTATGCTGTTTGCAAACATTTTAAAGAATATTTGCATCTGTATTTGAGGGATAGTTCTTTTCTTATGTTTACATCTGGTTTGGATATCAGAGCACCGTTAACCTTAGAGAGTGATTTGGGGGTTATTCCCTTGTCCTGAAATTTCTGGAAGAGTTTTTGTGCAATTGGCATTATTTCTTCTTTACATGTTTGGTAGAATTTCCCATGAAGCCATCTGGGTGTGCAGCAGCAATCTTCTTTCTGGGAGTGTTTTTAAATTAAATTCAGTTTCTTTAATAGATTTAGGTGATGTCTGTGGGTCTCCAGTCTCCCTTTCCCTTCTCTTACAAGGACGTCAGCCATTGGATATAACGTCCACGGCGAATCCATGCTCTCACCTCCAGGTCTTACCATAATCACCTCTGCAAATGAGGTCGCCATAACAGGGAGCAGGGGTCAGGACTTGGACCCTGATTCAGCCCAGTGGCAGCAACGCCCTTCTGGGAAGCTCAGCCGCTCAGGTCACTCACTGTTCATCATCTTCAGAGGCCCTGAGGAGGGTGTGTCTGGGCTGCAGCGTTCCCAGTGAGCGGTGGAGACAGGGGCTGCCATGTCTGTGACTTCCCTGACGTCCCTCTGCACTTCAGGGAACAACTGCCGACATGGGCCACAGGGGATCATGTGGGTGATGCGTTTCTAAGGAAAAATGAAATTGAGCAGCCATGAATAGACCCCACTCCTCCTTCTCATTAACTCAACATCGAAGCAACTTGGAGAAAAGAGAGAAAATATTACCTATTTTGGGGCTTCAACAAGTCAAAAGAGCATGTTGATACATGCCAGCCAGGTGAAAAGTATTACGTAGAAGAATGACAGTCAGCGGGTTTCATGTAGCATGCAGCAAAGAGTGATTTTCTGTGCACTCAGCTTAGCTTTAAGGTGAAACTGAAAGGAACACAAAGAATATACCTTTTTTATACACTGAGGAATTTATACTACATGGTTCCTGGAAAATAAAGAAAATGTATCTCAATATTTATAAGGTGTCCTGGCTGGAGCACATGTCACCTGTCTGCAGGCTCAGGCTGCACGGGAGCTCAGGTGCCAGTCAGCCTCTCGATCCAGGAGCCCTGGCCCAAGCTGTGGAACACCTGGAGTCGCCCCATGGAGATCAGGGCCTTTTCTCCTTCCCACACCTGGTGGAGGTAAGGGACTGCCTATTAAAAGTCCCCATTACAGGCATCTGGTTCTGCATAGTGTCCTGACACTTCACAGCGATGCCTGCTGTCAACAGGCTACATAGCATCACATTGTGCCCGGTTGGATGAGCGCCGCCGTATTGGCTGTCCTCTGGGACCCTGTGGCAGATCCAGAAGCACCTGGAGGCTGCAGTGCTGTGTCACAGGCACAGAAAAGACACCTTACCCGTGTGTGAGTGCAGCGACCACCTCTTGTGGGGAACTTCTCCCGGTGGCTCCGAACGCACCATGCCAGGCTTTCCTCCCTCACGTGGTCTCTCTGCTCACCCTGCTCAGCGCCAGGGGCCCAGAGCCTTTCCCCCAGCCTCCCAGGTGCCACGGTAACCTTGCTTCCCTCCTGTTCATGCTCCCGGTCTTGGCCTGGGTGGCTCCTCCACACCTCGTCCACCCCTGAAGGTGCCTTCTCCAGGGTTCCACAACATCTGACATCAAATAAGGACCTAAATACTTGGCATTATTTTATATTTTATTTGTAAATTTCAACTCTTATTTAACATGCAGGTCAGCATTTAAAACACAGAGCTGGTGATATCAACAACGCACGCAGGCAGCAATCTGAAGTCACCTTCATGGAAACAGGGAAAAAGGGCCCCGAGTGATTTAAAAATGCGTCATCCACACAGGGTCTCCCTCAGCTGTGTCATCTGTTTCATTTTCCATGACATAAAAAAAGATCCTCTTTACCATGAGCCTTTATGCAAACTAAAAATATTTTTGAAATTCAGAGGCATGGAAGCAATTTTTTTGGTATTTGAGTACAACTTCCTTCACACTTTGGGTTTGTAGAACAAATGTTTGCATGTAATTTTCCTTCCTAAAATGTCAAAAAAGCACGACTATGAAAACAATTATTCTCAAAGGAGTAATTTTTTTATGAAAAAAATGCTTACAGTAATTCTTTCCAGTTGGTTTTGAGAAATACTGTGTCAAATTATATTTGCACAGTTGCAAAGACAGAGATCTCCTTCTGTGGCAGTGAGGGGGGAGCAATTCTTGAAGGTGAGATTCACTATGAGGAGGAGGTAGTAGCCTGGCAAACAGTGAACTTGTGGGCTCTCCCCACACCCATCTTTACTCCTTAGTGATGGAACCTCACTTTCAGCAGGAAGCATGGCCACCCAGGGTAAAGACTACATTCCCCAGACTGCCTGGCAGATAACTGTGGTCATGTGATTATATTCTGGCAGCAAATAGGACACAAGCACAAGATTTGTGGAATTTATGGGAAGTGCCCTTAAGGGGAGGGTCCCTATCTGAGGGCTGGAAGGTGAATGAAATGGCTGGAGCTGCAGCATCTATTTTGGGCTATGAAACAACTTTGATAATGGAAGCCATGCCAATAGAACAACCAGAGAGTTGGAGCCTGAGTCCAGGCCCCATGAAAGATGCTCCCAGCCCTGGACTGGCTACCTCTGGCTTTCATTAATGTGAAGAAGTAAACTTCTACCTTGTTTAAATTGTTATGTTAGATTTTTACTTGCAAGTGAACTAAATCCTAATGAATGCACACACGGTATGCTTGGACTGAAAAAGCAAAGCCCCGGTCAGTTTGATATTGATTTTTGCCTATTGAAATTAATTTGGGAAGTCCTTTTAAATCCTTCTTCATATGCCTGTCTGCCACTTCCTCTTCAACCATTCTTCATCTCCACTTCTACAGGACATTTCAGCCTGGCCCCCTTCACCCCTTCCCACATGACTTCACTCTCAAAAACCAACCCTGCTCTTCCTTCAGGAGAACGTTCCACTGCCTGGGTTGTCCAACACCCCCAGAGCCTTTTATTTATCTTCTCAGTGGTTATGGAGCCTAGCAAAGCTGTGGAACTTTGTAGAAGATCAGGATCAAGGTGCTACCTTTGGCTGTAAACTGGGGCATTTTGGTTGTATAATATTCATTGTCTGAAAAAAGAAAGAGGATCAACTTTTTGGAGAACCAAAAATTTATTCTACAAAGATGTTGTGGCTTAACCCTTAGTGTGTCCTAAGCTCTGGCTGGGAGGCGACACTTGGAGTGACAGGTACGCTCTGCTCCCAGCTGGAGATTAATGCCGAGATGGCACAGGTGGGCCCCCAGGGATGTGTGGGAAAGGAAGTACTGGGAAAGGTGGAAGAGATTTAAGAAGGTAACTCCTACTTGGAAGATCAGGAAGGTCTCAGGAGGAGGGCATATTTGAGAAATTCTGGAAAGAAGCCCAGGAGGAAAGTGGTGAGTGAGGACGTAGAAACATACATCATCAATGTCATTTACAAGAGGCTTGTCTTATAAAGTCCCAGAGTTAGAGTCTCACCATGTGGCGGTGGAATCATACGTATGATCTCACTCCATCCCCCTCTGTTCTCTTCTGGGGACATGACTGCTGTCTACTAGCTCCTTGGCAAGGCCTTTCGCACAACGGGGTGGTGTCATATCCCTCACTCATTCCTAGAGGTGAGTGAGTAGTGAGTGAGTGCAACAGGTGTGGATGGGATTGGCAGTGGAGCCATGGGAACCCCTGAGTGTGCCACTCACAGCCTGCACCTGCATGCCCACCTGCCCCTGCACACACACCTGCACACACAGCCACACCTGCTTAAACATATGTGCCTGCACACACACCTGCCCCTGCACGCACACCTACACACAGTACACCTGCATGCCCACCTATACCTGTGCACACATCTGCCTTCTTCACATTGCCCCATATGTGCACCGATGCCCCACCTGCGCAGCTGGGGTGCGGTTGCTCAGTACCAGTTCTGGCTTTAGCAAACAGGAATTCATCCTGAGTGGAGGCACTTGGTCTCTGCTAACATACTCTAAGAACCCCCTGATCTGGCCCCTCCACTTCAGGATGTTTGGCAGGAAAGTGTTCTTGTACATATTTTCAGTACTCGAATTGATGAGGCCAGGAACTCTTACTGAATCTGAGGCCTTTTATAGGCCACTTAAATTTAAAGACTCAATAAAGTGGGTGTGTCTCTTAAAACAAGGAGCAGGAAACTAGCATTTGTGTTTGAGGAAGGACTTTTTGAGCACAACTGGGGTGCGGCCCTGGGCTCCTAGAGTCTGTCCATATGGTCAGGGCTGAAACGGTCTGTATTTCACTTCATTGTGTTTTTAGAATGATCCCCATTTAGGAAATGCACTGACAACCCAAAATGAACCTACTTCCTTTGGCAGTGATAGTCTTCAAGCAGAAATGACACATGAGGTCTGTCCAGAAGGTATCCAGCCATGTCATATGAAAAGTAGAGACACTTATTGAAGAAGATACAAGATACAAGAAACAGTGTACATAGGACAATGAAGCCTCAGTCCCCTTCAAAGTAGGCACCTTGGGACCTCACACAGTTCTCCCAATTTCCATCAGCTGCCCCATCATATTTTCCTGAATCTCATCAACAGTCTGAAATCTCTTTCCTTTCAAAGGTGATTTTAGTTTTTGGAAAAGCCAGAAGTCACAGGGTGCCAAATCTGGACTGTAGGGAAGCTGAGTTACCTGGGTGATTTGATGTTTTACCAAAACTCTGTATGAGACATGATGCATGAGCTGGCACACTGTCATGATGAAGCTGCCAATCACCAGTTGCCCATAGCTGCGACCTTCTGAATCATCCAGATAGTTTCTGTGGAGGAATGTTCAAGCTTAATGCAATATTTGATGCAGATTTGTTGCTCTACTTGCTCAATCATTTTGAATGTGACAGCTACACAGTACACATGTTCACTCAATGGCGTCTACTGCCCCCACTGACTAGTACAGTGAAGTCATCACTGTTCACACATGCACATTCCAGTCCACTCCCCTTGGCTGCCGGGTTACATCGATGTTGCACAAACTGCTCTCGTTATATTAGCAATGGCTGGACTTTTTCCAGACATACCTTGTACATACTTCCATAACCTTCAGTTGTGCCAACCCCTTCCTATATGGCAAACACTCTAGTTTCAGTCTGGCCAAGTTGTTCTTTTAGAGAAAACTTTATGTAGGGAATGCTGTTTTCCACTGCTCTCTTTCCCTTTGTGTCCAGAATTAAAGGATTATCCTAGAAATCCGTTTGTAACAAATAGTGATCCCACTGCTGGGATGAGTTGACACCCATCACCGGCCTTTCTAATTTTATTTTTATTTTTTAAAAATATTTTACTGTTTATGCTATTATTGTTGTGCCACTCTCCCCCCTCCCCCCACCCCCACTTCCATAATCAGCCCCCTCACCATTGTCTGTGTCCATGGGTCCTTCGTATGTTCTTTGATCACTTTCAGTCACTGGAGTCACACTTCATGACATGGAGAGGTTACAGAGAAGGGTTAGAGCGAGGGTCCTGCGTGACCTTGGGGTGACTCTGCCTGAAGCTCCTTCCTCACCTGTGATGTAGGGATAAGAGAGAACCTGCCTGAGGGGGAGTGTTTGTGAAGTTCCGAGTGAGTGCAGGGAAGCGGTGGAGCAGAGTGTGTCCCTCAGCCAGCGCTCACAAGCCAGCCGTCTCATATGGGGCTTGGCCATCGTCCTCCAGAGACAATAGTCTTTTCATGAGCAAGGGGAGATTGGGGTGGGTAAGAGCACATCCTGAATTCTCGGTTCAGTTGAGTTGATGTGGCCAGGTAAGCGTGAAGCACTGATTCCTTTATGAAGATCAGGGACTTAAGTCACCCTTCTTCGAGGGTCAGATCCTGTTTTGTGAAAAACTGGGTGTAATTTCAGCCACTGATTAGATTACCGAGGGAAAAAAAACACTGGCAATTCAGTGAGTCTCAGTAATACTCCACATTTGAGCATTTTTAGTTCCTAGAGGAAGAGCTGGCGTATTCTGTGTTGGGCAATTCAGCACCTTCTCTTTGAACAAATGGTTTCTTACACATTCAAGACAGTTATGTGGGCTCAGCTATGCCAAGGTGTTCTCCATTCTTCGTTACAATGGTGTGAGCTGGTCACTACTTCACACACATCTTTCTCTGGATCTACGTCCCTAGCCCATGTGCACAGGGATGTAATTTAAAAGTGTACATATGCACAGAAAGGACAGGAGAACCGAGACTGTCCCCGTGGCCCCTCCCCCTGGGCTGCCTGAGGTTGGTGGTGGGCGTGGGGCAGGCATGAGGACTCAGCACCATCATTTGCCATGATGGGAACTTCGTACAAGTTATTTCCACTTCTAAGCTTTGCTTTCCTCATCTATTAAAAAGGGGTTCATGAGACACCCCATCTCTAGGGTTTGCAAATAGTGTCTCGCTGTTGAACCTTGGCACAAGCTGGCCCACAGAAAGCCCTTCCTAAACTGTCTGTACCCATCAGTGTTAGCATGAAAGGTGTGAGCCACTTTCTCTCACCTGAATATTAAATTCTGGTATTTCTCACTCACTGTGCCAGCTGAATGAATGGACTTTCTTCTTCTATTAGGTTTAAAATTGTGGGAGTTTTTTTTTTTGGTTGTTCTTTTGGAATCTGCTGGGTGTTCATGACTGGTGGGTCCACATCCTTACCTTACCTCTCAGGATCCAAGTCCCCTGATGTTCTGTGGTCTTTTTATATTATTATTATTATTATTCTAAGTCAGAGTATGTTTGCACAGTTGGTTTATGTCTTAAAGGTGATGTTTAATTTTATTAGAAAACATTAACTCACACCTTCCACGGCCCCAGCAGTGCTGTGCTTTGTGGAAAGTTAAAGTCGACCGGGCACCGCAGGAAATGCAGTTCCGACTCAGAATTATACTTCTGGCCCTGCTCACCGGCGTCCTGTGGGAGTCCTGAGGGAGCAGCTGCCTCCAGATCGTGTTTGTGCTTTGATCATTGTCAGAAAGAGTTTTATGGAGAAAATAACTAAGTACACTGTCCAACCTCCAGGCTTGGCCTGCACCCGGGGGAAGTCAGCTGGGGTGGGCGGGTCCGGGAGCCTTAGATACACAGCAGAGCAATGTGCGGCTTACCCATACAGAGCCAGGAACATTAACTCAAATGTCAAGAGGTAATCGATTTAAGCAAACACTATCTTTTGATTGTTAAAAAGAAAGCTGGGAGCCCTGGCTGGGCAGCCTCATTGGTTAGAATATCATCAGATACACCGAGATTGTGGGTTTGATCCCCAGTCAGGGCACTTATAGAATCAACAAATGAATGTGTAAATAAGTGGAAAAACAAATCAATGTTTCTCTCTCTCCCTCTCCCTTCCTCTTTCTCTCTAAAATCAATAAATTTAAAAAAAGAAAAGAAAAAGAAAGAAAGAGCTCTGGTTGGTGTGGCTCAGTTGGTTGGAGGATCATCCCATAGCAAAAAGGTTGTGGGTTTGATCCCTGGCCTGGGTGCGTACAGGAGGCAACCAATCGACGCTTCTCTCTTGCATTGATGTTTCTCTCCCTCCCTCCCTCTATCTCTAAAAGCAATGGACAAAATGACCTTTGGTGAGGAAAAGAAAACGAGAAAAAGAAAGAAGAGAAACCTGGGAAAATGCTACACATACGGAAACAATATACTTTGAGGGAAACCCATAAAGTCTTTACAGTGCTGCATTTTGTTCTATAAGCTTCCTGTGATTCATAAAGCATGTTCAATAAACCATTTCCTCCTTCCAGGCACCCAGCACAATCTTCCCCTGGGAGACCTGCCTGGGGCGAGGACACACCTCTCACACCACTGAGCAGTCACAAAGAATTCCTGCTGGTCCCAACAGGTGCGATGGTGACGAGAGACCCAGTTCTCTGAATAAGTACGGGTAAATAAGCTGGAACACTGTGTAGCCCCCAAGCGTGCTCCCCCACAGTTATTTCTGCAGCCATGGTTGTACTTAAGCGCAAGAACTATGAAAATGGGATTCCTTGTATAGAAACCCACACTGGGAAATGGGTGGATCCCCCCAAAAGTGTTGAGTACATTTGAATTTCAATGATGTAAAGCAGGTATTTGCTTGTTCTGCTGTCTGGTCAATTATATTGTCAGTGTTAGGGCTCAGAGAGGAGAGGACAGGATGCCTGGGGAACCCAGGGGGGCTTTCTGGAGATGACTGTGTCGGGAGATGGAATCCTTAGTCAGATAACTTTCCACAGGGCCAGGAGGTATGTTAAACAGAGTGTCATCTACTTTCTCCAAAGTCGAAGTGTAAAGACACGCTGTGACAGGGTGGGGGGCAGGAAAACACTTGCTAAAGGCTGAGTCCAGAGATGGTTTCTTTCCTAGAATTGCATTCTACCTTAAGGTATGAAACTGTCAGTAAAATCTGGACAAGTAAGTAGACTTCGATATTTATCCTTGTAACATTTTTGCAGTGATGTATTTTCTGGTCAATTCCTCCACTGTAACAGGTTTCTTATGCTCTAACTTAAATCTTTTTAAGGGGTGGGCTGCGGTTCCCTGCCCCAGTGCAGGGGAGGGCAGGGAAGGGGCTCGTTCCTCCCATGCTCTGCTTCTTGTCCTGCACCTTTAAAGCACTTGTAATTTGTTGCCATTTCTTTTCACATTCTAAATAAATATTCAATTTTATGCCCAATCTGTTATTTTAATTTTATACTATTTTTCTTAAAGAAAGCACCTACAACTGTATGAGCTCCAGGCCCCATGAGACATGGAACCTTCTCCCCAGGCTCTTTGCTGCTCTGACCCAGGTTGTGTCTGCAGGAGGACGCCCAGGGTGTGTTCTGCGGGGGACCCAGGACCCTCCAAAAGCTTTCTCCCAGGGCATGAGCTTGCCAAGTTCCCACAGAACCCTCCTGCCTCAGCTGCCCACTCTGATGGCTTTGTCACCACAGTTTGAGGGAGCTAGTCATGGGGAGAATGCACATTGAACAGGTGATGATGGGTGGCAGCTTGGAGTGACACGAGTCAGGACAAGGCTGAGTGTGGCCAAGGGGCTCGGCATGAGAAATGTGGCGTGGGGAGGAGGCCGCGAGCCTGTCCCATCTTGGCTGAACCAGGGGTGGCAAGGGCACTTCTGGCCCAGCCATGGGCTCTTCTCTGGCACCATGAGTTAGCCCTGAGGCACCCACCAAGGGCTGTGGGGTGTGGCCCTCACCCTGGGTGCTCTGTTCATCCACCCAGGGGTGAGTTCTGAGCAAGGGTTCCTCCATTGACAAACCTCAGGCGAGCCAGGGCTTGTCACTTCTGGCCTTGTCACTTCTGGCTATACCTGTGACCAGGGGGCCAGGGAGCCCACCTACTGAGGACCCAATGGCCCCTCACCTCCCCTGTAAGCCCTAGGATGGGGCTGTTCTCAGGGCCACACCTCCTGCCATGTGACGGGCCAGGGTACCCCATCCATACTTCTGAAAGTGTGTCTCTGAACAGCTCTCATCTCCCTTCCAGAACCAGCACCATCGCCCTCAGTGGTCACCATGAGTTCCTTAAAGGTTCAAGTGATGGCCCAGTATACGGCCCCTGGCACCCTTACTCACAGCTTGAGCTGTTTCTCATCGCTGCACCTGGGGAGACAGAAACACTCACATTAAACAGCTCACCTTCTGCATGCACAGATACCTGATCTACAATGACCGGGACTTTACTTTTGCTTCCAGGGGCCCTGACCAACCTTTCTTAAGGAGACTCCTCGGAGATGGAGCAGCGTCCTGTCAGAACTGGGCTGACTGAGGGGCTGGCGTGAAGGCTCCGCACGCCACCTCCAAGGGTGATGAAGGGTAGTGACTGGAGAGGACAACTTGGTCCCCTTGAAGAGGTGGCTGGGTGGCTCATTTGGTTGGGGCATCATCTGATACACCAAAAGATTGCTGATTTGATTGCCAGTCAGGGCACATACTTAGGCTGCAGTTCGATCCCCAGTCAGGGCTCATACAGGAGGCCACCAATGTTTCTCTCTCACTCTGTTTCCCTTCCTCTCTCTGTCCAAAAATCAACTTAAAAAAATCCATATCATCCGGTGAGGATTAAAAAAAAAAAAGAAAGAAAAGACATCCTGGCACTCCTCGCTCAGGTCTGTTTTCTGACCATTTATTTGTGGTGCCATTAGGTACACTGGCCTCCTCCCCTGATGGCCAGCCCCCGAAGCCGTGGAAGTTTATTGATTTTGCTCACTGACATGTTCCTGGACCTTGTACCTGGAGCTTAGGAGATGCTTGGTGAGGATCTGTCGTATAAATGCATTAAAAAGTTAATCAGTTTGTCTGGGGTGACGAAAGAGCTTTGGAAATAGATAGTGGTGAGGTTGCACAGCATTGAGAATGTAATTTATGTTGCTGGATTGTGCACTTAAATTGGTTAAAATGGTAAGTTTTATATTACACACATTTTACCGCAAGAAAATCACACAAATGAATGTGTGATTAAACATGAGAAGTGTAACCTTAAAGTTAAAAAATACAAGATCATCTGAATGACTTTGAGATAGGGAAGGCTTTAGAAAGCGCGCCAAAGGCACAAGCCGTGCAGAGAAACAATGCTCTATTTAAACAAGGTGACTTTGCTTTTGGTCTCATCATAAACCGACTGACAGTATGAACCACAAACAGAGCAGAAAAAAGACACAGTGAACATCACTGGAGAAGGACCTGTGTCTGTACAACATAAAACACTCCTGCATAGCTCGAAGAAAGCAAAACAACAAAACATGGGCAAAGCATAGGAACATACAGTTCCCGGAAGAGAAAACCCACATGGCAGGAAAGAAAAAAAACAAAACAGGAAAACATGCTCCAGCTTGCTGGTGCCCAGGAAATACAAACACCATCCCCAGGAGACACACCTCATACTCTTCAGGCAGCAGCGTGAGTGGGTCTGATGAGGCCGCCTGCCTGGAGGCCGCGGTGATGGTGAGAAGGAGGATGAGAGAAGCCCCTGGGGAAGCCGTGTGCAAATATCCAATAAGTGGCATGCACGCTCCTTGTGATCTAGGAGTTCCACTCCTTGGAATGTGTCCCAGAGAAACCTCACACGTGAGAAGAATCTTTACTTTGGGATTGTGAGAAACTGGAAAAGTCCATCCAGGAGGCAAGTGACAGGACCCGTTTGCACGGTCGTGTGCAGAGTCCAGGAACCAAGGACCCAGTTCGGCCCCCAGTATCAGCCGTCCCCAGGCACAGCCTCAGAGCCGCAGCTGAACAGGGCTTGTAAGAAGCACTGAAGTAATGACAACATGAGACCCAAGTCGAGAGGCACAGTGGGTCAGGGGCATCGAGATAGCACGTGAGATCTTTCCATGAGGTGGAGTAGGTTTTCACAAGTGGGAGGGCAGGTGCTGAAACATCATTTGGGAAGTTGAAGCAGTGTGGCCGAGAGTGGGGACGAAGTCAGCCGCAGAGGGGACAATGTGAGGCTGGGGTCCAGTTGCGTCTGTTCGGCTGAGGGTCTGCTTAGGAAAGCAGCCTGGGGGTGGGGCCAGACTGAGGAGTGGGCATGAGGCTAAGAAAATTTACAAGTGTTTATTTAATTATGGACATAAAGTTAATTTTATTTTATAATGAAGCTATGGGTTTACATATTTTTAATTTTAATCTCAGTTTTTCTATTTTACTTCATGTTTGAGAGAAGCGCTGTTATCTGAATAGTAAGTTCCCTCACGGCTAACAGCATTCACAGGAACCTGTTTTTATATGCGGCTCAGCAGCCAAGCCCTTTCACTTTCAGAATGAAATTAAAGAGGACCGAGTCTCGCTTGCCCGGCTGTGCGTCTGGTGGCGTCAGTGCCTCTGCTAGACGGGCTTTCATGGGCTTCTCCCGTCAGCAAAACAATTGTTTCTGGCTGACGCTTGGCACAGACAGTTCTCAGCCAAATGCGTTTTTGAAGGGTAGAATTTGATCTCAATAATCCCATTCAGCTTTGTGGAGGAGAGTAAGGAAAAAGAATGAGCCCCAGCTCCTGATTCTGTCAAATTTTTGTTTTAAATCTAAATGCCATACCCTTGGCTGGCAGTGAGCTTTCTGCACGGTCGGCATCTTGGCTGCTTTGGAAAAGCAAACCCCATTCACACGAGTCAGAGTTTTATGAACGGCCGTCCCACTTCCCCGCCATGGCTGTGCGGTGATGTTGACCCAACACGACACACAGATCCCTCTGTCCCCCGCTGGACTCTGGCCAGGCATCTTCGGCCTGTGGAGCAAGATCACTCAGCCCTGGAAATCTCAGGGCAACAAAAAGCCTCTGTTCATTCATGACGGACTTTGAACAGAAAGGGCCCCAGCCACACCATGGGGGCCGGAATCACAGATGGGCGCCAGGGAGACAGCTCTTCAATGAGGTCAGTCCATGAGGTGGGCGACGCAATGGGCACCTGATCCTGGTTTGGTGGCTGAACTCAGAGGAAACCGGTGCCGTGAATTTCTCAGGCAATGTCAGAAGCTCACTGGACCCTCACAACTGCCCTTTTCTTTACTTCCTACAGTGCATGGAGCCCACTCTTAGTTTCCAGGGAGTGGGCATCAGCCCAAGTCAGCACTCATCTGCGTCAGTGAGGGGGTGCCCCGCAACTCAGAACCAAGAAGAAGACCTCTGTGAGTGCAGAACTTGTGAGACTGCTCTGTTCAGGCTCAACCCGTAGGCTTGGAAACTTGAGTTGTTTGGCTCCTGGAAGGAAGGGGAACCCCCTGACTGCGGGTGCCTGAGAGGAAAGCCTGTCCGGGGAGACTCTCTGGTAGGTCTGGAAACTGGGCCGACGCAGCCGAAGAGGCCACTCCGCTCACCCTCTCTTCACCCCCTCGGGGAAGGAATTCCCACCCTGAGTGGGGGCACATCTGGTGAGGTCAGGGGACTCGTGGTCAGGCCTGGGAGACACTGTGAGCCTCCAAGACGTCAAGGTGGCACTTGGGGTTTCAGGCCTCAAATACAAGGGTCTTGCCTGCCATGGTGAGACTGTTTAAAGTTGGCTTGACGTTCGAATAAAGGCACTCCAGTTCCTGTTAAGTGACAGGGCTAACTCTCAATGTCGGGAAGCTGCTGGGCTCCATTCTCAGAAATCAGGGGAGCAGAAAGAGGGAAAAGGGCATGGTTTCCTCCTTCCCTTCCCAGCACAACCCTCAAAGTCACGCTTGGCCCAGACCCAGCAGAGCAGAAACCAGGCTGCAATACCAGCTCAAAGTCAGCTTGGGAGTAGGAGAAGGTGAGAGCCCCATCCCTCTGGGCATCCTGCTGCAATCCAGAGGCTCCCCATGGTGGCCTCCACCATGGCAGACCCCCTGTTCCTCTCCTCTCTCCAGCCAAAGTTTCAGGGTGTTGCTTTACACATTCATGCCTAGGAGGCTGGTCCCCAGGGACATGGTGTGCAGAGGGTGGTTGTAATGACCCCCTACATCCCTATCTATTGGCTCCTTTGCTCCCCTCCCTGTCTCCTGATGCACTGCCCTCCTGGACATGCAGAAAAGACACTACTGGGAAAAAAGGGTGCATGTGGGCAGCCAGGTGATGGGTGCCAAGGTGGGAAGAAGGGGCAATGTTGCAAAGGCCACCCCCCTCCCACGGGGGCTGAGGGGCGCCCTGTGCCCTGGGAAGTGGCGTGCCCTGAACCCAAAAGGCTTAGGTAGGCAAGGTGCTGCTCTGGTTGCTTTTCAGACATGTTTGCAGGCTCACACATTTCGCTGGGTGTACAGGAAGAAGATGGGGTTTTGTTTTGAACTTAGCAATACAAGGCAGGGAAAGGGCAGGAGATTTTGGAGGCAGGGGGCAGATCAGGGTGTGTGTGCCAAGCAGAAATTCTACAGACTCAGCCATGCATGATGTGGGTGCGGGGCAGGTGGGGTCAGGAGGCCTGGCCTGGGTCTGGTCACTGCATGTCCTTGACCAAGACTGGGCACTCAGCTCCTCTGCTTTCTCCTCTGTGTTGTGACAAGTTTATTTCCTCCACCCCAATGCTTTTATGAATTTTAACCATGTTTTCCAAGGCTGCTGTAAAGACAGGTTTGTTCACCGCTCATCCTGAAGGCAGCACCTCAGAGTCTTTTGTAACAGCCCTGGGAGCATCCTGGGGAAACTGTGGTTGTGGTGAAGCCCACCCCTGCCGGTCCAGGCTGAGCACACTGCAGGTGGCCTGCTGTGGGCACACCTCACTCCAAGACACCTCACCATGGGAAGATTTTCAATTGTGAGACATTAATTTGGAAACTGACTTTTGTGTTAAAGCAAGGGTTATCCAACCTTGCAGTAATGATTCCTTAATATTGTTTCTTTTTTTTTTTTTTAAGTGATGGCTGCACATACGTCTTGCTGGCAGGGCGTCCTCCATGATGCATGGGAAGCAGGTCTGCCCGATGTCTGTCTCTCTGAACAACTTCTAATGGTTCCAAAGACTCATGGCAGGCAGGCGGAGGGCAGGCAGTGTCTTGGGTTCTCAGCAGGCCTGATATCACACCCCTCAGCTCCCCAGAGATGGAACAGGACTCAGAGCCTGCAGTGTGGCCAGTGGTCCTGTCTTCGGCTGGTCAAGGCAGGGAGGGTGAGGCCAGCATCAGCTCTGTGGGCTGTGCCCTTGAGCAGAGAGGGTGTGAAGTGCTTCTGGGAATGGTCCCTGCGGCAGGTGCCCTCCCCCACCACCGGGGCACGCTGACTTTGGCAGGACCCATCTACATTAAAGCTCCTTGTGCATCTCCGATCCAGCTCTGCTAATATTTACGTAGCCATTGAATCTCAGCTTCCGTCCTGTAAACCTCTCTGAGGTGCTCACCTCGTGAGAGCAAGTCAGCATCTCTCTCCTCACCTCCCACGCCCCTTGATCTGTCAACACCACCGAGCTTCCCATAAGAAAGCCCTTTGGTTGTCCACAAAACAACACCTGTGCTGGATACGACTCTCCTGCCCTCCTTGTCTTTCTCACATTGCCCAATTTGCGATTCCTTGTGTGGAGAACAGTGGGGCAGCCTGGGGCCATAACAGGTAGGAGGAGGCTAGCCTAGATCTGCAGGAATTAACCGTACAGCGTCTACAGTGTACCAACATAGCAGGTAGGGAAAAGTGTGGTCATTCAGTCAGCCAATAGTTTGAACTATGCAAACCAATAGCCTTGCCTGTGTTTTCTTAACGGGATGAAGCAAATTACTTGAGGGTCACGTCACTGTGAAGAGATGGTCAGCGTCTGGGTGATTTAGGACCCTTGAGGGGTTCCCATAGAGGAAGATGTCTGGGCAAATCATGTTAGCCCCAAATTCTAACCCAGGCATGGCCCCAGTTGAGTGAGCTGCTGTCTGCAGGGTGGTCCTGGGAACAGGTGCCTGACAGTGGCATCCATCACCAGCTTCTGGTTTCAGGAGAAGAGGAAGGGATGTGAGAGCACCTTATTGCTACATTGTTTCCCATGAAACAATTACAGTGCCTACCATTTCCATTGCTCAGAAAGAGCACAGCATCTCCAGAAACCCTCCGGAGGCTGTCTCAGGGGTGACCTGTGATCATCAGGGCATTGGTGAATGCCCAGCACCCCTGCAGCAGCCACCTGGACAAGCCTGACCATCACACAGCCAGATTGCAGACCACCTGGCAGTCCCCCAGAGTGGCTGTTTTCAGTGATGATTCAATGTGGGATATTTCAGGGAAAACAGAAGGAAAGTGAGGATGCTGCCTGAGGGGGGGGCAGTATCTACATTTTGAAATTTAATTCCAAGTCGCTAAACAAATGAACGCTTCTATCCATCCACAGTGGGAGAGAGTTGTTAGCAGGAAGGACTCGCTTCAGCTGCAGTAGACAGAAAACCAGAAAGAATAGGGTCTTCAATTAAAAACAAAATCCAGGTGGGCGGCCCTGGCATGGCTGCTGCAGTGACTCATAGTCAGGCAGAGGCCGGCCCTACATTGGGTGGCTCTGCCATCGTCCACCAGTGGTACCTTATGCGTTCAAGCTCCAGCCCTCATTTCCCTGTGGATCCAGCCAACAAAAAGGAAGGAGGTGTGTCCCTACCGTTTAAGGTCACTCACCTGGAGGCTCACCGTCTTCCTTCCACTCAGGAGCCTGGGACTGGGACTGGCTACACAGATGCAGAAGGAGACATGTGGCTGACAGCTGGGGGTCTGCCACAGGCTTGTTCTCCTCCTTCCCACGGGAAAAGACCCAGACTCAGTAATTGCAGTCTGAGAGGCAAAAAGTGCTTATTTCAGTTTGCATTTTGTTGTTCAGTAGAGTTTATTTTCTCAGCTGTTTTTGGCCATGGGAATTCCCTCCTCTGAGAAGTGCCTGTTCATGACTAGTTTTCTTATTGAGTGCCTGTTTCGCTCACTGGATTTTCTGAGTTCGTCGTGCTAGATAACGATTCTGATTGCTCCACAAGTAGCAATTTTCCTGCTCTGTAACTACTGTCTTCTGACTTGGAAGTCTCAAATTTTGATGTGGTCAGCTTTCTCAGCCATTTTGTTTGTTGCGTCTAGTTTAAGAAGGTCTAATTTCCTAAGATCATAAATGCTTCATTTAACATTGGCTTCTAACATGTTTGCAGTTGTTCAATGTTCAGGTCTTAATATATTTGGAGTTCATCTTTGGAATATAATTTTATGAAATTTTTTCCCCAAATGGACAGTCCCAACATAACATGCTGAAGAATGTGTCTTTTCTCCATGGGTTTGGAGGCCGTGTGAGTCAGGGACCACTCCCACATCACAGAGGTCGCTCCGCTGGTTGTGGGGCCGCGTCCGGGCTGGTAGCTCGACTGTTTTCTTTGCTATAGTTTCATAACATCCCTTGATTCTAGGTGGGCCATACCCCCTTATTCCTATCTTTTTTTTTTTTTTTTTTTGCTTTTGTTAAATATTTCTGGTTACTTTGGTAAGTTACCCTTCTAGTGGCATTTTAGAGGTTCGATTCTCTTGGAATTTTGATTAAGATCGCAGTGAACTTAGAGAATTGACATTTTTACAAAACTGAGGATTTTCAGTCATAAACATGGTCTATCTCTCCACTTTTTAAACTATTTCTGCTGTCTCGGAGCTGAATGTTCCTGTTGTGTTTCACTGATGTGCAGAAACAATTCGAGAAGTGAAATTGAAGGGCAACTGATGTTTTATGAATGGAGGGTGGCAGTGAGCACAATAAAAGGAGCAACACCACAGCTGTTTCCTTCTGCGAAGATAACAGTCACACATCAGTGCTTGTCTTTGTGGTTTGGGGCTGGCTGGGGTCTTAGGCTTCTGACTCCGCCCTAGCCTCTTTTTCACTTCCAAGGCCTCAGGGTGGCTGTTCTGGCAGGGCCCAGAGACGCAAAGAGGAAAGGATGAGCGTTTTAAGAAACTGCAATGAAACAAATGCAAACACTAGAAGCAGATGACACAGAAACGACAGAGGAGGAGAGCGAAGTTTGCAAGGCTAGCTGTTTCCGTCCGTGCATTGCCTCCTGTCTCTGGGGCAGCCTGGCAGCAGAACCTCGCATTTGCAGAGGACGGATTTGTCATTTTGGGTTTCTTGCCTCTGGTCCCCTTCCTGCATTCAGAGTACAGGTGTCCCCCCTGGGAACCAGGTCAGCAGATGCACATCCTGGCGGGGTTCCAGGACTCTACCCCCAGGGCCCCATTGTTCAGACTTCTGCGGGCCAGGGGTCAGCAGCATTGAGACACACAGACACAAATTTTGGTAAAGGAGGAAGCCAGCCAACCAGGGAAACGACCCAGCAGTAGTGAGGTGGGCAGCTCCCCAGATACCCCTCCCCCTCACCAGTTGCTCTCCAGCTGTGTGCCTTGGGTCCTGCAGATGGGGGGCTCTCAAGTCTTCATATCCTGGGGTCTTCATTCCTTATAGTTGAGGGATGCTGCATCATCCACAACTTGCTCCCAACCTGTGCTCTGTCCTGTTAATCTGAGAATTGGGCTCCACATATATTTGGGCAGGGAAGCCCCACCTGGAGGGTCCCATCATGAAAGGTCCTGCATGGCCTGGGGCTTCACAGGCATCGGGTCCCTCAGCCCACCGCACAGGTGCAAGGCAGAGTCCATTCCAAGGAGAGTGACCAGGTCACTGGGAGGTCCCAGAGTCCTATGGCCAAGGCAGGACCTCTACCCAAGCTGTTTCTGGACCTTGGCTGGTTTCAGGCCTCCTGCCTCCCTTTGGTGCTACTTTCTGACCCTCTGTCTCCAGCCTCCCTGAGAATCTGGAGACCCCCTGATGTCTTTCCAAAGGTTCCTGAGCTTCTGATCTGGGCCGAGTTGTCTCTCTGCTGTCCACAGCTGGGGACAGACTGGTATGGCTGTTCTGCAACCTAACACACCCTCCCTGTAGTGGGTGCCATGTTCATGTCTTGCTCCCTGAGGCCTGTGAATGTGACCTTTCTCTAAATAGGAGGAATGTGATTCAGCAGATGTGATTTAGTTAAAGATCTGAGATGAGCTTATCCTGGATTAACTGGTTGGCCCTGAATGCATCACCAATGTCCCTACAAGAGAGAGGCGGGGGAGATTAGAGCTGTGCACAGGAGAAGCCACGTGAAGACAAGCAGAGGCTGGAGTGACTCAGCCACAAGCCTGGGGCGCCTGAGCACCAGCAGCTGGGAGAGGCCGGCAGGCCCGCAGGAGCCTCGGAGGGAGCAGGATCTCCACATCAGAATTCTGGCCCTCAGAAATGGGAGAGAATACATTTCTGTTGCTATGTGTGGTAATTTGTCACAGTGGCTTTGGGACACTTGGACGCTCACCCTTTAGAGATCCTTCCTATCATTCAGGAGGGCAACGACTCAGGGCTGCCGGCTACCCCTGCAAGCCAGACAAGCACCCATGGGTCTGCTCCGAAGCCTGCTGGTGGCTGTTCAATGGCAGTTACACATGGACACATGGGGTGGACATGCTGGGGTTCTCAGAACCACAAAGCAAAGTTCAGGTGTCTGCCACACCTGTCCCCAGGCCTCCTCTGACCCCTCTCTTCCAGTCTCAGAGTCCTTACAGCCGACTGGTTGCTTTCTCACTATGCTCCCCCCACCCCCACCATGTCCCCATCCTCTGTGTGAGCTCAGATCCATGCCTGCCACTTGCCCCGAGGGGTCCTGGTTCACACCAAAGACCAGGGGCTGCTTTTTGATCTCATATGAAACAGGCGAGGGAAAAGAGGCTTGCAGAGGCTGGCTGGCACCCTCCACCTCGGTCGGGTTTGTTGGGCAGCCACAGGCCTCTGTTTCTTCCTCCAGGTCTCTCGTTTCTCAGATGAGATAGTTATCTGTGACAACAGCGATTCAGTCGTCACAGCCTGGCCTTCTGACAGGTGCAGAACCCGTTCTTCTCATTATGAGCACTTACAGGCGTCCCGATACATTTATACTGATTTCAAAACAGTCAAATCATGTTTTTTCTCCCAACAGAAGGTGCTGTGAACATACTCAGGTTCCAGTGTGTCCAGCAGAGGAGGGTGAGGGTCCAGCTTCAGAGAGCTCCCTAAACCTGGTGGCTTTTAAAAACCATGTCACATCACTCACGGATTTGTGGGTCTGGAGTTCTGGGAGGTTCTGGGTGGCTCTGTCTCAGGGTCAGACATTGGCTGAGCTGGAAGCCTGGGGCTGGGGCATGTGGAGCAGCTGAGGGCTGGTTGGCCTCTCTCACTTTAGGCCTTCTGAGGGCCTGCCCCGCGTAGCCTCCCTGAGTGCCATTTGCCAGGAGGGTCATGGAGCTCATGGCCTGGGGCCCAGTCTCTCCACAGACGCGGCAAACCTTCCTCACTCTCCTGCACCCTGAAGCCTCAGCCTTCCTCCACAGCTGCCCGACTGCCTCTGCTCCCGAGGTCTGGCTTTCCATGGCACTTCATACAGCCTCATCACACGGCTTACCACACTGTGCGCTTTAATTTTTGTGTTTTAAGCAAAGTGTAACTGACTTACAGACAGCCAAAGGCACAGATTGCAAGTGTTCAACTCAGTTTACCTGTGCAGCCGGTGCAGTCCCCACTTGTTCAAGATACAGAATGCAACCCTGTCTCACCCCCCTGCCCCAGCAAACACCACCCTCAGGAGTGGGAGCACTGCTGTGGACTCTGGCCCGCGGGTAAGTTTTGCCTGACCCTGAGCTCCAAAAAATGGAAACACATGATATGTAGTTGTGGCTGGTCTCCATGGCGGGCACCAGTGACCTCACCTCCTGGTCATTTTATAATTATAGCCTTTGCAGTCCCCCCTCCACGAGAGGCCTGCCCTTGTAGCCAGTTTGGAAACAAATGAAGAGCCCCAGGGAGAAGTTTCCATGATGAAAACCAAGGTCCCTGCCCT
Organism: Anoura caudifer; assembly: GCA_004027475.1. Classification (NCBI taxonomy): domain Eukaryota; kingdom Metazoa; phylum Chordata; class Mammalia; order Chiroptera; family Phyllostomidae; genus Anoura; species Anoura caudifer. Next base: position 358,613 of record PVKU01000156.1, read on the forward strand.
CAGCCCTGTGGGCATTACCCCACGGCCAGCCCCTCAGCCCTGTCAGCCCTCCAGTCCTGGCCAACATCTGTTCTGCAGTCTCCTGAGGGGCATGAAACTAGAACCACCAAGTTAGGCCACTTTGGGATTCCTGACCCATAGAAACTGTGTGAGATAAGTGTTCCATGTTGCTCTAAGCCACTGAGTTTTGGGGTGAAGAGTTCCGCAGCAATGGACAACCAGCGGGTTATTTATCACAGCGTCTGGGTGGTGCAGCTCCGCCGCGGCTGCACCTGCTGCCGCTCTTCCTCTTTGCCGCACAGCCTCCCATCGCGCGAGGGAGTACAGTCTGTTCCCTCAGCCTACTGTTGACGGACACTTGGGTGGTGTCCAGTTGGGGGCTTCCGTGGATGAAGCGTCGGGAACGCTGCTGCACCGCTGCTGTGTGGACAGGCTTTCCTCCTCCTGGGTGAGCATGTAGGGGTGGCCTGATGCATCCCCGGGCAGCTAAGCCTTTTATTCTGTAAGAAGCTCATTTCCCAAAGAGGAGGCACCATCTTACATTCCCACCGTTCACAGGTGAGAGCTCCGGCCGGCGGCCCTGATGGACCCGCGGTGTCATCAGTCTGCTGACGTCACTCACATGTGGGATGTGCGTGGCTGGCAGCGCCTGGGAGGAGGCTGGCTGAGCGTCTCTAAGCTGGCCAGAGATGCTTTGCTGGCTCTGCAAAAGGGCTCCACTTGGGCCTCAAATGCCCTGTAGGGCCGGCCAGGTTGACACCTCCGGGAGGATCCGGGGCAGTAAAGCAGTAGCAGGGGCAGTGGACTGGGGTCGGATGAGGTTGGAGAGTCACCAGGGTGGGGCGCCCTGGGCGAAAGAGCTGGGAAGGCCCTTGTGGGGTGGGGGGAGGGCGAAGGACCTTCTCTCCCAGATGAGTGCGGCCACGTGTCATGACTTGGGAACATGCTTGTGGCCTCAGATCTCTTCATGGGCGGAGCAGAGTGGGGTAGGGGCACAATGGGGACTTGGTCCTGAGGGTCTCATAGGGGACAGTGAGGAAGCGCTTCTAACAGCATCGCTCCTCCTCTGCACAGCTGTTTGCGGGGGACAGCACGGAGGCAAGGGGTGCGTGGGGAATAGAACCTGGTCTGGGCTTCCCTGTTCCCAGCAGTACCCAAGAGCACTTCACAACATTGTAATCAGCCCTGCTGGGCCAATTAAAAAGAACTGTCTCAAGAGATGAGAGGAGAAGAAACATTGCCTTTTAGTGAGAGTTAATAAAATAGCAAAGAAATTATTTTCTAAATTATCTGGCTATTTTCATGATTATTCACTTAACCATTCCCATACATACAAAACAAAAAGTTCTACATAAATTGTTTATGAAGCATTTAAGATGTTTACAATTTAATAAGTGCTAACTATAGCTACATAATATTTTACTGTATATGCATTTTGTTACAATGTTGTAGTAAGGCACTTAGACCATTTACAAGTTTTCTTTACTATAATGAATTCTGAAACAAACATCTTCCTAGATAAACACCTAGTGAGCACCTCTGATAATTTCTAAAATAAATCAGGAGGGGCCATAATGAATTAGAGTATATAAACATTTTGGGCTTTTTAAACAGATGATTTTTATAAATTACAGACTTTTTTTAATAAGGGGGGGAGACTATTGGATGTCAGAACCTTCATAATGAAGTTTTTGCTGACAGTACTTCTAGTCGCCCTCAACCAATGGGTGAGGGGCCACTGAGGTGCTGGCCCGGGGACACTAAGGTGCTGTCCCGGGGACACTTCTCTGACAGACGAACAGCAGGGAGCCTCTTCTCTGCAGGGGACATCGTGTGGGGTCACCAGGGGCGCTTTCAGGAGCCAGAGAACAACAGGTTTCTTTTCAGCACAGATGCCATCGACGCCACCACTTGAAATCTTTATCTTTCCTCTACTTATATATCAGACACCTCAAAGAATGGTTAATTTAATAAACAGACACACTATGCGGCTAGTCAGACTAACCATGCCCTTTTGGCTAGAGTCATGCAGGATGTCAGAACATCTTAACGCTCTTTAATGCAAATTTAAAAGTTGCAGGCATTCCTCTGCAAGAGATGCCCTGACCTCATACCTCCCCTCCCATCTACCTGCTTGCTCTTCACACATTTCTGATTTGTCTAAGTTACTTAACTACTTAGAACAATTGGGAGCCTTATGGTAGCTTTTTGAGATATTTGTCAGCAGACCTGACCCAGTGTGCTGTGATGCTCTCCCACAGATAAATTTCTAAAGGAGAGAGACCACAGGAGAATTCTATTCTGAGAGTCCTCGGGATGAACAGCACTGTGGTCATGAGTCAAAAGGCAGGTGACAGATGACAGAGAGCAGATGGAATGAGATGTGGGACCTGCAGCTGCCTGGCATGCCTGGGGAGACTAGACCCAAGCCAGAAGCCTGGTGATGATCTCACGGGCCCCATATGTTCTTCAGAGATACAGGGTGGCCCCTTCTGCCTGCAGCTGCTTTGGTTTCAGCACGGAAGTCCCGAGTTCCAGAAGCCTCCCTGTCCCTGCACTTGGGGACGGTTGGTCCCACCAACTCAGAACCAGACCTGGCATTGGAGTAAGAAAGCACAGCTTCCCCTGGTGGTGGGCCCTCCCCTTATGTCTACCAGCCTCGAGATGGTGAGGCTGAGATGACTTAGAGAGGACGATGTCCAGACCCAGAGCTGAGCTGCTTTTAATCATGCTGAAACCAGGAGGGAGTCACTCACTCCCAGATTCCCTGGAACATGAGTGGCCTCATTGGGGGGTGGTCCCCATTTCCTCCTCATTGGGGGGATGCTCTTCCTCTCCTAGAGGACGGGGCGGCCACATGGTGGGTCCTCTCTTCGGGCAGGACACCCACCCCCCAGTCATCCCCAGGAGGTGAAGAAAGAGGAGAAAACCAGGTTTCCCCGATTTTGCCTGGTGTGTGAATGCCCACTGTTCCTTAGGCCACTCCATCCACAGGGAAGTGGCCCCAAGCACCTGTGGCCCAAGGCACCACCATCAAATGTGTGTAAATTGTCCCACAGGTCAGCAGGTCTGAACACGACTTTTCAACCAATGCTCTGTATTACAGAGAGGGACTATCAATCTGATGTCTGCGTCTCAGTAGTGATTGTGTGATATTAACCTGTCAGAAGAGCCTGCACTCCCCTGAGAACCCACACCTGCAGTGCTGACTCTCAGTGAGTGTGATACATGCAGAGGTCAGTAAGGTCAGGTCAGGTACCCTAGTGGGCTGAGCTATCCTCGAAGGCTGCTGCACATTTTCTCCGGAGGAGCATCCTGTCCTTCTGGCCCCAGATTTTCCTTCCGAAATACTGCAGATGGCACGTTGGGCAGAAAACCAGTCATTACCAAGAGGGCAGGACCATCCGCACTGCGGCCAGTTTCCTGCCGCCAAACACCTGCACAGTTGCTCCAATGCAGTGGATGGTGCTGACGACCCGGAGCTGAAGTCAGACAGGGCACCCGTCATCAGGGTTTTGCCTTTTCAAATTCTTCCATGACTTTTCCTTCATGTTATTGATTTGGGCTTCCCCGCCTCAGGTAGGTCAGAGCCAGAAGGGCTGTGGGTGGTTGGGGGTTTGTCGTTGATGAACCTACGGCTCTGGAATGGAAATATGAGTTTCTGCTCTGCTGATGTCCTCAGCCCTGCCCCACAAGTCACCCCACCTCTGCTGTCTCCTTGTTCCCCACCTGAGGGCTCAGCCGAGCCTCGTTCCCATGAGTTAGTTTTCTTTTCCCTTACACCTGCTCCCCACCCTTTCTGGTGTCTGAACCTCACTCCCCACCATTCCTGGACCTCGAGGCATGTTCTGGGTGGGGTGGGCTCTTCCGTTCTTCTGTCTCATCTTCATCAATAGACTCTACAGGGCGCTCATGCCTTCCTGGCAAGACCTTCACTCCCCAGATGGTCCCCACGTATCTGTGAGGTACAGTCTCTTACATGAGAATGTCTTTAAAGGATTCCAAGCATTCTAGACGTCTTGCAGTATGCAAATCCAAGACATCAGTCTTCATCTCCCATAGGCTATGGTGGAGACTTATGAAAAAGGCTGTTCCTCAGTCTTTCAGTTACAGTCGGCTCTGCTGGGGCTTTCCGACTCCGGCTGTGCCCATGCGGGGCAGCAGACTGCCAGCAAGCCAAGGGTCCAGCTGGGGAAGTGGACACCCAAAGTGAAGGTGTCGTAAGATGTCAGAAGGGTAGGCGAGGGTGGGAACTGACTGCCAGATCCGGAGGGAAACCCGTTGAACTTTTATTAATTCTTCTGCTCACAGAACACAGAGTTCCTGACCTATGCTCAGTTGTTGCATATACACACATTTTAGTTTAAATGTATTCATCATCATTAGCAACTTTTCCAAATACTGAAATTCAGTATGGTTTGTTACCTAAATTCCTTAGAACTGAGGTGCTTTTTCCAAGATGAGATGCCCCCTCTTTCATGCTTGTTCTTTCTCCTCTTGTCTCTTATTTTCACTCCCTGTGCTTCCTTCAGCCTTCTTCCTGCTGGACATCGGCTGGAATCCTGCCGGGACAGGACAGGCCACTCCACTCGCATGAACTGGCTGCACCACCAGATTCTGACCCTGGCTCTGTCAAGACAAGTGACAGCGGATTCCCGAGGAACAGTGTGCGGCTGGGAGGTCTGAATCATGAGCTGCTCCAGGGTGACTGCTGCCTGGGTGGTAATTTAGGAAAAATCCCCCTGTCTGGCCCAGCAGCTGAGCACACTCTCCTAACTGGGGGTAAATGCAGCGAGAGTCACAGGCCTGCTGCACCCCTGCCTGCCTCCTGGGAGGGCGCAGTAGCCGCACAGGTTGGCCGGCACATCTTCCACTGCACAAATCACGTACGTTCACCGTAGAGTGGGACATAAATGGAGAGGGAGGGAAGGCCACTCCAGGGGTGTGGTGAGCCCTGCCTGGGGCCTGTGTCTCTGCTGGCTCACTACCCTCACTCCCTCGCAGCCATACATTGGGGTGTCACTGGGTCTGTAGTGTGGGACCTCAGGACCACGCTTCTGTCTGGCCGTCTCACTGTAAAGTTGGGGCCATAGTAATGCCCAGCCTGTAGGCTGCCATGGGGCTCCCTGGGGATCCCACTCCTGGTGGGCTCCCAACTCCCCTCTGGCTTTTGTGATCTCAGGAATTTGGGCTCTGTGTCATCCTGACTCCAGCCCCTGTCTCTCCTCTTGCTCTGTTCCGCTCCGTATGGGCCGGGACCCCACCCCCGGCCCCCACCCCCTCTCACACCCAGGATCTCACCCACAGGCTACTTGGTGAGAGTCTGTGACCCCGCTAGAGGTGGGGGCCTGTTTACACAGCAGACGAGCAAGAAAACACAGCTGCCCGAAGGACACACCTGTTCTTCCCTACCTGTACCTGCTGTTTCAGGGCTGGGCTGCTATGGAAAGACACAGCCTCTAACCAGAAGGCCCTAACCCTGTATATCCTGAAAAATGCAGGTAACTAAATCCAGTTGTTAGAAGTTCTGCTGTCTGTCCCCTCCATCCCACGCTGCCCCTAAAGCCTACCTCAGGCGAGCTCCTTGGGACAGAGCTTGTTCTGCACAGTCCAGGATCCCTGGGCATGAGGGGGTGCTCCACGGGGCTCAGAGAGGCCGAGTGAGGCCTCAGAGACAGGCAGTGGCCTAGGAGCATGGACTGGCAGTTTCCTGGTGGAGCTGAGGCCGCGCTCACCTGCAGGAGGGGGCGTGTGCCAGCCCCTGGTCCCTGCGTCTCTGGAGGTGGTCACTCCTGTGAGCGCGGTGCAGACTGACGGCGCTGCCTTGGTGCTGGAGTCCAGCACTTTTCACATGCTCACTGTCCGTGTACATTTCCTTCCTCTGAATCATTTCTTTATCTCGTCTACCGAGTTCTTTTATTGATTTTGCAAAATATGTTGCAAAAACCTATTATGGTCACTACTCCCAACACCCTGTCAATATTTGTCCCAGTCTCTCCACTGTGCTTAATTTTAATTTTCTTTTTTTCAGTAGTGTCAAAGTTTTGATTACTCAGATGTAGTTGAATTCAGCCATCTTTTATGGACATTTTCTTATTTTCAGAGTTCGCGGGTAGAAAACAATCCTGCTTTCTGTCTCCAGAGATTCCTGACCTGAGAAAACCATCTGGTAAAACCAGCGAGGAGGCAACAGGGCACCAAACCAGGAAGTTCACATCGAGGCCGGAGCCTCCCCACGCTGAGGCTGGGGACTGACATGGGGGCAGGGGAAAGCTCTGAGGGTCATCCCCGGGCCTGTGGAGAGTCGCCCACACCTGCCCGGGGGGAGAGCCTGCCTCCAGGTCGGCCCACTCTGCGGGGCTGGTCCAGCCCCTGTGGGTCTCTGCAGGAAGGGTGTGAGCTCCTCCTGAAGGGAGGGTCTCCGCAGCGACAGTGACCACGGGTCAGGAGGAGCCTGGGGGAGGGTCTGCTGGCCCCCTGGAAGCCCACGTTGATTGTGGCCCACTCTGCTTCCCAGCACCCCAGGCTTCCTGTAGATCCTCTGAACATGCCCCACCTGGATCCTGCCCCCTCTGGATCCAAGGGGCCCAACGATGCTGCACCACCACCTGCAGGCATCCCTGGCTCCCTGAAGGCCGCCACACACCTCCCGAGATGCTGCAGAGGAAGTCCGGGTAGCCAGGAGGCAACTCCGTGACCTTATGCTGCCCCTGAAGTGCTGAGAATGCAGTCAGCCTGGGGTCTGGGAACAGGCACCCCAACATACTGTGTGGGTCCATCAGTGTGATAGGGAGGAAGTGGGGGTGCTGCCTGGGAGCAGCCCTGCTCAGGGCCCCAAATGCCACGACCAAAGAGGCAGCGCAGGAGGCCTGGGAGATGTCTCATCTGGGAGCACCTGGGCAGACCAAGTCCCGGCAGCTGTGCAGGTCTGAGGTCTCCTCATTGGCTCCTTGACCACATTCACCCCGTGAAACAGCTTCTGCTGGAAGCGAAGATGACCGACGGCAGCCTGACAGAGGTCCTGTGAACACAGGGCCCAGACCTGTTCGGTTATTGTCTCTAAGTTGTCAAGACCCACTCCTCTGCCCCCCACCCCCAGCCAGGGGTCCCAGCTGTTAGGCAGAGTTGCTCCTGGGACCCTCAGACACTGTGGGCAGCCGGGACCTTTTCAGGAGGCAGTGACAGGTGTGTCTGGGACTCCTGTCCACCCTGGGAAGCCCAGAGCAACAGCTGGGGGCTGTTGGAGAGGCTCATTGTTCCCCAGCTCTGCCCCAGCCATTGAAGCTCTGTCCCCAGCACCAGCATTTTCTGCCCGTCTGGCCATTTCTGAACATTATGGCCATTTTGTCACCTGGCTCTTCCTGCCCCAGAGCTTTAGGGCAGAAAGCCAGTGCCTCATGCCTCATGGCCACCTCTTCTAACCCTGTGACTTGGCAGGAGCTGCTCTGTAAGGGCTCTGGGATGCTTCGGGTGTGTCCCAAGCCTTTGCCCTTCCCTGGGTGAATGAGAAGGTGACCTGAGTTCCTTGAAGGGGCCACATGGTGGTAAGAGCCTTGCTAAGGTACTTAAGCCCTGTCTGAGAGTGGGGAGGTCCTTGTGTGGATGGCTGGCTGGGCTTTGCCGTTTGGACACAGACTCTCCCAGCCAGGGGGAGGGTAGCCCAGGGTGGTGCCCGGGCCTTAGCAGCAGGCCCAGTGTGACTTGGAATGAACCTGGTGGTGCTAGGAGTTAAGCCACACGGGCTTGTGGTGAGGGCGGCCCCTTGGGAGGTGCTTGCGCAGCAGGTGGGGGTCATTGGACCTGCAGGCCAGCCGCGCCGTGCTAGGGCCTGGGGCAGCCTGCTCTCTGTGTACATGGGAGCTGGTCTGGAGGCATGTTCTCTGGGCCACTGGCCTTGGGTGGGGGGCAGGTCACTGAAGTCTGGTTGGAATGAGCAGGTTCCCGTGCACAGTGGACAGGAGGATGTGTTTGAGACCAGCTACACAGCAGCTTGTGGCGAGGTGGGCCAGCTCCTTCTGTTTTACCTCCATAAACATGCTGGGCCCAGGCCTGGGGTCAGCTGGCTCCATCTTCCTGCATTCTGACTCCTAGTGGGCGGACATGGGCGGACATGGGCAGGTTGTAACCGCTCCTTGCACTGGTTTCCTCTTTCGCAAGACAGATATCCCGTGGCCTTGATTGTCCCGGCTGTGGGAGTATTTGCAAGGGGCCTGTGGTCAGGTGCGGAGGAAGAGGGTAGGCCTATGGAAACACACAGGGGGAAGTGGTGCTGTGCCTACATGAGTTCCAGCACAGGGCCTGGGGAGACTGACACAATGCTGACATGTCAGACCCGTGCTGTGGGCAGGAGAGGCCCAGGCTGGGAGAGGAGGAGGAGGTGGAGCGTGCCATGTTTTGAACTGTCCACAGTGTCTACGGTTGTCTCAAATATCCACAGAACAGTTTCTCTTTCTTGCCCTGAGAACCAACCCCACCTTCTAGGTAACTGTTTCTCAGGGCAGTGCCCCTGCTCCAAGTGTGGGCCAGTGTCTCACAGCCTGATGGGGACCCCATGGTGAGGGGGGACATCCGAAGGGTTTGTCAGGTTGGATGTTAACCACGCCCCATGTTCGCAGCTCTGTGGGTTGAGGAGCCAGCTACCAGGAGCCCTTCAGGACCTGCCAGCCCCTGATTGAACATGCATGCTGCAGGTGGCCGCTGTGCAAGCCGGCAAGGCGTCCCGATGCCCACTACCCTGGTTCTCGGTGCGGCTGACGATCCCAAACACAAGGGAAGGCTGGAATGCAAACCACGCTTGTGTCTCAGCGAGCTGGGGATGCTGTTCCCCGATTTCCTGTCGAGAACCCGAACAGGACTCAAGAGGTGCCAGCACCTTCTGCTTTAACTCCATAAACACAAACCCAGGGAGCCTGGGTGGGCACAGCGCAGTCTCTGTCCTCACGGGGCGCAGGCCTAGAGGGCACTCTAAGTCTCTGTCCCAGGCCCCTCTCATCTGAGGGTCCACATCAGAGGCCGACCGCGTCGCTGCGTCAGAGCTGCCATCGCAAAGCACCTCACGAACGGGGGCCTTAAACATCAGGTGTCTATTGACTCCCAGATCCGGAGGCTAGAAGTCCAAGATCAAGGTGCCGTCAGGGTTGGCTCCTTCTGTAGACAGTGAAGGAGAATCTGTTCCAGGGCTCCCACCTTGGCGTGTGGATGGCCATCTTCTACCTTTATCTTCACACAACATTCTTTTTGTAAGGACACCAGTCCTGTTGGAATAGGGCCCATCACAGTGACCTCATTTCCCTTGATTACCTCTGTAGAGTCAGCTCTAGATACTGGGAGTTAGGACTTCAGAATAAGAACTTCGGTTTCATAATTTTACCTGTAATGAAGGTTGTGAGAACATCGAGAAAGAGGCTTTCAGGTGAGCGCATGGGAAGCAGGTCCGAGGAATGGTGGTCATCAGCTGACGGACCTAGGAAGCCAGCCTTCAGGTGGCCCAGGTGTTCTGTGTGTCCCTTGGAGGGGTCACTGAGGTTGGCACCGGTCCTTAGCTCTGAGGGCCCTGGTGGCTGAGGACTGCTTCCTCCCTCCTGCTCCCCCCACCCCCATCAGCATCCCCACAGGTCACTTTCCCCAGGCCCTGCCAGGAACACATTCTTCCTAGCCCTTCACGCAGGCTGGGTCACATTCCGTCCAAGGACACATGAAGGGCCCTCAGAGAAGCAAACCAGATAGGACGAGTTCTCCAAGTCTCTCCTAATGTCCCCAACAGCCCTTGAGGCCTGGGACCTGATTCCTCTGAGGAAGGTAGGCAGGTACCCCTGGGTAGACAGTTCAAGAAAGGGGGAGACAAATCTTCCTGGTCCCTGGCTGGGTCTTGCCTGCTGACAGCAGGGAACTCACACCTCTCTGAGATACTTAGGGGAGCAGCTGACTGGTGGGGCACGAGGTCCCTGTCATGGAACTCCCCAGTCAAGACAGCACCACCTTCTGAGCTCACAGGGAAGGGGGTGCGTCACTGGGACCTGGTTGGAGTGCTCTGGCCCAGGAGGGCTCTGTGCCAGCATCCCCATGACCCTGAGTCAGCAGGGGTCATGTTGGAATGTGGGTTCTGACTCAGCAGTTGTGGGGTAGGCCTACATCTGCATTTCTCCAGGCTCCTGGCGGCAAAGCTGATATGCTCGAAGAATCATGTGACCATCAGAGTTCTCCTGGGTGACAAGGGGAGGGAGGGTGTTGTCTGAGCAGCCCAGGCAACTAGCGCAGCCTAGTGGGGAAGGAGCACACTGTCTTTAGTAAGACCCCTGGGGTAGGAACCCCTGAGGTCCCCAGTCCCCACCTCTCCAAAAGGGTCACTTTGGGACACTCTTCCCTCACAATGGACAGCTTCTCTGAGGACGTTCAAAGGGTACTGGTTTGTTAAACTTACTCATTGTAAAAAGAGCCTGGAGGGTATATACTCAAAGATTAGAGAACAGGCTGACATTGACCAGAGGGGAGAGGGGAGGGAATTTCAGGGGAAAAGGGGAAGGGTTTACAGGAACAAGTATGAAGGACACGTGGACAAAAACTAGGGGGGGGGGGCGGTGCAAATGAGAGGGAGGTGGGGAAGGCTGGGGGGTGGGCTGGGATGGGAGTGAAAGACAGAAAACTGTACATGAACAACAATTAAAATAAAATAAAATAAAAAGAAAACTCACCCAGATTCCCCCACCCAGAGAACCCTACAGACACCAATTTTACTATTTTTTTAAAATATTTTATTTATTTATTTTTAGAGAGGGGAAAGGCGAGAGAAAGAGAGCAAGAGAAACGTTAATTTGTGGTTACCTCTCACGCGCCCCCGACTGGGGACCTGGCCCACAAGCCAGGCATGTGCCCTAGACTGGGAACCAAACCGGTGACCCTTTGGTTCGCCAGCTGGCGCTCAATCCACTGAGCCACGTCAGCCAGGGCTCCAATTTTACTATTTTAAAAAACATTTTAAAAATAAAGTCTTTAAATGAGATCGTGCTCATTTTATATAGTAACTTGCAATTTCCATGACATTTTGGACGGTCTTTCTGAGCCGTGTAAAACGTGTCTCACACATCATTTTTATAGGGAGTTTTACAATGAAATGCTGGGAATAAAGTCCAAGATTTAAAACAGAATTTAAAGTGTTATTACTGGCTCTCATTCTTCGATTTTTTATTTTTTTCCTCCATTCGAATGTGTGTTGGTTTCAACTTGAAATCACAGGGAAGTGGGAACCTTTGGGAAAACCCTGCTCGCAGCGCCCCCGTGTGGCAAGTGGGGAGTTAGGATGGGAAGCCCCTGGGCTCCGGCAGCAGCCTCGCCAGGGGCCGCCCTGCTGTCACCCCCAGCTTGTACCCTTCCTGCGGTCCTCATGCGTTGTACTGTCTGGGGGCTTGCTTTTCAGTATTCTGGTTGCCTCCAGCTTGTTCCTCTGGGCAGGCCTGGGGCGCCGCCAACCTTCCCGGTGCCTCTGGGAGAGCAACAGCAAGGCCAGGGCTGACCAGCCAAGTGTGAAAGTACCAGGCGGATGCTCTTGAGGCCTGTGGGCGGTGACCAGAGCCCTCCCACTCCTCAGGAATGTCGGACAACGGGAAATGGCCATGAAAGAGGAAGATGTGACTGTAAACAATACTGCTCGCTGCCACAGTTCAGGACATAGAGAGGGAAGCAGAAACGACCCACCGGACAGGCGGCATTTACAGAGGACTCCAGCCCAGCCAGCAATGGGGCCGGGATGGATCAAGAGGCCCCCGCACCGGGTGCATTCCAGTTCCCATCTCATGTGCGGTTGAGGGAGAGTTTGTAAGAGATCATGTTAAACAAACGAGCCACCTTCTAACCCTGCAGATAAGGAGCTGCGGCTGTCAATAGTTGTGTGAGATTTTAATCAGTTTTTCCCTTTACTCCCACAGACAGACTGCTTGCACCTCTGCGAGTCTCAGCACACCTGTACCCTGCTCTTTGCCTGGTGTCCTGCTGGCCCGCCTCCAACCCCTCAGCCATTCCTGCTCCTCTGGCCCTGGGGTCATTGGAGTTAGGGTGGCTCTGTGACTGACTGGGCCTGCACCCCAAGGCACCCCAAGGCTTGCAGGCAGAACCCAAAGGAAGTGCATGTACATGTGTATGTGGGTGTGTCGATGTGTGTGAGAGCAGGTGTGTGTACACGTTATTTGTGCGCATGTGTATGCATGTATGTTTGTAGGCATGTTATGTGTATATGTATGCACGTGTGTGTCTGCATGAGTGTGTTTTGTGTGTGCACATCCATGCGTGTAAGGGTTAAATGCAGAAAAATGCAGTCAGAACAAATGGACAGACATGAGGAAGATGAGGAAGTTTTTTTGTTTTCATTTGCTTTTAACTGTGGAACCCTCTTTGTCACAGAACAGATAGGAGTTTTGTTCTCTCTGGAGCATCAGTGGGGCACCCAGGACCCCCCATCCCGATTCCAGCCCCAAAGGCATGCTTCTTCTGGAGGTTCTGACGTGCAGCTTTGAAAACCACTCCTTAGATCACAAAATTAAAGCCTTTGACAACTCAAAACACCACAAAAAAACAAAGGCCAACACAAATTGGAAACACACTTGTGAGGCTTCTGACAGAGGGACCGACTGATATCTGCCATGAGTAGGAAGACGAACAAAGCCGTAAGTTAGATGTGCGAACAGACTCACAAGCATCTGAGAAGAAACAAGATACAACTGGGCTTTTTGCCTATAAAATTGGCAACTCAGTTAAAAACAGCAGTGGTCAATATTGGCAAGTATTCAGGGGACTACATTTCAGGTGCTGCTGGTAAAAGCACAGATCAATGTAATTTTTCTGGAGAAGAATTTGCAAAATGTATCAAAAGCTTTAAAACTGTACAACTTTTGGCCTAGAATGCTTCTGCCTTTAGGACTCTCTTGTGCGGGTGATGTTGGTGTGGCGGGGTGGGACCAACTATTGTCAGGTGGTCTAAAGGCAGCCTGTGGCCCGTGTGTGTGCAGCCCAGGGGCTGAGAATGGCTTTTACATTTTTCAAGGGTGGTAAATACAATCAAACAAAGATGACCATGTGACAGAGATAGCTCCAGAGCCATAGCAAACACACTCAGAGTCTCTGTTCTCCTGGCCCTCAATGGCCTGCAGGGCTCCAGGTCTGCAAAGACAGATTCCCAGGAAAAAGGACTTACATGTTTATTCGATTTTAGTTTTACATGGCTGGGGGAGGGGAGTTTGAACAAAGAAGAGAAACCTGGCGACAAACAGCTGGGCATGGAGGATGCTATGCCATTTGGACAAAGGAGGATGCATTTCAGGAGAAGTGACAAGACAGAGGAGAGGGACAGGAAGTTGCAGGGACAATTGGGATCGAGGGCAGTAGTTGGTGTGTCTGGTGGACCCCTCATCTATGTGATGGGGCTGGTGGACTCCCCTGTCTGGTAGTGGGAGTGGGCGGCCTTCACAAGGGGACTGATGATCTGCCATCAGGCAGAAGAGAGGACAGCAGTGACACCACCTGAGTTGGCTCTCCCCCAAATGCCTTCAGATAGGTAGCTGTGACCTGTGCTGGCCACTGTCCGCACAATCATGGGCAGGCCTGCTGCTTCCCAATCGTGTCCTGGGTGGGGTGCATGTGTTTTAACTGCTTATTCACATGGGCTCTTGGGGATGATGGCAAGACATCAGCTTTTCTACAGGAGGAGAGGAAAGCCCCTGGCCCTCCACAGCCCCTCACAGTCCATGGCCTGGCCTGGAGGGGACCAGGGCAGGAATAGGGGGGAAAGCATGCTTAGAGATGCTGACCAAGGGGACCTTTCTTCCCTCCGAAACTAGAGACTGGGCGATTGGCCACGTGTCATCTGGATAAGGTCAGGCCACCTGTTGTCTGGATAAGGAGACCTGCAGTTGGAGTGTGGAAGGGTGTGGTCATTGGGACAGGAAAAGTAGCCCCTGTACCAGGCTGGCCTCTGACCCTTACCCAGACTACCTATGGTCATTGAAGGGTTCCAGGCCTGTCCCTAGAAGTCCCATGTGGTCAGCAGGGGCCCAGGAAGCTGAGTTTTAACAAGGATCAGTGCCCTTGCTGGGATGTGTAGGGACCACCCTTCAAATAACAGCACATTAGAAAGTTACGGGGACAGGACCTGGTTTAGCAGGGAGGATCGGTGTGGACTGAGGGCTCTCCAGCTTTTCCAAGCACAATGGCAGGTGTTCTGCCACAAAAGGCAGGTTCTGTTTCTGTCATTAGAACAGTGGTGGCAAAGGCACAGGACACTGAGCTGACCTGAACCCTGTCCTTGGACCCAGGACCCAGCATTGCAGCCAACACCCCCCTCTAGTGGACAGCGTCCAAACTCCAGCATTTGGGCTCTATCATGAAGGGGGAAGGTGGGAGCATTGGGTGAGGGGCACCCCAGCTTCATGTGTGCACGATAATCTGCAGGAGCTGGACCTAGCACAGAGGAGTGCAGGTGTCTTTTGTCTTCCTCTCTTGGTCCAGGAAAAGGCTGCCCTAAAGCAGATGCCAAAGGTACAAGGGGTGGCAGGGAGTGGGGAGCTGCCTATTCTGGCCTTTCTGACTCAGCCTCCATCCCACAGCCAAAGCCCCATCCTCCTGAAGGGGGCCATCTGCACATGTAGTATGTGTGAGAGAATGGGCAAAAGTGTGAGTGTGCACATGTGCAAGCATGAGCATGTGTCAGGTGTGACTGCATCCATCTGAGTGTGCACATGCAGGTATGTGCACATGTTTAAACACACGTGTCTCTGGTTATGTGTGGCTGCCTGCACGCACCCAAGTGTGCATGCACTCATGTGTGCACATATGCACATGTCTCTGTACATGCATGCAAGCATGCACACCCATTTCTGGTCAGGTGTGGCCATGTCTATGCGTGTGTGTGTGTTCACAGGTGCATGTGTCTGCAGGAATGTGCTGGAGGGGTAGCATATGGAAGGTGACAAGGAAATGATTGCCTGCCCTTCCCTACCTTTTGGGACAGGACACAGGAAGCCAGCTCCAAGGTAGGGGAGGGGAAAGGGGAGGATGTGAACACATGGGACCCTGTCTATATGGGGCAGATGACTGAAGCAGGCCCTGTGTTCACCTGAGGCTCTTGCTGAACCCCACGATGGTGTGTCCTTCAAAGCAGGTCTCCAAAAAGTGGGCAGTGTTGGTCCCGGGCAGTCCCTTGCAGTCCAGAGGCTGCTTTGAAAACACTGAAAACACCGGCCACCATGGTTCCTGGAGTTCTGAGAGCTTAGCTCTAAGGCTTCGGCTCTCCCTCAGCGCAGGCCATGACTGAGCCCACAGCGCCCCCTGCTGCCGCTTCACTTCCGCGCACTTCTGCACACTGCCTTCTTAGTCTCAGAGGCCAGCCAGGTTGCTGGAGCGGGAAAAGTAGCTGATTGGTATCTCCCTTTGGAGTTGAGGGGGAGAAGGCCAGGTCCTGCCTAACCAGTGCATGTGCCTGGACAGGTCCACAGAAAGATGAGAATAATCGATCCATGGATGCAGCAATAGGCAGATCCATAGCTGGATTTTTAGCAAATAAGTTCCTTCAGGGCCTAAGAGACTTCCAACTGGGTTTTTCTCAGCTTTGCCCACATTGGGCCTGTGGGGCAGCAGAGCACTCACCTAGGGGGGCTGGCCAGAGGCTGCCTGGGACCTGTGAGTCCCAAGGGAGCCGAGCCTCAGGACAGGCTGCCTAGCCCCAACTGCCCACCCATGAGATCTGCCTTGAGTAAACAGCCAGGATGTGCAAAAGCTATGCACACCATCACTCTGTCCTCTCTTCCCTCCTGTGTCCCCTGAAGGTGGCGGGAAGGATGGACCCGGAGGAAGGCTGACACTTGGGTGTGCGCACATGCACTCTGGCGGCCCTGCCTAGGCTGCGGAAAACCACCTGGGGAATCCGTTTTCTGCACAACAGGTAATGGGACCCTAAAAAGAAAACAAAACCTTTCACACAATTCCTAATGCATTTCGGATGGAATAATCAGTCACTTCTCACCTGGCCTGCAGACCCAGGGTGGTCAACCGCCTGTCCTCTCAAAACCCCTCTGTACATCCTTGAGCCCACCGTGGGGAAAGGTCACCTTTCCTTTCCCAAGCATGCCAGCCCCTTTGAATGCTCATTAGACACCAAGTGACCGGAGCTTGGCCCCACAGTGCCTTTAGGGGCCCCACTAAACACTTTAATTTCTTTTAGAATTAGAAAAAAATGAGAACTGTAAAGCAATGTTTTAATATAGAATACTAATGTTCCTGTCTTTATACTAATGCAATCATAAAATAAAACCTCAGTGTGCTTCTTATTTGTGATGGGACCACCAAAGTCCTGTCAGCCTTTGTGGTGTGTGTACCCCCAGTGCTGTGTCCAGGGGTCCCCCTTTGCCCAGAGTCCCCAGTTGCTCTCATGTTTCAGCTTCAACACTGTGTTCTGGGAGAGGCCTTCTCTGTTGAACCCCCAAACCTAAATTAAATCTCTGTTAAATTAAGTGTCTCTCCCGTGACTGTAACAAAGCACCCCAAACTGAGTGGCTTAAACAACAGGAAATTTTTGTCTCTCAGTCTGGAGCCAGAAGTCCAGGATCAAGGTCTGGGCAGGTTTGGTTCCTTCTGACGCCATGAGGGAGAATGTGCTCTAGCCTTTTTCTTAGCTTCTGGAGGCATCTGACCAGCTTAGTGTCCCTGCCCCTGGCTTCGTCACTCCAGTTTTCACACGGCTCTCTTCGGCGTGTCTCTCTGCACACATCCGTGGCCCTGCCTCTCAGTTCTCATGTCACAAGCACCAGCTGTGTGAGTTGCTGGGGCTGCTGTAAGGGAGAACAACGGGCTGGGTGCTCACAACAGGATTGCACTCTCTCTCAGTTCTGGAGCCAGAAATCCAAAATTAATTTCACAGGGCCACACTCCCTCCAGAGGCTGCAGGAGAGGGTCCTTTCCACCTCCCCCAGCGCCTTGGCATTTCCTGGCTTGTAGGTGCAGCGATCCCACCTCTTCCCTGTCATCACACGGCCTTCCCACAAGGACGTTGGTCACACAGGTTTAGGGTCCATCCTACTTCGGTATGTCTGTGTCCTACCCTGATCACACCTGCAAAAACCCTATTTCCAGAGGAGGTCACATCCACAGGTGCTGAGGACACAGGTGTTTGGGGGACTCTGCTGAACCCAGTGCAGTCTCCTACTGCAGCCTTTCCTGGCCGTCCATGTTTCCCTGGGTAACACCTGTCACAGAGGGGAGGCTAGTGCAGGACCACCCTGTTTAAGTGCCCCCAGGACTCCGTGCAGAGCTGGGTGTCCACCGTCTGTTTGCCAAGAGAGCTGCTTCCCGCTCCTCAGCATGGAGCCCAGCATAGTCAGGCCCTCAGTCCTTCGTGGTTTGAACAAAGAAATGAAGCTAGACCCCCCACCAGCAACAAACTTCCCCCCACTATGGGAGCTGGAGCCCCCTGGGGACACCTCCTTGTGGAGTCTGCTGGCTTGGGGGAGCTCAGCCACCTCTGCTTTTGGGCAGCGAGTCTGCTCCTGTTTGCCAGGTGTCCTACTGAAGTTTACCCTCTCGCTTTGTAATGAGTCATCCCTCGGACTTTGCTGTCCCGTGCGTGGTGTTTCAGATATAAGAATATCTGTTAATGTCTGTGTCCCCATGTACTCGTACAAAGGCTTAAATGGTTAAACATCTGAAACAAATACACTCAGTGGGTGGAAATCAAACCTTTTTTAAAAAAATTTCAGAGTTGTCTGTGGAAAGCTGACTTGAAAGACATCGAAATTGGATAGGTAATTAATTCACATGCACCTACAAGAGAGGAAAGAATGCACAAATTATTGTTAGCATTTTGTAAGCACTGAAATTAATGTAGTGTGAATTTGTCATTTCTCCTCAAAGTTACAGATTTTCTATATTATAATTTAATCTTTTTAATGTAAAAAGAATAGGAATTTTGCCCTTTCTAGCCTCTCGGGAAGCAAGAACCAGTGTATCTAATTATCTGAACACATAAGAACATAAAGGAATAGCAAGTAGTGAAATTATAAGTCGGCCGGAACAACTCCGTGTTCTCTGATTAAACTCTCTTTCTGGAGCCCTTAGCAATCATGTTGGCCTTGTGTTCATCGTAATTGCATGTGTCAAAGCCGAGGCTTTGTGTAAATGGGACTGAACGAGTTACAATTTTAATTTAGAAGGAGATAACGTACGTGGCTCCTGCCGGCGGCCGGCCTGGGGAGTGTGGCAGGAGCCGAGAGGGCAAAGGCCCCGGGCGGCAGGTTAATGGCGCACGGGGGCCTCATCAGGCCACATCACGACGGTGGAATTTCTAAAACAGAGAAATGCAATTTAGCAACCCGAAGCCAACCACCTGCTCTCTCCCTGATCACTCATGTAAAGGAGGCTGTCTAATTTTTTCATAGCTCCAGGGCAAGGAATTTCAACAACGGATACTGTGTTGATCATCAGGACAGTGACACACTCAAATGAGATCTTTTGACACACTTGAATCTTAGAAACAAAACAAAATTCTGGTTTTAACTTTTAAAATGCTCCCCAAAGCCAGGGGGAACAGCCACTTCTCTCTGTTTCCCCCCTCAAGGAATCCCAGCGTTCTTTCTCTTTCTTTCTTTTTCTCTCCCAGCACCTTACTGATTTTTGCCTTTGAGGTGTCATTTTATTGAAGGCTGTGCTTGATTACTTCCAAGCAAGATGTGCTGACTTAGTCATCAGAAAGAATAGTCCAACAAGAAACCCCTTTTGCTTTGGAAATCCTCTCTGAGGATGGAAGGGATTCATAGCCATGCTCGTATCAGAAAATGTTGGACTTTGCACAGACGGACTTGGGGACACCGTGGCCGGCTTCTGTCACCTGCTCCGCATGGAGCTCCACAGCATCGTGTCCCATTCCTCGGGGTCCGAAGGGGCCTTAGCATCCGCTGGAGAGGGCCCACGTGACCCAGGTGCTCCATGCTGACCTCTCAGTGCTGAGCCGCGCTCCATCCCTCTTCCAGCCTGGGTTGTCTTGCTGGCCTCTTGTGTCAGGCATGAAAAAGGCCAGCGTTGAAGAAATCCTCCAGCTCACACAAAGGAGGCAGAGCAGGGGCAGGATTTACAGGGTTTCAGACTTGATGCTGCCTCGGGCAGCCCAGGCTGCCACAGCAAAACATCACAGATGGGGCAGCTTAAGCCACACATGTTTATTTCTCACAGTTCTGGAGGCTGGAAGCCCAAGCTCAGGGTGACAGGGTGGTTCATTCCTGGTCGCTGGTGAAGGCTCTTCTGGCCCCCAAACAGCTGCCTGTCTTAAACTGAGAGGATGGGTCCCTGTCCACGCCACCCTGTGACTGTATCCCCCCTCCACCGCCAGCTCTGAGAACTCATCCTCCATCCGCTCATTCATCCCCAGATCCCACCTCTTCCTGTTCCTGCAGCATTGGGCTTTCCTGGGAGGAGAGTCATCTCACTGTGGTTGTGTTGGGTATCTCCACCTCGGCACAACCTCACTTTCAATGACTCCATGTTTGTTGAAGCCCTCTGCTAGGGAGCGAGCGGCACCTGCAGTGAAGGAGGCAGAGGTGGCTCAGACCTGCTGTGCCTGGGGACGGGAGGGTTGTGGGGAGTGAATGAAAATGGAAGTTACTGCCTGAGCCTGGTGGGGAGAGAAGGAATTCAGATTTGTCAGCCTTTCTCAATCCAGACACCATTTAGATTTTAGCTGATTCTCCCCATTCCTCCACCTCGTTCTTTCCAAATAGCTCATAGTGCTCAGGAAAGACTCCAGGTAGGTGGATAGGGGTCACCTCACTCACAAGAAATGCACCTTCAGGGACCAGGAATGATAGTCTAAGACATTGCTCCAGGTCACTGGACTCTCACCTCTGCAGGTAGAAACACTCAGGTTTACAGGCAGGACAGGCCATGAGACTGTAGGTTTTGACAGAGGCCAGAATGCAGGCGAGGACTCAGGTGTCCTCCATGTCCAAGAACTCAGAGATGGAACTAGGACACAGAGATGGAAAGGCAGGGGCTGCTCCCAGACTGAACGCCTGGAATGCCAGCATTCCAGGCGGCAGGTGTCAGCAGGGGGCTGCAGGTGGACCCCAGGCTGGAGCTTTGGAATGTGGCCTGTCTTCTCTCTATTATTACATTGTGTTATACCCAGTGCATCTTGTTACATCGTGGCGTGTTATGTTAAAGATAATTACATTGTATCGCATGTATCAAACAGTGTTACACTCTGTTATGTTTCTCTCGCATTGTGTTATATTACTACACTCTGTTGATAGGATGCCATATATATCCTGTCCAGATCTCGGAGGGGCCTTGAGAGAAAGGGCCATTCCCTTCCTTGAATTTGTCATCTTTAAGACGTTAGGAGACATCCTCTGCCCCCAAGCCCTACCCTCCGGGGCGCGTTGCCACTCCGCGCTTCCCCCGCGTTCCCCTCCCACCCCGCCCCCGCCGCCCCGCCCCTTACCTGCTGGTTCCTTACCTTGTGTGGTTCTGCCCCATGTATCCTCCCCCTGGGCTCCACCCCTCTCCCCAACGAGGTTCTTCCACAGCTCCCGCCTGGAGGTGGCGCTGTTGCCCTTGGAACACAGAGACCCCGCGGGGGCTGCCTGCTTTGGGGGGGCCTCCTTTCCAGCAGAGACAGGACCCCGGGGTGCGGCAGATACCAGAGATGCCGAAGTCGCCGGGGGAGGAGCCTTTGAGGGCCGGAGAGGCGGAGCGGGTACGGGCCCAGCAGACCCGTTGACCCCGCTCCACAGACCGTAGCTGGGGTGTCCGCGGGGTCGGGGGCTGCTGCTCCTTCCTCCTGGGCGGCCAAGGTGGGGCCCCCTCTCCTCTCCTGCAGGTTTTCACGCTGGTCCACTGCAGAGCAGTGCGGGACAGTGACCTAGGCCGTTCTCCTGCTCTGCCCTCTCTCGGCACCCAGACCTCCAGTGAGGGCCGGGTCAAACACCGGCTCCTGAACTCTAGTGCCCACCGGCGGTCCCCTAGGACCCTGCAGGCGCCGCAAGTGGCCGGCTGCCTGAGAGCTGTGCGACACCCGCTCCAGGGAGACCTGTCAGGAGAGTCCACCTTTAGCAGAAAGTAAAGGCAGGGAGAGGGGACCCGGGGAGCACCGGGCTGTGAGAATGGGGTCTGCAGAAGCCCACAGCGAGGCTGCGCACCGTCTCCCAAGGCTCCTTCACCTTCACTGAGACCGCAGGTGGGGGGCCAGGGAAAGGACGGAGCTCAAACCGCCTGCCCCGGTCGGCGACCTTCTGAGGCTCGCGGGGAAGCAGGTCTGCTGCAGACCATGAGACCCTGGGAACTCGATTGACTAAATTCTCGTACGCTGAGGACTGGTTACCTGTGACTATTGTACCTGCGATCAGATATGCTAAACAGAAAATAGAATGCTTGGCTCAATTTTCTTTCTTTGAGAATCTTAAATGTTACTTCCTTTTTCTGGCATTTACAGCATTACTATTGAAACCCTAATTATAATCCAACGTTCTTTTCCTTAGAAGTCACTCACTCTGTTTCCCTGATGCCCAACAGCTGTTTCTTTATTTCTTTAAAAAAAAGTCATTTACATGTCAAAGAATATGTCCTCACGATGGTCATTCAGGGTTGCTAGTCTCAAGTGCACAGTGTAATCTTCCTAAGTGATATTTCCAATCTTTTAATAAATCAATTCGGGAACTGTTGAATTACAGTTGTTAGTATTTATTCTGCTCTTTCCATTTGCCCCCCTCCCCCACCCCAGCTTTACTGAGATACAATTCACATGGAATGCTATGTGGGTTAAGGTGTGAAGTGTGAGGATTCGACATATGCCTGTGTTGTGAGACGATCACCACATAGGTTAGTTGACACATCTGTCACCTCACACAGGTACAGTGTGTGTGTGTGAGTGTGAGATAAAAGCTTTTAAATTTACTCTCCCGGCCACTTTGGAGGATACGGCATAGTATTGCTAACCGCAGCCCGCGCACCGCACGAGACGCCCTCGGGACTTCCTCACCTCCTAACCGGAAGTGTGTCCCCTTTTACCGCCACCTCCCGTTGCCCTGTCTCCTCCCCACGCTCAGTTTTCAACTTCTGCTATCCATGTGTTCAGGCATTATTTTTTTTCTACCATCAATATTTGCCATGTTCTTTTGAGTTCTTTAGACCTCTTTCTTCATGTAGTTTTATTATTAGAATGTTCCCTACTTTTCAATTTCTAATTCCTTTAAGTCATTATCAATTTCATTCATTCATTCTTGTGTTCCTTGTTATTCTTGGGTTCTAGCTCATTCTGTATTTCTGAAATGACATTTCCCTCTTATTTTTAACTATATCCTAGGTACAAGCTCATTTCTGAGTTTTCTAATTATTAATGATTTTGTCATCATGTTTGTAGCATTTGTATGCTGCAGTCAGGTCCTCTGGAAGTCAGCTCTCTGGCCAGCTCCAGAAAGCCGTGGACCTGTTTCTAGCCTCCTTGCGGGAGCTGCCCTCTCCCGCTGCACCTGCACCTCCTTCCCTCCACACTCCGTCTCCGCCTGGCCCTCTCCATTCAGCTGCCTTCCGTTCTGTTGTCTGCAGGCCTGGCGCCTCTTTTCCTGTCCATTGGTCCAGTCCTCATTCTTACAAAGGGGCACTGTTTTAAGAATCTGACAGGCACATGCTGGTTTTTCGAGAAGGAATGTTCTAGACAGAGTCAGTAACTTCCTTAAACCAGGGTCAGTATACTTAGCAAATTCCTGGGCAGCATGTCCTAGTTATTTTACTTGTTGGATTTTTCCTTGTTTTTGTGTTTTTTTTTTTAATGTTCTGTTTTCATTTAGTATATGGTTGTGATTAAGTTCCTGTGTTCAAGTAACCAATTAGCCAAGAGGTTTTTTTGAAAAACATGTTGTATAATTAATTGTGTTAATGAAATTCGTACAAATCTTAGTGAAGCTGGTAGATGGGGTGTAGCCACGTACTTAGGGGTACTCCTGTAACAACATGGTCATAGCTCTTCGTTGAAATAAGCCGTCAAGTAATTCTACTTAACTTTCATGTTGCCTTTTTTTTTTAAGTAACTTTTTTTTTTATTCTGGAACAGTTTTAGATGTTGCAGAGGCTCAGAGAAGTTTCAGGCTACAGAGTGTTCTCACACGGCCCCCACCCTCGTCCCTTCATTGTGATACAAGCCTGTGATGCGTTTGCCACAACGCAGGGACCAGCCTGGGTGCACCACTCCCTACTAACCTGCAGGGTTAGTGCTGATTTCACCAGGTTTTCCATGATGGCTTTTTCCATCTACTCCAGAATACCACATTGTGCGTAGAATTTTAATTGTTTTTGCATGGTGTATTAGGAAAGCATGGTGACCAGTTAGCAACGACTTTGAAGAGGAAGGAGAAAGAAAACAGGCCAGTGTGGGGTGCAGCCCTTTGAGAAAGGAGCAACCCTGCTGGCCCCCTTTTGAGGCCGAGCTCCTTGCATGAGATGGCGATTCTCCTTCTTAGCAGAAGAGTGAATATTCATACTGTAAACACTAATCCTATGGAAGACATGCCTGAGAGCACAGCTCTTTTTCCAAGAAGCGGCTTCTAGGTTTGTATGGAGGCAGGTGACTCACAGAGGTGATCACCCTCATTGCAGTGTGTTTGGGTGGCCTCTGCACTTCTTAGGGACTGCATGCCCTCCTCATCCAGGCAGGGGATGACTGGCCCCCTTTTTCAAGCTATTACGTGGCCTTTGCTTGGCCTTCAGGGTTAAGGTTAAGGATGGAGTCCTGTGGAGGCTTTGGCCATCGCTACCGTCAACCTGAGAAAGGCGGTGCAACAGAGTTTACCCTCCCTTTATCCCCCAGCCCCAGTGTCCGCCTTTGACCTGAGGAAGCAGAGCCGGCCCAGGCAGAGGCCAAGAGCACTGCAGGCTCGTTCAGTACAGTACCCACTGCCCTGAGTGGGGAGGGAGACCTCAACATAAAGATGGCCTTTGATTCAGGACACACAGTCACATGGAAAGCTCACTAGGTAAGAAGGTAAGTGCCAACCCCCAAATTTTATTGTCTCAAGGGATTTCTAACAGCAAGAAAGAAGGCTTACAGCAGGCTCTGGGCATGAGTGGAAAGTGAGGCTTGTGAAAGAGAGCAAGAGGGTTGGAATGATGGCATATTGCAATCGATTTTTAATGCCTTTAATATTACGCTAAGTGAAATAAGCCTGTTGGTGAAAGAAAAATACCATATGATTTCACCTGTAAGAGGAATGTAATGAACAAAATAAACTAACAACAAATGAGAACGCCAGGCATGGAAACATGGACTGACAGCGACCAGAGGGGAGGGGGAGAGGGGAGGGGATGATGGTGGAGAGAAGGGGAAGGGACTAGTCAAAGAACATTTGCAAATGACCCATGAGCATGGACAAAAGTGTGGGGACTGAATGTGGGAGCTGGGGATGGAATGAGCAGAGGTGGACAAAGGGGACAAATTGGGACAACTGTAATAGAATAACAATAAAAGTGATTTAATGAAAAAAGGCTAGTCATGTAAGCGTGTGGCTCTCACACTAAGTGCCCCATCCGCGGGCCCACCGGACATCCTGTGTGTCCGGCCCGCCGTTGGAGGCTTATTTATAAGAGGAAGGGGTCCTGGCAATAGCGGTTGATCTACTTAGATACGATGAAGTCTTGATTGCATGGTAGTTGAAATATTCATGACCTACGTTTCCATATTTCCAAGTCTATTGTTGTCAGTCACATAATTAATTGTGGCGTTGCTAACTCTGAAAGAAGAGTTTGCATAATTTGTGGAGGCCCTTGGTGTGCTCTGCTGAAGGGCTGTCTTTGAAACATCATCTGTGTTTCCCAAATTTTGGAGGACAAAGCACTGTCATTTCCAACTTGGAAACAAAATAGGACTTACTCCTACACAAATGTGTTCTCCCTCCCTGAGACGAGTGGAACGACCCAGGAAGTAACCATAAGGGTTTTCTGGGGGTAAATAGACCTCTCTGATCCCTGAGAGGTGGAGGGCAGGTGGGAGGAGGGTGGGTGGGTGGGTACATACGGTGTGGATAATCGGCTCTTCTGCAACCCTGGGGCTTTCCTTTCGGGCAAGATCTGGCTTCAGCCGTGTAATGATGCCAAGAGAGAGTTGTGCGTTTGGTATGGAGAGATAGAGGCAGAGGGATTTCGTCACTGTTATTCAATGAATTGCTCAAGCGTGGACTGTATGGTTAGACAAGATAGAGAAGCTCTGAATTTTTCTGTAATGTTGACCAATAGTGTCATGGACCTGATCTAAAGACTTTCTTGGTTTCATGCGTGAGGTGACAGTTGCAACCTTTGGCACCAGCACCCAAAGCATCGGCTGCTGCCTGAACAGCTCAAATGCATTGAAGGTTGAACTGGAGGAAACTTCTGCTTTTAGGAGCAAAAAAACAAGCTGGAAAAATTTAGGACAGCAAGTAAAGTTCTTTCTTTTTTTGAGCTCTTAAGGTGTTAGCTCAAAAGACTCGTTGATGTTGGACACCTATCTTTCTTGTTTGAAGGATGCAGTTCCAAGTGTCCCAGGTTAGTGGCTTGGATGACCCTGTTAGAGAAATATCAGTCCCAAAATTAAAGCATCAAAAAGTGCTGTAGGAATGAGGGCATATTGTTGGCATGACAAAATAATGTTATAATTCAATTTTAGTTTACATTAGTTTTATTTTCAAACTTGCACTTGTCAAGTTTATCAAATATTTTCCCTGTGGTTGTTTATTTTATTTTACTTATATTTTATTTTATTTTTTGCCTAAAGAGGACCATGCACACTGTCACCATATTTTTCTTAATTTACTCTGGTGGTGTGCTTGTAAATATTCAGCAACCGGATTTCTGGGGAAAACAGCCCTGATTTGCAGTGCTTGCTGATTGCTGTGGTGTAAATACTCCCACCACTGATGATTTCAGGATATCAACATGATGTTGCTGAGCCAGCACTTGAGAGGAGACGTGTGTTGCTATCAGAAGCCTGAGGAGCAGGCTGTGCTGCTCTGCCTTCACCACAGACAGCAACTCAGACTGGAAGCTAAGTCTAAGCCCATCAAGCCCAGAGGGACATACTACCTTTATTTTTCATGGTTGCAGATTGGACTTTATTTTTCCAAGAGGGGGCTGATCCTGGAAAATACGGCTGGATCAGCATAAGTCAACCTCATCCTGGGGCCTAAGGGGTGGCTTGCAGAGATGAGTGAGGAGTCATGTGCCAAGAAATATTATAAGTTTACTTCGCTCATCCACCATCACTGAAACACATTTAAAAAACAAACAGCAGAATGGGTTGTAAAGAGCCTGGTGTTAGGAGTATACTCACCAGTATTAAAATCCTAGCTGTACCTGACCTTGAGAACATTACATAAAGTCTCCAACCTAAAAAAGTTTTCCTCTGATGGTGTTGCAAAGATTAAATAAGGTCCTGTATGCAAAGCTTCTAGCCTGGGTCTGATCAATGAGCTAGTTTGTCTATAATCTGCTTTCTCCACAAGGGAACTGGTGGATGAAATCATTCAGAGAATCTACAAAGGAATGTGAATTCACCCTCCAGCTTCTGACAGTCCAACAGGGACATGATGGTTATTGGGGTGTCCAGGGCGAGCACCCCATGTCACGGGCTGAGTGGTTCAATCAGCGGATGCAGAGCTTGTGACTGCTCAGAGGGGCAGTGACTGTCCAGGGCAACTGGGGTCACATCCTCTGAGAAGGTGATGTGCGCAGTGAATCGTGACAAACGGGTGACACTTGTCAGATGGCCAGGAGCTCTATGACATGATAAAGAGTTCGAGGCTAATTTTTTGGAGAAATGTTGGGGTTTGCGGTATATTTTGTAAATATCCCCATAAAAATCTGTTTGTTTCCATTTTTAACACTTAAGTAGGCAATAATAAGAAGTTAGGTATTAATTCTTCAATTCCAAATGAAAAGATATTGAGATGAAAAAGTGGCATTTCATTTTTCTAGGTGTACTTTTCATCACTGAGACATCCTGTGATGTAAGGTCAATGGCAGGTGGCTGCCCAGTCTGGACACTTACAGCGAGTAAAGGAAACAGTGGCCCAGTGGGCTCCAGATCACACATTCCACACCCAGTGTCACACCTTCCCTGGGGACACCCCAAGTCCCTCTCTTGGCCTGTGCTTACACATGGACTTTCATGTCACCACTCCATAGGGAATCACAGGCTCAGGTATGTCCACCCATTCGTTTCCATCTGTCGTCTACAGGCCGGCCCATCACCACTGAATTTTAAGGTCATGGTTTCAAGGTCTCCTTCAGTCTCCTTAACATCACCAAACACAGCCTTTGTAGTCAGATTGGCTGGCCTGAGTTCTGGCTTTGTCATGTTGCCCTGCAACAATCTAGCAAGATGTGATCTGATGCAAATCTCAGTTTCTTCCTTCATGAAAGAGAAAGAGTAGAATCTTTAACTCACAGGAAGTTTTTATGGAAATTAACACAAAAAAAATGGATGTATAAATTTAAAAGTGTTAATTATTACTGATACTGTCATTTTAGACCATAAAAACAGACGCAGGAATCTGGCTCCCCCTTTTTAATGTAACCTGAATTAACTAGGGGGAAAAAGTCCTTCTTCAATCCCACTCTTATTGGACCCTGACCCACCTGGAAACACACACCTATGTACAAACAAGCTTTATGGGAAAAGGCCCACAAAGAATTTGGAAATTAGAATCATTGAATATGGATTATGAAATAATAAATTAAGAACAAGCTTGGAAATATTTGTGGGGATCAGGAACTAAATAAAATAGGCTTTCAATTTCTTGGTCTTCCTCTTCTTCTGGCACCCCTATGATTTGGATGTTGGAATGTTTAAAGTTGTCCCAGAAGTTCCTAAGCTTCTTCTCCTCTTTTTTTTTTTTTTTAATTTTTATTTCTTCATTCTGTTCTGGTTGAATGTTTACTTCTTCCTTCTGCTACAAATTGTTGATTTGAATCCCAATTTCCTTTCCGTCACTGTTGGTTCCCTGTACATTTTCCTTTATTTCACTTTGCATAGCCTTTACTTCTTCCTCTATTTTATGACCATACTCAACCATTTCTGTGAGCATCCTGGTTACCAGTGTTTTGAACTCTGCATCTGATAGGTTGGCTATCTCTTCAGTGCTTAGTTGTATTTTTGGAGCTTTTATCTGTTCTTTCATTTGGGCCATTTTTTTTTTTTGTCTTGGCACACCTGTTACTTAGTAAGGAGGTAAACCTTAGGTATTTGCCAGGGCAGGGCACCCCCGCGTTGCTGTGTATGTGGAGGAGGGGTCTGAAAGAGAATAATACCACTTGCTCAGCTCTCAGCTGGCATTCAGTCACTTCCCTCACTACCCACAAACAAATTGGGCCCTTCTGGTGCTGATTCCCAGGTGTGTGGGCTTGTGTACATTCTAGGAACCTGTGGGTCTCTCCAACAAACTCTCCTGTGAGGCTAGGAGTTTCTCCTGCTGCTGCAAACTCCACAGGTTTTTATAGCCAGAGGTTTTGAGGCTTTCTTTTCATGCACTGGAACCCTGGGTTGTGCCGTCTGTCCCACTCCTCAGTTGTTCCTCTGGTTTATCTGCACACAAATGTGGAACTGCCTGGTCCTCATGCCTTGCCATGAGTCCTCTCAGGCCTGGCTGCTGTCTCTGCCACTCCTACCCCTCTGAATGAATGTTTGTTCTTTAACTCCTTGGTTGTCAGACTTCCATACAGTTCAATTTTCTAGCAGCTCTGGTTATTTTTTGCTTTTAAATTTGTTGTTGTGCTTCTTTTGGTTGTGTGAGGAGGCACAGTGTGCCTACCTACACCTCCATCTTGCTGCAGTATTACTGACTCTATTCCCTATGCTGTACTTTATATCCTTGTGACTATTTTGTGACTACTAGTTTGTATGTCTTAATCTCTTTACCTCTTTATCCCAGCCTCCCAGACCCTCTCCTCTCTGGTAACCACCAGTCCACTCTCTGTGTCTACGAGTCTGCTTTAATTTTGTTTGTTTTGTTCTTTAGATTCCACATATAAGTGAGATCATATGACATTTGTATTACTCTGACTGACATTTCACTGAGCACAATACCCTGTAGGTCCATCCATGCTGTTGCAAATGGTAAGATTTCATCCTTTTTAAAGGGCCATGCATTTAAAAATTGAAAGGATACAGTGTATGTTCTCTGACATCAAAATAATTAATTTAGAAGTCAACAATAAGAAAACACTGGAAAATCCCCACATGTTTGAAAATTAAATAACACATTTCTAAGTAACAATTGTTTCAACTAGAAAATATTTTGAATTGAGTGATAATGAGAAGGCAAGATATCAATACTCATAAGTTGCAACAAAGCAGTGCTTAGAGGGAAGCATAACATTAAATACTTACATTAGGAAAAAAAGTTTAAAATCAATGATCCAAGTTGCCACCTGAAGAATGAAATAAAGAAAACACAAAGAAATAAAGAAAACATATTTCCAAATTGGAAATAAGTACAAGAAGGAACTAATGAAGATAAAACCAGAAATCAATAGCATAGAAAACAGAAAATCCATGAAAATAAGTTCTTTGAAAATGTCAACAAATGATAAAGCTCTAGATAAATTGATTTAAAAAGATGAAAAACATAAATAACCAATCTCAGGAATGAAAGAGGGGCCATCACTACAGATCATATAGAAATTATATTGATAATAAGGAAACATTATGAAAAATTATATCAATAAATTCAACAATTTAGATGCATTGGGCAAATTCATTGTAAGGTACAAATTACCAAAACTGACACAAGGAGAAGTAGAAACTCTAAATACTCCTGCAGTTATTTGTTTTTATTTTTTAGGTTTTAAAACTTTTTATTTGAATATTTAAAAATTGTACATTCTAGTAATTAAAATTATTTGAACAAAAAATGGCACTCTGATTAAACTGCATTTTGCAGCCTGCGGGCCACCTGGGGCCAGCTTGGTTTTCACTCCAGATTTTAGTGTCGTCCCACCCAGCTTCTTCCTTCACCAACATGCAAGTTCTTTTCCTTCCCTGACTGCCAGACAGGCAGATGGGAGAGGAAGGTGCAGCCTTTATTGTCAGTAGTTCTGTAACATGGAAAGGGGCAGCACAGTCATTTAAACTGATCCAACCTCCTTACTTCTTACAAAGTTAAAGAGCTAAAAGAAGTAAAATAAGAAGGCAATGCTTGTGGAGTGTACAGTGCATATTGGTGGTGCAAACCTCATTACGATCTGCTTGCTTGCTTCTCCTGTTCAATCATTTCTGTTGAAGGCAGTGGATTTTCTCTTGCATTTCTGGCTTCTTCAGTTTTGACTTGTTGAATTTCTTTATCTCAGCCACATCAGGTTTGTCAGACATGGTTGCCAAGGAAGCAGAGTGAGGTGCTCGAACGAGAGGAGTTTGATCTGCTCAGTGACCAATGCTGCATCCAGCAGCTGTCTGGAAGAAAAAAGAAAGATGTATGTGTGTGTATTTTCCAGCAGTTTTTATTGTTATCCACAATTTTAATCCTCTCCTATCTCACTATTAGAATAATAATCTTGGCCATGATACTTTCTGCATATGCTTAACGCCATGCCCAACCTGACTTGTTTCAGATTTCCTCATTTGGCTGAATCTTGACTTAAACTTAAGCCCAAGTTTATTAGACCTGTAGGGGTTCCTAGTGAAAATTTACTCACTCTAGCAGTGTCAGATCGAGACCCTCCCATTCGGATTAAACAAAAGGTTTGTCCTCTCAACGAATTTTCAGTGACATCCAGGTAAACTATAGAGAACCAGTGTACCTCCCCACAGTCTGTATGAACAGCCGGGAGAATTACAGAGCGCACAACACTCCCCTGACCCATTTATCTCAACTGTTAAAATCTGTCAAAGACCAAGGGGCAGAGCAGGTGCATCAGATGAGCATCCTATGTTGACAGCATGAAAGTGAAAAGATAAAGTTCCCCTCTGCCTGTTGAAAACCAGGTGTGAATGCAGTACCACAGCCCCCTGAGCCACTTGCTGAGAGAATTCCTTTCATGCTGAGCTTCACGAAATTCACAGGTAGGAGCCTTGGGATATAGCCATTCTGTCCTAATAGCTTACTTCACTCTTTGTTTTTTTTTCTTTACTATTTGCAAAGGTGTTTTCAGTTGGTTTTGTGAATCTCTGAACAGCAGAAGGGAACCGTATGCTGCTGCTTCCTGGAGGACGGTGACTTTGCATAGCTTTTCTTGGGGGAATACCTGGGCATCCGTGGGAAGGTTGACCTGTCAGACTGGATCAGCAAGCTTTTCTTGGGGGGATACCCTGGGCATCCATGGGAAGGCTGACCTGTCAGACTGGATCAGCAGTGGCTCATGTAAACTCTGAGTGCTTCCTGGCCTCTTAGGACAAGCATTGTTGAAGCAGGCGCTCCGCTGTGACGCTTCACATCCCAATCGTCCTGTTTTCCTTACACACTGCAGACAAACGACTAAGATTAAAAGAATGTCATGTACGAAGAAGTGCAGGCTGCCATAAAGAGAATATGGTCACAAATATGCAGACCTTGACTCTGAGTGCTTGTGAGTGCGTGTGCATGCATGAGCCTGTGAGATATGCAGATGTGTACGTCTCAATGCACAACTAAAAACAAGGAATTCAATTAAGTCAGTTACTTTCCCCATTGGAAAAAGATGTATTGAGATACACAACCCCATCAGATGCCACAATGGTTATACTGTGTCACCCCCACATCTGTGCAGTCACACAGAGAGTCTACATGGAGCCCCTCCAGTGCCATCCTTGAGTATGCCCAACTTCCAGAGATCACCCATATCTGCCCATGACCTGCACAGATAAGCCACTTCCACAGTCTCTTAACTGAGGTGGGAGCAGGTAATGGCATGGACTGGAGAAGTTAGGGACAACATCATCACTGATCTGGACAGCTCACCTGAGCAGCACTGGGCAGGCAGAGAGCAGCCAAGCACTGGGGCAGCTGCCTGAGAAGTAGACAGGCATTGGGCAGCTGCTTCTGACTCTCTAGGGACCAATGAGAAGTGTGATAGAGGTCAGAGGGCTGAGCTTCCCTGAAGGAGCAGGGTCTGGAGGAAGAGAATTATGTGGCATCCCCACACTGGCAGCAAGGCTATGGAGTATGTCCATTGTGCAGGCAATCACTGAGGGCATGAGGGGCTGTTTTCACTGCCCTCAGGGTGGAAGGGGTAGGCTGCCCTGCATGTGAGCTGACTGTCAGAAGAGCTTCCTGGTGACACCAACTGTGAGACCCCAAGACTGATCTGAGGATGCTCTGGTTGGGGAATGGGGTATGGAACTGTTCTACTGGGACAGGGTGGCAGGTGCAGCAGGGCTTGTGAATCCCAGAGGGCTGGGCCAGGGTGGGGGACACCTGTGAGGGTCCTTGGTTGGAGCTGCAACTGGTTGTGCTACCCTCACCAAGGTCGGGTGAGGTGAGGCCACACTGGCCCCGACTTCCACGTCTCTGCTCTGACCTCACACCCCATATTCAGGGTGGAAACCAGCTCCCTGATGGCTTTTTTTCCTCCCTTGGACCTGAGGCACTCTAACTGGTCAATACATGCAGAGGGGAGGGAAGCTAGCCTGAGTCTGAGAGGCTGGCACGCTGGCTCTCCAGGGAGCCTAGCTGCAGGATGGCTTTCTTCTAGGCGGTCTTGAGGTGAAGCTAACGTCTTATAAATAATCCACCAACCATCTCTTCTGCTCCATCACTCTAGCCACAGTCAGAGAGGTATAGTTTCTGATAGGACAGGAGTTAATCTGACACAAGCAACCCAACAGGCAGTGCCTGCCAGCTTGGAGTGTTCCAGATTCCTGGGGCCACCCCTGAGGGCTGGGAGGGGCCCTGCAGGGACTGGAAGACCTGCATTTCTTCAAGGTTCTCCGGATGACGTGGTTGAGGGGTGATGTTCTGCAGCCCCTAAATCACAACATCTTGCTGATTTTTCCTCTGCGTAACTCTAGTGCAATTTACTTGACCTCCCTTCATCACACTTCAGGGGATCAGGGGCAGCCATTGAATGTGAATGACCAGGGTGCCCTCACCCCTGTTGTCACATACCCTGAAAGTTTGTAAGACTTACTCTCCAGAGAAGGCAAAACATGGGTCTTGGAAGGTTTGGGATCTTAACACAAGTTTGCCATGTCATTCCCTTGTTCTGATTATACAGGGCCTTGGAGATGAGCCTGGATCCATACATGCCACTCAGCCTCTCTGCATTTGGGGCCAACTAAAGGAAGGCAGAGGACTTTTAGGGCTCCACAGGGAAAGCTCTTCAGGTCCTAATTGCCTCTGGCTATATTTTTCAGCATTTTGGGCCTTTCTGTCCTGACCCTCTGAAAAGTCTCTCAGAACAAAGCCGACAGTGCTTTTGCTCTGTAGGCTGAACCTGCCTCCTGGCTTGGAAGTTCATCCAGTTTGAGTGTGGGTCTATTCCCCCAACACTGCACACAAGCCAGGTCAACATCACAGAACCTAAAGGCCACAGTGACAGAGGGCATCAGTTACGTAGGCCGCCGTCCCGGAGGTTGACCATTCCAGCAACTTCCTGAGTCATCACTGAGGCTGGTCCTTAGGCTCCCTTCTGTCCAAGCCCCTCTCACCATCTCCCCGCACGCGCACCCACTCAGGCCTGCCAGCCACACACTTTACAGGAGTCACCCTTCAAGGATGTCCTGAGGCCTTGTCACTCCCTTTCTTTCTTCCTAGGGGAAGCACTATCAGATTCAGGAGACTGAGCCAGCTCCTCCTGCAGCTCCAGACGTGTGTTTATCTCTCCTTTATATTTCCCTCTTCCTCTTGACTTATACCAAAAACTAGAGGGGCAGTTATCCAACCTGCGTAGGACCCTGCTATAGGAATTTGAATGAGTGAGTGGACATGTTGTCCCAGTGGGTCAGATTTTCCTAAAGATGTGGGCACCCTCCATATATATTTTCTAAAGACTTCACAAAGAATGCAGATGTCCTCAGATTGGAATATTATTGAACTACTGCCTTTCACGGTGCAGACAGCGACACCAGCTTTGCTCCAACACGGACTGGGTGTGACCTTTTGTCACTGTGTCTGTGTGAAGTGTCTGTGTGTGTCTAAGTGTGCACAGTGGCAAGGGGAAGGTGGGAGAGGGAACTGCTTTGCTCTGACTGGGTGGTTTCACCCTGAAGCCCCCAGAATTCAAGCTTTGGGACCCTCACTGGCCCCCTTTGGAGGCCAGTCCCCAATGATCTATCCATAATTTCAATGCTTCATGTTAACGATGGCCCTGAAATGTATACACTCAGGCTCTGGGTCCGGACCCATCCCTGGGTTCAAGTCAGAGATTCTCAAGGCCAAGAGTTTGTGGTCATGGCTTCACACCTGGCATGCCACCTGGAGCCATGCTCTGTTACAGCTTTCCAACATGTGCTTCACAGATGCTAGTGATGCTCTCCAGGTCCTCCCTCTGCCTGCAGTGAGGTGGTCATTGTCTCTTCTGTCACAAAACATTGGCAGCATGTCACAGTCCCTCTGTTCTGCATGATCTCCCACAGTCTCACAGATGACTCATAAATGTCCATCTCCAGTCCATATTGTTATAATGAGTTCTTGGACATATATTTGACTGCTAATTTAATTCCTTAAGAACACCTAAAAATTGCCATTTTCTAAACCTACCTAGAAGAGTACTTACTAGTCAAGATAGGACCCTCAGTTTCTCTCTTGGAAACTTGGGGTGCCTAGAAAAGAGATCACTAATTTTTATCAATTCAGTATCCAATTCATAGGTCAGTACACTGTCAACCCACTGAGATAATTGGTGAAAAAGAGCACTGGCCAAGACCTAGTGGGAGAAAAATGGAGAAAACACAGATTACCAATATCAGGAAAGAGAAAGGTGGCATCACTACAGAGCCTACAGATATTAGTAGCACAATAAGGGAATACTATGAATAAGTCTATTTTCGCACTCTCCAATGTTCCATTGGACCATTTACCCATCCTCATGCCAATACCACACTGAACTAATTATTGTAGCTTTTAGTAAGTCTCCAAATCAAGTAGTTTAAGACTCCAACTTTGTTTATCTTAAGATGGCCTTGGTTTTCTAGGTGCTTTGCATTTCCACATAAATTGTGGAATCAGCTTGTCAATTTCTACTAAAAAATCTGTTGCAATTTTTATTGAAATTTCATTAAACCTATAGAGAAATTTAGGGAAAAATTAACATCTTAACTTTTTTTTTAGTTTTCTAATCCATACAGTGTTATATTGTTCTATGTGTTTAAGCCTTCTTTAATGTCCCTCAGCAATGTTTTGTTATTTTAAATATATCAGTTTTGCACATAAATTGATTTACAATCAATTTATTGTAAGTTTTGGTATATTTCAAAGTAAGTTGATATCAGTACACTTGCTTCTGAAACATCTCAGCATCTACAGCATCTCTAAGAGTTCAATATCTAGTTCTACCTAAGAGTTCATCTCGTTTTGTCCTGAATTAAGTGCACAAGCCTTGAGTGCACCATTGAGTCAGTTTTAACAAATGCATATACCTGTGTAATATAAACCTTTATCGAGAGGTAGGATTCTAGAACTACCCCCCAAATTTCTTTCATGTTCCTTTCCAGTCAACATTCAACCTCTCCTTGCAGGTTATTAGTATTTAGGTTTCTTTTCTTCATAAAATAGTTTAGTTTGTTCTAAAACTTTACTTCAATAATGTCATATAGCTTGTATTTTTTGTGTTTGGCTGCTCTCACTTGAGAGAATATTTCTGAGATTTGCCCATGTAGCTTTATCTATTGATGATTCAATCTTTTTTGTTGCTGAATAGTATTCCTTGTCCAAATATGTTAATTTGTTTATTCATCCTCTATTAACAGGTGTGGCAGACCCTTCTGCATGGCGTGGGCCCAGCTCCCACTCAGAGATGCACAGGACCCACACCCACAGATAGGTTCCCTTGTGGGTAATCAGATTTGCAATATACTTAGGCTGTTTTGAGATTTGTTCTTTGCAAAACCCCCCTCACGCTGCAAGTACCTTGTAGGCTCAGTGTAACCGGCTGCCTATTCATTTGCTAATGTCCTTCTTCTGTGATGTAATGAGGGGCATTGGCTCCTTTGTTGTAACTGGGATAGTGAGGAAGAACCATCTTGTAATGTGAGGAGATATGATTAGAATAAAGGCCTATATAGCAGAGGCCTCGGCTTTTGCTCCCCTTGAGAGAAAAGCCATGCTGTCATCCTTAGTCCTCCACCAGACTTGGTAGTCTGTGTGTATGTTTTATTTCATCCATAATCATGCTGACACTGCTGGCCGGTGTCCACATCAAACAGGCACCAAGGGTGTTTCCAAGTTTTTGCTATTATGAATGAAGCTCCTGTGAGCACTTTGGGACACCCCTTTTTGTGAATCTATGCTGTCATTGTTCTGTGGAAAGCACATAGGAGTACATTCCTGGGTCACCGAGTGGTTGTGCGTTTTGTTTTTATAAGATGTGGTCTGACACTTCCAAAATGGTTGTATCACTTTGAATTTTGGCCAGTTCCCTTCTTCTCCATCCTCACAAACATTTGGCATTGCCATTTATTTTTGTTGTAGCCATTCTGAATGGTGACTAGCTGTGGCTTGAATTTATGCATCTTTGGTGAGTAGTGATATTGAGAATGATTTCATGTGCTTATCATTCATTCACATGTTCATCAGTGAAATATATATTCAACTGTTTGCCCATTTTTATTGGGGGTCTTAGTCTTTATATTATTGAGTTGCATAAGTTTATTCTTTATGTATTCTGAATATGGATTTTTTGCCATAAATATATTTTGTGAATATTTCTCCCAAAATATAGTTTGACTTTCAACTGACAGTTTAAATGCAGATGATATCCAATTATCAGTTTTAAATGGATAGCACTTCCTATGCCCTGTCTCAGGAAACATTGCTTGTCCCCAGTGGTAAAGGGATTCTATGCTTTCTTCCAGAAGCTTTCATTTTTACATGTAGGTCTATAATCCATCTTGAGATCTTGAGTTAATTTTTTTCCTCACCCAAGGATATGTTTTTATTGATGAGAGAGAGAGAGAGAGAGAGAGAGAGAGAGAGAGAGAAACATTGATCAATTGCCTTAATTACATACCCCAACCAAGGATTGAACCCGCAAACTTTTGGTGCATGGGATAATGTTCCAACCAACTGAGCAACCCAGCCCGAGCTTGAGTTAATTTTTGTGTGTGATGTGAGATTAGGCTGACACTCATTTGGTTTGTGTGTGGATACCTACTTGTTCTAGAACTATGTCATGAAGACTTTTACTTCTTTGCTAGGTTGTTTGCTTAGTCCTGGGTTGAAAATCCAGTGTACTTGGGAAGTGTGTGTATTGCGCCTCCTCTGAGTCAGCACCACAATCCAGATTACTACAGGCTGTAGCGAGTCTTAAAGTTGGGGACTGTTATCCTTGGACTTTGTTCTTCTTTTTCATTTTTAGCTATTCTAGCTACTTTGCTTTTTAAAATATGCATTTTGTTATTAGCCTGTCAATTTCCATGAAAGAAGTCTGCTGGAATTTTGAAAGGATTGTACTTAAAATATAGACCTATTTGGGAAGAATAGACATCTTATCTATGTAGAATATTCTTTTCTCCATTGACTTATACCTTCCTGACTTTGTCTCAGATGTGTTCTAGTTTTCAATGTGGAATTCTTGCACATTAAAAAATTCAAATTTCTAGCATTTTGTTTTTTTTTTATCACTACTGTAAGTAAAAATATTTAAATTTTATTTTCCAATGGTTGCCACTGGCATATAAAAACACAGATTCTTGTATATTAATCTTGTAGCCTTCAAACTTAATACATTCACCTATAATTTCTAATTGTTTGAAAAATTGTGAAAGTTGAATAGATATGATAACATGGGTGAACATTCTTGCATCGTTTCTGAACTTGGGGAAAATTTTGTCAGATGCCTTTTATTTTACTACTGAAACAATAATATTAGTTTTTTTCTAGTGTGTTTATATGGTGAATTGAGTTGATTGAATTTTGAGTGTTAAATATCTTGCATTTCTGGTATAAAACTTTTTGATTATGATGTGTTATCTTTAAATGTTGCTGTTAAATGAACCCTACTTAGTTCATCTTTTGTTCTTTGCTGGTTTGGATTTGCTAATAACTTGCTCATGAGAGCCACCAGTCTTTGGTTTTTCTTTCTTGTAGTGTTCTTGTAATGTTAAGGTGCTGGGTTGTCCTGGCTTCATAAAGGAGTTGGATGTGTTTTATTTTTCTATATCCTTGAAGGTGTTTGTATATTGTGGTCATTACTTTTATCTTTTGTTTGGAAGAATTTACCAGTAAAGTTATCTGGATCAGGAGTAATTTTGTTGAAAACTTAAGTATTTGATACCTTATACAGATATAAGTCTATTCACGGATTCTATTTTTGGGGGTCTCATTTGGTAAATGGTTTTAAGAAATAGGTTTACTTCTAAATTGCATAGTTAATGGCATCAACTTGTACATAATATCTTTTTACTAACTTTTAAATTTTTGTAGGGTCTATAGTAATATATGTTTTTTCTTGTCAAGCTTTCTAATTTGTAATTTATCTTTTCTTATCTATTTTTGATGAGCTTTATGAATTTTATGAATCTGCCTAGGACCAATTTTTTAAAGTTAAGGACATTTTCAGTTAGAGTTGACACACAGTATTATATTAGTTTCAGGTGTACAGCATAGTGAGTAGATATGCCTTACGATGTGATCAACCCAATGAGTTCATTGCTCATTTGACACCATACATAGTTATTACAGTAGTATTGACTGTATTCTTGGGACCAGTTTTTTACTTCTTATTTTTTCTTTTGCTTATCTGTTTTTCATATCCTTTATTTATACTACTAACGTTATTATTTGCTTTCTTTTGTTATTTTTCTTGGTGTTTATTTGCAGGTATTTTTCTAGTTTTATCATGGAGAAGCTTAGATAATTGATTCTTATTCTTTCTTATTTTTAAATATACACATTTGAAAAAAGGAAAATATAAATATGTATAAACCTTTTATGTAGTATGTTAGCTATATGTTGCAAACATCAATATGTCTTATTTTAATTACATTTCAGCTAATAATTTTCATTGTGCTTTCTTCTTTGACCCATACATTTCTGTTATTTTTTTCCTGGTTTACTTGCACCAAGCAGAGAATTACTCTGTATGAATTCAATTGTTAGAAATATCTTGAGACTTACTTTATGGCTAGAGTGTGGTCAATGATCCTCCCATAATTGTTTTGTTGTGTACCCACTCTTGCTCTTTGTGCCGGTGGCACTATATTTTACTTCTACCTTTGTTTTAAATACTACAAGATGCCATACTATGGTTTCTCTTCAGAACACATAAATTTTACTAAATACTGCAAGATGTCTTTAGTGTTATTGCTTTAAAGACTCAATTCTTATCCTGAAATTTATTATCCTTTCTGGTTTTCTTCATCGCTTCCTGTATTTTCATGCTTCTTTTCTTCCTTCAGCCCCAAATTTTGCTTTTCTATGCCTTGTAATGCAAGTTTGTTGGAGATTAACCATCTCAAAAATTTTTTGTGTTCCTATTTTAAGGGACATTTTGTTGGGGATGGAATTCTAGGTTGGCAGGTTTCTTTCAGTACCTAAAGATAGTATTCCAATGTCCTGTGACTCCCATAGTTTCTGGTGAAACGTCATTCATTAGTCTTGTTTTTTTTTTTCCTAGTTTGAAAGTACCATGTCTTTTTCTTCTAAGTTTAGATTTTTTTCTTTATTTTTATTTTTTTGGCAGTTTGCTTGTAATGTGTTCAGGTGTGGCTTTCTTTATATTTGTCATATTTGTATATATGAAGTTTCTTAAATTGCTGCCTTTCATCGTGAAAAACAATTTCAGCCATTGTATCTTCAAATATAGTTCCACCTCTCCCTTTCTCCATATGGAATGGAACTATTTGATAATTCACCTTTCAGAACATGATCAAGATGGCCATTATTCTCTGTTCTATTCTTTTTATTCTTTTTTTCCCTCTAGGTATCAGTTAGGGTATTTTTTATTAACCTGTTTTTAAGTTAATTACTCCTATTTTCAACAATATCCAGCCTATTATTGAATACCCCTGACACAATTTTAAATACAAATGTATTTTTATTTGTAGAATGTCAACTCATTTTTTTTTTTTTTTGGTATAGATTCTTATTCTCCATCCTACATTTAATCCATTTTATCTTTTTGGTTATTTTCTTTATTATAAGAGTTATTTAAAAATTCTTTTTTGATAACTCCCAAATCTGAAGTACAAATATATTGTAAAATTTTCTGTTATGTTTTTATTAACTATTTTTTATGCTGCTTTACATTTCTCATAAAGTTTGAGACAATTCAAAAGCTGGACAATATGGTTAAAAGAACTACCAAGTCCAATGATGTCATTTTTCTCTGGAGGCAGTTTGTCTGCTCTCCTACCAGGCAGACAGGGTAAGAGGCAATCACATCAGCCCAAATGAAAATTAAACTGGGTTGAGGTTGGGTTGTCCTTATAGCTGGATTAAACCCACTTTGAGTTGTCCATATTCCTGGGATTTTCAAGTCTGGCAAACACCTTGATAGCAAGAGCTGGTATCTTTGTCACCAGCCTCTCATGTTTGGAACTTTGTCTTGTAACTACTGTGAGAACACAGAGAATTTCACTTTGTCCTTCTGGCCCAACACTGATGCTTTGGTTCATCTGCTCTCATTGCTTTCGCTGCTCTAAAAAGTCTTTAGAATGATGATTTTTGTAATTTACTTCATTTTTCTAGATTTTACAGTAATGTATACCCTGCTGATATCTTCTACATCTTATTTGGAAGGAAATGTTCCAATAATTTAAATATATATACCTTATTATATACATTGACTTCTATTTATGAAGAAAGCTATTTGAAGCTGACTAGTGGAATAATTTGATAAGTAAAACCCTGGTGTTCATGGAGAGACACTGAAATTTCATGAAGGTGACATAGAAAAGTCTAGTGTGGGAGAAGTAAAAAATGGAGTTCGACTCAGCCTTCCTCCAAGCCATTTTGACACATCCCAATCCTGATTGCATTTTTGGCTCCCTTCCTTTATGTTCAGTTGTGGGTGGGGAGAAAGTGTGGGAAGAGAGATGGAGGGAAATGCTAAGTAGGGAAACATAGGAAAATTCACAAGGAGGAGAGAAAGAAAGATGATGGAAAGGCTGCTCTGGAGCGTTTCACTCCTAGAACTAGACTCAGAATTAAAGTTTACAAAGAGAATCCAGAATGGTTCTTTGGCCTCTCCCCCTGTCTGAGGTCCTGAGCCACCCCACTAAAGCAGCGACTTTGGCTACCCTCTTTGTTCCACAGCCCGGCATGCCCCTCCTGTGCTTAGGGGCTTGCTCTCTTGCTCTGAAAAGGTAGTCCACCACTCATCTACACAATCTACCTTGTGTGCTTCAGGAGACAGAAAGACATGATTCTGGCACACGCCGTGTGTGTCTACTTGCTACACTGGGGCAGAGTGGGAGGTCCCTGCCTGGCACTTGTTAACTGACTGTACCTCAGGAAAGACAAAGGGAAAGCTCAGTGCAGAGGCATCTGTTTGCCTGTGAACTGTGACAGAGACACGGAGAAGCATTTCCCTGTAATCATCAGCCCAGGGAGAGCCATCCATCTCCCTGTGCATGCAGCGTCTCTGTTTAACAGCTGATAGAGCCTCTCCAAAGGGCTTTCTTTGCTCTTTGTTTAAAATGACATATGATGGGCCTGGACTTATCAGTGTCTCTGAATGCATTTTCTGTGCTCCGTTCCCACCAGGGAACTCAGTCCATTCTAATGGATATGCACAGGATTGATTTTGAGCTTCGTATAATTTAATCCATCAATTTAACATTAAATGA
This sequence comes from Anoura caudifer, assembly GCA_004027475.1. Classification (NCBI taxonomy): domain Eukaryota; kingdom Metazoa; phylum Chordata; class Mammalia; order Chiroptera; family Phyllostomidae; genus Anoura; species Anoura caudifer. The sequence continues at coordinate 400,524 of PVKU01000156.1, forward strand.
ATATGCAAAGGGAGTCTCCTTATGGATGAAAAACAGAAGGGGGACATTTTTATTAATTTGAAGTGAACTTGAGAAATGAAAATAGTCTGCTGCTATTAGTATCTGCCACAGGGTCCCATGATTGGGCCATTTGGGAGGCTGCGTGACTCCTGAACAGCTAAAACCAGACCATAGGCATTAGGAGATTCCTGCAACTAGGCAGATGCAAATCTCGAGGGAATGGAGGGATGCAGCTATTGCCTGCAGTGGTGAGGGCTCTCCTGTGGCTTAGAGCCCCCAGGAGGAAGCCTGAACCCAGAATGCTGTCGTATCATTTAAAATCAGATCAAATGCCCAGGAGTGGACAACAGGGTTAATTGATTTCAGATCTTTGATCCTATAGGTACATCAGAGGCTTTGGAGAATGAAACATTAAACAACCTGGGTGAAAGCAAAGGCCCACAAGACATCTGGGGAGAAGCAGAGCCCCCAGCTGCACACCAATGACTGGAGGCCAGGGGAAGCCAGAGTGCAGAGGCAGGGCTGTGTCTGCAGCGTGAAACGGACAAGGTGCTTAGAAAGCTGGCTTACCGCCTCTGCAGGTGGTTAAAGACAAAGCTGCTATCTGAGCAGTCCTGCTGGGCCATCTCAGTTGTGTTGACCATGTTGTAATTCCCTGGCTAGGGCAGCAGGTCTCCCCGTTTCTGCAGCTTTTTACTTTTCATACGCCAGACTCCCCAAATGCTTTTCACTCTCTTGCTGTGAGTTCACAAAACAGTGGTGGTTTTATCCACTGGAAGCTGGCAAGTGTTTCTGCCTGAGTTATCCTCCAACCAGACCTTGTTCCGTTTTGTCACGTGTACCCGGGCCTGGCTGGGATTCTCCCCAGCAGTGTGTAGCTTTGCCATAGAAACCAAGCCTCCTCCAAGGGCCTTAATTAGCATTATCCATGACAACACTATGCGTGGATTGTGTCTTGAGCTTGCAACAGTAAATCATCCCCAGTAATTGTGGGCAGTTCAACCCCATGATTAGAGGAGCAGCCTGATCACTGATTTGACAGCTTCCTGCTTTGTACCAGCTAGTATAGACATCATGTTAGACATTTGCTTTCTACTCTACTTCCGAGTATAGTATGAGACACCCCTGGGAGGAAATGGGGATTTCAGGCGAAGGTATGTCTTTTACAGCTGGAGACTCAGTCTAAACCATGGAAGGAGATTTTGGGGGGCAGGTGACCTCCTCAGAGTCTGAAGATTCATATTCTAATGACATTTACATACTACCTGTAAGGGGATTAGGAAAGTGCTATGAAGGTGTCCAGGTTCATAATTGCCCTGTCCGCAAAATTACTTGCTAAGTGACTTTCCTGACTGTTTTTACTTCAGCTAGAAAGCCTCACTTCCTATGGATACTAACAGAAATGATGTGAACGCACTTCTTTGAAATCACATTGTCACTGGCCCCAATCTCTCTTCTGTTCTGTCTTGTCATGTCTTTGGACAAACCTCTCTCTAATCCTCACGGCACGATGTCCTGCAGGCTGTGGACGCTGCTTGGGGCAGCAACAGGACCCAGCATGCATGCCTCCCTCTTGTTGGGGTCTGCAGGGCCCTGGACTCACAGGTCTCCGAGCTCTGTGAGCCCCTGGGGTGCCCTCTCTTCAGGTCTTAGCCAGGTGCTAATTCAGGCTTTCCACAACTTGAGAGATAAAGTGCCCCAAGCGTGGCTGGCTCCATGTCAGGTGAGCTGGACATGTGCTGCCTTGAAGAGCTTGTCTGGACAAATGGATAGCAGCAGGCAGTGCAGCTGGCCAGGGGAATTTCCCATCCAAGCCACTGCATCGGGCCAGACTGCCACAGAGCCCGGGACCTTCGTGTTCAGTCTTATTCAGAAGTACTGACACTGATGGGCTCAAGCACCCTCAACAGCAGTGAACTCTGACCTTTGTGAGCACTGGGTAGTGCCTGGTCTGAATACATAGCAGGGGACAGCATGATCCAGGCCTGCCAGGCCACTCAGTTCAGCACCTGGGACAACCCCCTGGAAGCCAATCCCCTCAGTCCATCTGAATTGTATCTTTGGAAAACTGGGCCCATTGCTTTCTACAAAATGAGTGAGCTGGAGCTGTGACCAGATGACCCAACATGGACACTTAGAAGAAACAACAGTAGTTATTATTGTTAGAGGGTACACTTGTTTTATTTGTGCTGATACAGCTGGGAAGAGAAGGGAGAGGAATGCTCTCTCATTTCCATGGATCCCCCTTACCTGGCTGTCACCAGGGAGGACACAGGAAGGGGAGCCCTCTCAGGATGAGGGGTAGCAGGGTGCAAGGGGGGCCTTCTGACCTTCAAGGTCCTCTCTCCCAGTAGCTGTGCCCCTGTCTGGATTCTGCATCGTGGGCAGATCTGGCCCATGCTCCGCTCAGATCCAGCATCACAGGGAAGAGGTCAAATTTCTGCCTGGGGACAGCTTTAAGCCTGTGCGGGTGCTATCTCTGGGCTGACTTGCATTTTGCAAGGAACTCCATGGAGAAACGGGGAGGGAAGGGAAAGTCCTCTGTTGATGTTCTACTGTTGTCATCTTGCCATTTGCTCCCACTGAGAGGGCAGGCTTCTGGCCAGCACAGCCTTCCTAAGCTCTTTCCCACAGCTAGGCCACACTCTGCCCCTCTAGTGTATTTCCAGGTGCTAGGCATGAATGATGTGAAGGAGTGAGCTTCAGGAAACTTGCTGGTCCTGCACCTGCCACCCCCTGGCTTCAAAAATCCTCTCAACTCCTGGGCTGTTGCAGGTCATAGCAGCACCATCCCCAGAACACACACTGCCTTTCTTCACTGTGGTCAGTTCCTGGAGTGGACAGACCCCCGTAGTCTGTGCCCTTCTCTGGGCTTCCCCAAGGCAGCATCACTCTGGCCATATACAACTGGATGCCTGCTTGCCACTCAGTGCTTCAACATTAAGTGATGTATTTTTCAGAGTTATGTGCACAGATGGTTAGACTGTAGATAAAAGATTGCCCAAGGTAATGCTGATTCTCTAATTTTTTAGCTTAGATAGTGGGTATAGGGGTGTTTGTTTGATATATACATTTCACAAAGAGAATTGTGTATAAGATACCTGCACAACAGAAAACCCCAAATACCAACCTCCAAATCTGCAGAAATAAAGTGAACCAGTACAAGTCCCCTTAATGGCTGGAGTGATGCTGGGGCAAGCTGCTAAGAGGCCAGCCAGCTCTAGAGGATCAGGGAATCCAGCCAGATTCATCCTGGTACCCCTCCCTCAGTCCGTGTGGATGGACGCCCCTCCCCTGCATGTGTGATGGGTGTCCCTCTTATGGTTCCAGCATTGTCATCATCATGCAGTTTGACTTGTTCATGTTGATTAAATGGCCAAAAATAAAGTTTCCTAAAGATCTTTCCAGTGTTTCTCAGGGAAGTGATGTTTATCAATGGTAGATAAATTTAACTGATGGTTTGGGATACAGATTCAATTCCCTCATACCTGCCTTATTCCAAGAACAGTTTTAGCAGGTTTTCATTACATATTCCTGACCATTGATTGAAAAGAATGCATGGTTGCCCCCATTCACACCCCTGTAGTGTGCAATGCAGAGCTCATTGTTTCAGTCTTAGTATTATGGTTAGTGTTGCCTAGTCATTGTTGGTGAAACCACCTGGGGATGGGGATGGGGGCAGGAACACGTTCGCTGGTCATGGACTCTGATTTTCTGATACTGAACTGTCGAGGGAATTACTCACTCTCACCCTGGAAGCCATGCATTTGCAAAACTGAATGTTGCTCCATTACGGGCATCTAGTTGAAGACATTGGCAAAGCAAGGTGCTCTGGGAGGTTTAGAACACAAGTGTTGGGAACACTGGTTTTTACTGTGGGGCCTCATGGAACAAGGGGACACAAGAAGAGCTACCTGGGTCCCAGCCGTGGAGGGGCCAAGGTGTGAAGAAGCTAGTGGGGCAGGGCCTCAGTGAAGGTGAGCCATAGAGAAGGGGAAACTTGAGTGTCAGCCCTCTGTAAATTGATGTTAGGAAAAATGAAGCCAAGGAGGCATCTTCCACAGAGCATCCTACCCTATAAGCTCCCAGAAGCACCCTCCCATACCTGTTTTGCAGGTACCTGGTGTCCTGTGTACACATGTAGCCCCTGCCAGCTACTCACCTGAGTGCCCTGGCCTGACTGCTGTGTCTTTGCAGGTGTGGCTGTGTAAGGGCTACAGAGATATTTGCAAAACCTTTGATTCACTGCTTATGTTGTGCAAATGGCTTTCCCACTGCATGCTGTGCCCAAGCAATCATGGAAAACACTTCCTTGTTTGCCCATCCTGGAGAGTTTTCAGAGTCAGGAATGGAGAGCTGCTCCTTCAATGAGCTCAACACTCACGTCCCTGAGACCTCAAGCCCTCTATTTGTAAGGCGGGACTATCACAGGCACAGGATGTGGGAGGGAAGGTACGGGCAGGTGTGAGGGCCCCGGGAGGTGTGATGAGTAACCTGTTATGGATCAGGGAACAAGGCCTTTCCAGTGTCGGGTCCGAGGGACCCCAGAAAGAACCTTCCCAGCCTGCGACAATGGCTGCTGGCCTGGGTGCACCAGGAAGCAGAGCAGGATGTGTCCTGTGGGTGACGGTACCTGCTGTCCACGTGTTGGGAGGGCACGGAGCACACCCACTGCTCTCAGCACCCTTTCTCTCACCTCCGAAGGAGTACCTAGCCCCTTGTAAAGTTATTTTCTCCTTCCTCTTCACCAAGAAAAATATGTTAGCATTGAGAGAACTTGTGGGAAATACTTTTGGAAAACAGATATATTTGAGGACTAAAGTTGGTAGCTAAGTGGCTCAGAAACAAAGTTCACTCATTTATTATCATCTTTCCATGTTCTACCTCTATATGGTGGGGCATATGTGTGTGGTATGTTCTTCTGTGTGATATGTGTATGTTGTGTGTCCATATGTGACTGTGGTTTGTCACTGTGTGTGTTGGTTGCGTGCATGCGGAGTTGAGCAGAGACTGAAGGAGTCAAGCTAATCTGGCACTGTCAATCATAAAATGACAACCAGAATTCGCAGCCGCACAGAGAAGATGAGCTTGTTAACGCCTGGCTGGATTTTGCCTGGGTCTCACCCACCTGGAGCGCAGAAACGGGGCGTGCTGATTGATGGAAAGGCTGAGTGTGGTTTCTGCTGAGTATTTCAGGCATGAAATTCAAACTCAGCAAATGCTTGCCCCTTTGTAAGTTCCCCTCCTGTTGTTCCAGCCTAATCACTTGTCCTGGTTCTCAGAAGATGGTAGTACACACTTGGGTAGCTTATCTGAACAGGCTGATTTTCATCTGTAAGAAGCACAAGGCTGAGTCAGGTGGAATTTCTGTCATCCATCTGTACATGTCACATCCAGCCCTCCTTTTCTGAGCCCCGACCAGGTGGCTTTGTCTCAGACAGGCAGAGGGACCAGGGTGCTTGAGGATGGCCAGGGAACAGGGAGGCAGAGGGGATGACTGTGCGTTTTGCTGGAAATGCCCCTGCCAAAAGCCAGATGAGGATCCTCCAGTTGCAGCCCCTCTCTCCTCCACAGTAAGTGCTGGTGGTATCCATGGATGAGGTAGAGGGAAGGGGCTTCTGCCACAGCGCTCCTCACACTCAGGATCCACGCAGATCTGGGCTCACCCATGTACGGAAAATACCTCTTAATGTATCATTCTCCATTACCCATAGGGTACTCATATGTCACGATTTCTCTCCGTCAAGGATAGAACAGAAGCAGCAATGCTGTCCTCCAAGATTTACTCTTGGTGCCCCAATTGGGAGGAACTTTCTGGTCCCTTGATGAGGCTGTGAGACCCCAAGGATGTCTGTAGCATGGAAGTCACATGTACTGGGGAGGCAGCCCCCCACCCTGGAACTAATGCCACTTTCCTCAAATACCACTTAACCTGGTCCCCTGATACCACTTAACCCCCATCCCTCTACCACTTTCATGGAGTAGTTCATCTACCAGAGGTTATCTATTATCCTTCTTTCATTTCACAACCTGGCCATACTTGCCATGTCTGTGTCATTACCAGATAAACTGGAAACAGAATTTCTTGTCACTGATATCCAGGTAAAATGACAGAGTTCCAAAGATAACTATGAAGATTGGTCCTGAATCTCACACCCAGAGTCAAAAGGCATGGCACAGGACATCGATGAAGTTGCATCTTGTTGGGGTCATGGGCCTCTTGCTACTTTTATCTACTTACCCTATTTACTGCTGGATGGTATTTGAAAAATAATTTTGACAGTAGGACAAATACAGTAATGACCCCAGATACCAGGTGGTGAAGGGCAGTACTCCACGAGAAACAAGAAACAAATGAGCTGAGCCCCGACATTTCTCCAGCTTCCTGGAGACTGTTTCCAAACTGCATGCAGGGAGAGGGAGCCCAGGCACAGTCCGGCAGGTGGGGAGGTGGAGCTGCCCCCGCCCCTGCCATTCATATGTTCAAGCCCAACGGCTCCTCTTCTTTATTAACATGAATTGCTTTGGTGGGTTTTTAATGTGAAACCAACCTTGCTGTATTGGCATGAACTTGGTCATGATATATTGTCTTTTTCAATATATTATTGGATTTAAGTTGTTTAAATTATGTTAATTTTTTTGCCTCTATATTAATGAGAAATCTTTTTCTGTGGTTTTCTTATAAGACTTTGTATATGGTTTTGGCATCAGGGTAATGATGACCTTATGAAATGAATTGGGGAAAATTATTTCTTCCTCCAATTTATGGAGCAGTTTGTGTAGAAATGGTATTTTTTCCTTAAGATGTGGGAGAACTCACCAGAAGCCACTCCCGAAAGTGGTGGGGAAGTTTATTAAAAAGTTAAACATGTACCTACCAAATGATTCAACCATTTCACTCCAAGGTATTTATCCAAGAAAAATAAATGCAGAAGTTCACACAGAAACTTGTAACTACGTGCTCAGAACAACTTTATTTGTAATAGCTCAAACTGAAAACAAACCAAATGCCTATCAGCAAGTGACTATTCAAACTGTTCATTATCTTGTTTGTGATGATGGTTTCATGAGTGGATACGTCCATCATAATGAGTCACATTGTACCCTTAAGTATGCAGCTTATTGTGTGTCAACTATATCTCAATAAAGTGGTTACAAAATAAAACACTATGATATGAAGCTTATTTTATAGACAAAATAGAAAACAATCATATGTACTGGAAACAAAATAATCATATACACTTCTCTAAATGAAAAACTAGAACAGGAGAGATAAAACCTTGATAGATGAATTAAATACCAGAGACAGATGAAGAGAGGAGGAGGGGACTAGAAGATGAATCTGAAAAAATTACCTCAAATTTAACACAGAGTTAAATAAATAAAAACTGAAACAGAGGTTGACAGATATTAAAGATAGAGTAAGAAGGCCTAATATGTTACCAGGTTGGAGTTCACAAAGGGGCTAATTGAGAGGATGGGAGTGAATCATCATACAGAGAGTTAATAGCTGAGAATTTTCTAAAATTGAAGGAACCTGTGAATCCTTAGAAACAGGAGCACAAATCCAAAGTAAGTTATGCGAAAAGAAATCTGTACATAAATGCAACATAGTGAATTTTAAAGACAAATAGAAGATCCTAAAAGTATCTGAAAAAAGGGTAGATTATAAACCAAAAGATGGCCACAATTAGACCGGTGTCTGACTTCTAGACAATAAACAGGGAAGCCAGGGGATAATGTAATTACATCTTCAAAGTGCCAAGACTAAATAACTGTCAACCCCTACTTGTATACTCAGAAAAACATCTTGCAGGAAATTTTCAAGTTTCATCTTAACGGTGAAACATTTTACAGATGAATATAAATAATGGGGTAAAAGGTAAAGTTACCTTCTTTGAAATAATTTTCTCAGTCTCATCAAAATTCACCATTGCTATACTATTCTTCAGTCTACCAGTGCTAATCAGAATATCTTTTTTCTTCTTTCCTAATACAAGGTATCCCAGAGACCTTATCATTTTAACTCACTGATGTATCTCACTTGCATTATTTGTGGGTGAGGAATAAAGAGAGAGAATTATTTTAAGAACATGCTGATGTAATTTGAATGCTCTTTCTGAACCCTGTACCTCATTTCTCTCTCTAAGGGAGGGAGAAAATGTTTCCCAGAGGAAAATGAGGTTATAAAATGGGAACTCCTTCAGTCCCACCAAATGTGCTAGGCACACCTGAATTGCTTTCCATCTCTGCCTCCTCTCCTTCCTTTCTTCCAAGATCAGAGAAAGAATTGCAACATGTAAGGCTGGTGACACCTTTTCTCTGGGCATTGTTACTCCTCATCTCCAGTATTTCTCACCTCTCTTGATACAGAACTCCCCTTCCTCCCTCTGCTGGGAAAGACTTTCCAGCTCCTGTTTTCCAGGTCAAACACTACACATCTGTCAAGACCATGCCTAAGGCTCTACTTACCTTTTAAGGCTTTGAGAACCTCTCTCCTCATGGTGGACCAGTACTTCCACTGAGGACTCACTGCTCCTTGCAGACCTGGTCCTGGCTCTTTCTTTTTTTTTCCACGCCTATTTTCACTGGTCCTTCTCCCTTCATTAAGCTGAGACTCCTTTGGGTAAGAACCACTGGTTTTCCCCTGCACCCTCAGTACCCCCTACAACATCTGGCATTGGTCAGTTACTAAACAGAGGTCTGGCAAGGTGGGAATACGTTAATGATACATCTAAAGTTTCTGGACTCATGTGTGATGAAGCACCTGGAACAGGTGTGGCAAGATATGAAAGGACCAGGATGACAAGATGCTGGGGTTCTTTCAGCTGAAGAAGTTTGAAGTGGCCAGCCCTGCTCAGATGCCGGGGTGAAGCCGCTGTGATGGGGCATTTATGCAGCCACATGGCAGGAGCCTCACAGGAGTGGTTAGCCTGTGCAGTGGTGGACTGGATGACTTCCCAGGTTTCCATTCAATATGAGAGTAAATAAATCTTCCTAAAAATGCTTCCAACATCATTTCATTCCATTGCTCACAAACCTCCAAAAAGCCTCCATTGCCTTTTTAATCAAGCCCTGGTTTTATTAATGCCCTTGATTGGGTCAACTATCTTCCCATTTTTCGAAATGCATGCCATGGGCTCCTCTTATCTCATGTCCACATGCCCTGGCTATTCTGACTGTGCCCAGGATGTGCACCTATTACAAATCTTCTCTTGGAAGTCAACCAGACATTTCCAGTTGAAATGTCCAAATGGAAGACATGATTTTCAGGCTGTTCAGCTGGAAGAAGACTTCAATCTGTGTCCACAAATGAAAGGAGGTATTTCATAAAGTGGTAATGTCTCCACTACTGGAAGTGTTCAAGTAGAGAACAGATGACCATTTTCTAAAAGTGCTTGAGAGAGGGGTGAATTTCACTTCACAGAGACCCCTCCTGATGCCAAGATTCTCAATTCCTGTCAGCCTTAACAGCTGCTGGTTTAGATTAATTAATCAGGTCCCCATCTCCTCTGTGTGTCCTTGAATGTTCTTGCTTCTTCTCTGTTGCTCAAAGAATACCCTACATGTGTCTTCATCACCACCCCTCCCCCACTGTCTGCCCACCTGGCACCTGGCTCTCCAATAGACCCTGTGTGGTCTGAGTGAAAGGCGGCGTCTTACACAGCTGCCTACCTCAGAGCAATGCACAGCACAGACCCTCCCACAACACTGAGGGCAGATTGGAATCTAGCAGAGGTGATGGGGGTTGGGGAGGGGGAGAAGGAAGCAAGCCCCAGGGTCCAACACAGGTAGGAAGTAGCTGCTTCTGGCACATCCTTTGCCATCACTTCCTGGAAGAATGGGCTTTTGGGGACAATTATATGAAACCTTACTTCCTTCTGTATTACTCTCCTGCCATTCCTAATAAGCTATATTTTAATTTAAAACAGCAATTTGCAGTGCAATTCATTTACAAGAACACAATCCATTGTGATCACAATGCCGTAAGTTTATGTTTTAAGTAATTTTTAATGCTTGTAGCAGCTGGGTCTCTGAAGTGTGGAAATAGCTAACATTTTTCACCTTGTGCAGCCAAGGAAAAAAAAGTCTTTGCTCTTTAATTACATAACCACCAAAGACAGCATGCAGCGAGCAGTGCAGACATAATTGCAAAATAAGAAGTGATGGGCCTAAGAATGTAACCAAGACTATAAAAGTAAACAGGGACCAGCCAGGATGCAGCAGGTAAAACCTGGAGCAGAACCCCACATCCTCCAAACTCACAAGCAGCTGCAATTTTAAGTCACATTGATTTGTAAAAAAGCATTATTAGGAAGATGGAATTATAGAAAGAGTAGAAATACAACCTTCTAACCACACAGACTGCATCCGAAAGGTAGCAGGGTGTTGATTTGTCTGTGAATGAAGGAAGTGTTCACACCTCCTGTGCTCAGTCTCACATGAGTGTCCAGGATGCAGTGACAGGGAGGTTCACTTGTGCCCTGCACCTGCCCAAAGGCCTCTTAAGAGAATTGTGCTAAGATAAATTTACAGACACCTTCGTACTGCACCCCCAAACCCCTGCAACTAGCACACTCCTCCAGAGGTATCAGAATTTGAGGAAGGAGAAAGGATCTTGACAAAGCCCCACTGATGACTTTGGCCAGCTTTGCTCAACCTCTTAGTCTCTCTGTCTCATTTCTCTCTCTCTCTTCCCCCCACTCAGTTTGGATACATTTTGGAAAACACACAAGTGGCTTCATTTGTCCACTGAGTCCCAGGCTAGTTCTAGGCAGCGGAGCCCACAGGGTAGCTGGGGTCCAGCTCTCCTCACTGAGTGGAAGACATTCCTCCTTCCTGGGATTTATAGACCCTGCTGTCCAGCAGCAACATGACATGAGCTACGTGTGCTATTTTAGCGAGAAGAAACAGGTAAAACACAGTATATTCAGAATAAGATCATTCAATATTTACTTAACACCTATTTTACATCTTATTTTTTTCTGCACAAGGTCTTTGGGCCCTGGCACCTCTTGATTCAGGCAAGGTGCAGGGGGCTTGCACTACCCTATCTTGACGGCACAGTTCTAGGTGCTGGAGCACAGATGCTTCACACTAAAGCAAACCCTCCCCGGTGTAACAAACGTGCACTCACATAAGTCGTCCATAGCAATTTCCCAGTGATGCCAACAGGCTGTCAGAAGCACAGTTTGGGGACTACTGCTCAGGGGAGGTTGAGGAGGGTCTTTGTGGGAGGTCAGAGCAGGTCTGTTCCCACCCTGGTCCCGGTGGAGACGCCTTGTCCTCATGCTGTGCTCCTTGATCCACCTGGGCTAGTTTCTGACCCTACATCTCCCTCGTCTGACACTGAAGCCATCAGGGTCTTCTTGTGATGACAAGCGCACTGTTGGCCCCTTTGAGGAGTGACTTTTGAGCAAGGTCCTGAAGGGGATGGGTGGGAGATTCAGGTTAACGGTGTGAGAGGGGATGAGGGAAGCACTCCTAAGCAGAGGGGCGAGAGCTTGCAAACCCTCACTTCTCCATGAATCCGTGGGTGTGAACTCTGAGTGATGTTTCCATCTCTCACTCACTCTGGGCTTCCTACCTGTCCCCTGTCGGATGTGGGGCACCTCAGTGTTCAGACTCTTCTCTGACTTATCTCCAAGCTTGGCTGCTGCTCTCTCCTGCCCAGTTCTGCCTTGGGCCCTAGACGTTCACTCAGAAGGTCTCCCTCCTGTGGTCTTCTCCCTGCCCCACTCAGACCCTGCTCTGGAGCCAGGATCCCTTCAGGGGAAAGTTGGGATGCAAATTCTGCTGCTTCCGTATCAGCAACTGAAGGTCTGAAAAGTTAGGCAGAGGGAGTACCCACAGGAAAGGGTAACTTGCTCCCCAAGTGTCACTTCCCTTTTTAAAAAATTATATTTTATTGGTTATGCTATTACAGTTGTACCATTTTCCCCCCTTTGCACCCCTCCACCCAGCACCCCCCGCTCCCTCAGGCAATCCCCACACTGTTGTTCATGTCCATGGGTCATGCATATATGTTCTTTGTCTACTCTATTTCCTATGCTGCACTTTATATTCCCATGTCTATTCTGTAACTACCAATTTGTACTTAATCCCTTCACCTTTTACACCCACCCTTCTGGCCCCTCTCCCATATGACAACCATCAAAAGGTCTCTGTATCTATAATTCTATTCCTGTTCTGCTTGTTAATTTTTTAAAGATTCAGTTATTGATAGATATGTATTTATTGCCATTTATTGTTCATTTTTTTAATCTTCTTCTTCTTAAAGATGACCCTTTAACATTTCATATAGTACTGGCTTGGTGGTGATGAACTCCTTTAGATTTTTCTTGTCTGGGAAGCTCTTTATCTGTCCTTTGATTCTAAATGATGGCTTTGCTGGATACAGTAATCTTGGTTGTAGATCCTTGTTTTTCATCACTTTGAATATTTCTTGCCAAGTCCTTCTAGGCTGCAAAGTTTCTTTTGAGAAATCAGCTGACAGCCTTATGGGAGCTCCCTTGTAGGTAATTAACTGCTTTCTTCTTGCTGCTTTTAAGATTCTTTTTGTCTTTAACCTTTGGTATTTTAATTATGATGTATTTTGGCATGGGCATCCTCAGGTTCATCTTGTTTGGGATTCTCCACACTTCCTGGACTTGTATGTCTACTTCCTTCACCAAGTTGGGGGAGTTTTCTGTCATTATTTTTCAAATAGGTTTCCAGTTTCTCACTCTCCCTCTTTGCCTTCCAGTATGCCCATGATGTGAATGTTGGTATGCTTGAAGTTGTCCCAGAGGCTCCTTCCACTATCCTCATTTATTTTGGATTCTTCTTTCTTGTTGCTATTCTGATTGGTTGTGTTTTGCTTCCTTATATTTTAAATCGCTGATTTGATTCTTGGCTTCATCCACTCTACTATTGATTCTCTGTAAGTTGTTCTTTATTTCCATTATTATATACTTTGTTTCTGAGTGCATCATTTTTATGCCATTGAGGTTCTCAGTAAGTTCATTGAGCATCCTTATAAGCAGTGTTTTGAACTCTGCAGCTAGTAGCTTGGTTGTCTCTACTTTGTTTAGTTCTTTTTCTGGAGTTTTGTTCTGTTCTTTCATTTGGGCCATGTTTCTTGGTTTGTTCATTTTGACAGCCTCCCTGTGTTTGTTTGTATGTATTAGGTACAGTTGCTATGTCTTCCAGGCTTGGCAGAGTGGTCTAATGTAGTAGGTGTCCTGTAGGGTCTAGTGGCACAGCCTCCCCTATTACCCAAGCTGAGTACTCTAGGTGTGCCCTTCACGTGGGTTGTGTACACCCTCCTGTTGTAGTTGAGCCTTGACTGCTCTTGGCATGTCCAAGGTCAACCACTGCCTTTTTTCTATCTGGGCTCACAGAGCATAAACTACAGAGAAATATGCAGATGGCTGCTACTTGTGCTGGGCTTGGAGGTATGCAGGCAAGGCCAAGCTGTGAACCTAGGCTGGCTGCTGCTAGTTAGGGGCCTGGGGCAACTTAGCAACAGGTATGGGGCTCACTGATGCCAGATGCTTCTTGTTTGAGAAAATTTAGGAAAATCTGAAGCATAGGCCAAGACAAGTCATTTACATGAGAAAGCCATGGAAACAGCTTGGGTGGGCCTGAATGTTGGGTGGCAAATGGCCTCAGGAATTACCAGGGTGGAACAAACAGTGTGAGCCAGGTTGATGGAGTCTCAGATATGGTGCCCACCTGCCAACTCTGTGGCTCTGTCAAGGGAGGGCTCAGAAAAGAAACAGTGGCCTCTGCCAGCACTTCTGTTTGGGAGAAAGCTGCCCCCAGCTCTCACCCTGATGCTGAACAATTCATTTCCTCCCCATATGTCTTTGATGCATTTCAATCTGCTGCCTCCTTGCTGGAGCTCAGATGGAATGAGTTTGAGAAAGTCTGTGTGCAGGCCCTTTAAGAGGAATTGCTAGGGAGTCCAGCAATTTCTGTCTTCAACAGCCTTAATCCCTGCTGGTTTTTACAGCCAGAAGTTATGGCAACATCTCTTCTAGACACTGGAACTTTGGGCTAGGGTACCTGGTGTGGGACTGGGACCCTTTGCTCCTGAGATATCCCTCCAGACTTTTATCTCTCAAATGTGGGTGTGAGACCAGCCTGTTCCATGTCTTCTTCCCTCCTACCAGTCTCAATATAGTTTCTTCTTTAATCCCATTGTTGTAGAACTTCCATTCAGCTCAATTTCTGAAGGTTCTGAATGATGGCTGTTTTATAGTTTAGTTGTAATTTTAATGTGGTTGTGCAAAGAGGCAAGCTGTGTTTACCTATGCTGCCATCTTGACCAGAAGTCCTTACTTTCCTTTCTTAAATTTTTAAAAAAATCCTAAATGTTAAGTGTTTGTTTAATGGATGATGGAGAGAGAAATGGGCTATTAGGAGTCACTCTTGTGATCAGAGCCACTGAGCTGAGGAGCTGGCCTGGGACTCAGACAGAAAACCAGCCTGAAATCAAGCAGAATAGTTCAGAAATGATTGGCACATGACACGTGAGCCCCATAGCCTCTTCTTAGGTTGGGTGGGTGGCTGGGCATGGGAGTCTGAGGTTTCACATGATGATGTTTGAACCTGACTGCTGTACCCACTGAAACGGAACTGGATCTTGGCACCCTGAACTTGGACAACTATCCTCCAGATCCGAGAGAGATACACATTTCTGTTGCTAAGTGCCTGTCTGTGGTGTTCTTTTTCAGCAGTGGAGCTGACCAGTGCAGTGATGAACTGACTAGTGAGTCAAGAGCTATGATGTACATGTTTATCTCTGTGTAGGCTGGAGCTGGGCAGGGTTAGCATTCACATCAAAGGAAGAAAGATGAAAGTCTCTGGACCCATAGGGCAGTTTTATCTTCAAAACCAAACACTTGCCAGGAGAAGAGTGATTTATATTAGGATAAAAACATCACCTGCATCCCCTGTGCTTTGGCTCCCAATCAGCTTGTGGAATGAGGACTTCTGTGCCTGACAAGCTAGTGAAGGGAGCTGCCACACTCAACACTTAGGGGGTCCTGGCTGAGACTCAAGTCTTGGGGTTCTGGCTCCAAGACCCCACCCTGCTCTGCAGGCCTCTCTTAGAGTCTAAAGCTCCTCTTTGAAGCAGATAGGATGCAGGGAGCCCAGACACCTGGAAACAACAGGGCACTAAGGAACGGCCCACTGTTCTTTAGAGCTTGGCCTTAAGGAGGTCCAGAGAGATTTGGCCCCTAACATGCAGTGAGAGCTCCTCGCCTGTCCTGGGTCTCAATAGCTGGCAATCACTCCATGTCAAGGGACTTCGCAGTGGCAGAAAATACCTATGGGAGATAGTTTGAATTTTTATGGAGCAAAAATTTACTAATATGGGGTAAAAAATGAAAATGACTCCTAAACATGCATTGTAAACTCTGGACCATGAGTGTAACAACTAAACGTTTTGGTTCTAGGGTCTTCATGTGGGCGATTTACAACCTGAGCACCCACCAATTGTCCAAAGGACCAACCACTCCCCAGGGCGGAGTTCCCCACAGCCCACAGCCCAGGTGAGCAAACGAGGAAGCCTGTGTGCTCCATACCAGGGTGGGGAGCCCCTGCGTCACCACCGCTGGTCCACAGCCATCCCTGGCCACCCTTCTTTGAGGCTTGGGCTCAGCCCACCGCTCTGATTTGCTAAAGTTGCTCACCCCAAACCTCCACACTTGGGGGCCACATGGGAAGGGGCTCTGATCACATCCCACCTTTCAGGCCTGGAAACATGTGTTTCCTGTAGAAGTCTCAACACGGTGTGAAGGCTGTGCCCAGAATTTGCTATCACCTTTAATATCTGTGTGAAGGAAGGAGAAAGAAAATGCTCGGACAGCTCCATCTGTGACCACAGGGCGACCACGGGGGCGACTACGGGGTGACCTGGGCAGGAACTGCCTCTTGCGGTGTGTGAGCCAGTAAAGGACTGAAACCTCTGGCTAGATTATCCAGAATACAAACCTCCAGTCTGGACTATTCAGAATTTGGACCTCAAGCCTGGACCATGTGAACAGGAACTTCATACCTAGACCACCGTAGGTTCTGCCTGGTAAAGATCCCAGCAACCACGTTTCCTGTCCTTTTGTCTCCATTCAGGAAACGGTTGAGAGAACGGAGTAGGGGAAAATCAAACAAAACCAACATTCCGTTTTCAATCGCCCTTTCTCAGGCATTATTCGATACAGAATGAGTCTACTTTTCTATGGTTCGGTTCATCCTCCCAGCGCTCCCAGAGCAGCGTTCTCTCCAGCTTGTGACCGGACAGGCCATGCTCAGGTTCGGTGCAATCTCTGCACGTGGTGCCTGGAAGTGAGGTCCCTTCACGCGCTTGCGGTCGAGCCCGCAGTGACTGTAAAGGAAATGCTGCTACCACGGTGAGAGGTCACAGCACCTGCCTTAGGTGTTGTTTTTCTGTCTCCTGCCTAGTGTGGGTCATGCAAATCCCTCCTGGAGCACAGACTGTCCAAGGGTAAGCACATACCCCAATCGTAACGTGCTTTTCTATGTAGTAACGCAGAATAGACCAGTCTTGCAGGTTTCTCTAGACTGACCTTTACTTTAGTGGAAATGGAATAATAAATGATTTTTGAATAATTCTTTCTTTTAATGAAGACCACTGGATCCTGCACCTGCGGAAGGAAGACCAAGGGCCCTGCTCTGTGTTATTACTGGCCGTTCAGTTCTTACGCTTGTCATTGATGTATGTAGCATGGAAATAAAGAACGCATGCATAACATAAAGGCGGCGTAAATAACATTAAGGAGAGCCAGCGGGCGGCAGTGCCCCCTTATCTGCATTTGCAGGTCCCGATCCATCAACGCAGGCGCAGCCTGGCTCAGGGATCCATCCGCCGGAGGCCGCGGGCGGACAGACGCCATGCATTGTGTATCTAATGTGGAGGGTTCCATTTAGAAATTCCTATTGTGGGACAGGGCCAAAGTATCTATAATAATTTTAAGGACATTTCCCAAATGTTTATTTAGATAAAAGATGGATAACAGTAAAACTCCCGAACCTGCAGCCTGATAACTAGGTTTTATTAATGACCTGCCACGCACTGGGGCTGGATAATTAAAGTTTTTCCCCCCAAAGGAAGAGAGTGGACAAATTTATTTGATGGTTTGATAACCAGGGACACTGGTTGAAAACTATTGATATAATCGGAGCTCATTCGATTTGCTCAAGACAGCCACTCCTATCAGCTGATTTCACCTGTGAATAGTTAATTATCCTTTGAATGCATATGGGTGAGCCATTAATAAAATTTGACTATGTCATAGTTTCTTTGTCACCCACATGTGCCTTTTATCTCCTGCATCTCCTTCTTAGTCTTTCCTTCCTTTTTTTTATTCCTTTCCATTCTCTCTTTAAAAAAAATAAAGCTAAGGAAGACGGATGTGGCTGCATGGTGTTGCAGGCTGCGTTACAGATGGGGCATGGAGGGGCAGGCCTGAGCTCGCAGGAGCCCCAATAAGGCCGGGGCGAGGGTACGAGCATTGAAGCTTCTCTATCAAGCCTGGGAGGAGGTAGCTTCTGTCCAGACCAAGCCTGCATGTAGCTGGGCTGGCAGAGGGCTGACACCAGGCTCCTGGACCTCCATGTTGTCCCAGCCAGCCGGTACAGTGCGTACTGGTGGGAATTGGGGCGGCCTTCTCACAGCCCAGCTAGCATGCAGG
Source organism: Anoura caudifer (assembly GCA_004027475.1). Taxonomy (NCBI): domain Eukaryota; kingdom Metazoa; phylum Chordata; class Mammalia; order Chiroptera; family Phyllostomidae; genus Anoura; species Anoura caudifer. Next base: position 418,223 of record PVKU01000156.1, read on the forward strand.
CTGGTGTCCACGACCCTGGAGCTGCAGGGAACGCACCAGGACATTGTCACCCTGAATGTGCCGTAACATGTTTGGACTTAGCTGTGTCTTCATCGTGTGTAAGTCCCGGTCTATGACCTTGAGCAACTCAACTAATTTTTTTTCCATTTTCTCAGCTGTAAAATGGGGTTGTTAACATCTTCCAGTGAATGTATGGGCTTTGAAAATGACAGAGTGACAGCCAGGTGAGTGCAGGCTCACTGCCTGCTGCTCCCTCAGGTACTCACTACAGGCAGAGACAACATCTTCAACCCGCTTGGGGATGTGAATTGTGGCCCCATAGGGAAAGGGACTTGAAGACTGGAACTCATAAGCGTTAATTTCTTCTTCTCGTTCCTCAGTCTGCCAGGGCCTCTTCCAAGCCCCAAGTTCGAATAAGGTCATGGGGGGCCCTGATTCCTTAAGACTAATCCCAGTAGTGTGGAAGTCATGTCAGGGTTTGGTGAGTTGCCACCCCTGGGCCCTCTGGGCCAGAAGATGGGGAGGCACAGGGCAGAGCCTCCATCCCATAACTGGAACAAGCCTCTGTCATTGGCAGCACAATCAGGCACCTGCTATCTGGCCAGAAAGGGCACCGGCCCCTCGGCGAAGTGTCCATGCTCCCAGCACCCCATATGCCTGTCACGAGGCTGCCCCCTAGCACTGGCCAGCCTGGTCCCTCCACTTGCCATCTGTCCCTTCCAGAAAATGACTTGGGGATACTGCACTGCATCTGGCCTTCTGGTTCCTGGCCTGATGCTGGGAGGTGGGTTCAGCGTGTGTCCTCCCAGCAGCCAGTCCCAGGAGTCAGTCCCCACACAGCCCAGGGGCCTGAGTTGCTGGAGATTTTTGTCCTGCAGAGCACCCTGATCGGGTGAGCTGATTCTCCTGGGTTTATGACAACTTGTTTCTGAAATCAAAATGTTTACTGTTTTCAGAAAGTTTCTAAGTTTCTGTTCACATGCTCACTATATCCACATTGAGGTGGTATCTTATTCTGATCATCAATGAAAGATATGGCAAAACAGCCACAGACTTAATGACTGGCTGTCTCCTTCATCAGCAAATACTCCCTTCCTGAGTGCTGGTGAGACTGGTCTACCTGCAGTGAAGCAGTGAGGGCAGGGCTGGTGAATGAGGCTCTCCCGGGGGCTAACTACCTGGGTTTGTCCAAGGGAGAGGGAGCCAGCCACAGGAACAGTGGACTCAGCTCTCCTTAGAGGACCCTGGGCTGCACAATTGTTCCTGGGTACCCAGGGGTGCCCAAAATGTCCCCGGCAGACAGCAGAGGAAGCTCTGATGGCAGAAACAAGATAAAAATAGAACTAGCCCAGGCAATGGGTCACAATCTCCTGCCTGGAGCAATGGGGGCTGAGACCTACCACTTGCAAGAAAGCTGACGGTTATAGTTTTTAAACATAACCAGTGTTGAGGGCTGAACTGTGTCCCCTAAAACACAAACATTGGAGTCCACCCCTCAGGACCTCAGAGTGTGACCTTATGTGAAAGCAGGACATAATTGTTTGCAGGAGTAATTAGGGAAGATGAGGTCATCCTGGAGTTGGTGGCCCTCATCCAATAAGACTGATAGCCTTATAAGAAGGAGAACTTTGGACACAGACATGCACTCAGGGAGACACCATGTGAAGACAGAGGCAGGGATAGGATGATGGGGCTACAAGCCAGGAATGCCCAGGATGGGCAGAGACCACGCTGGGAAGGCCTGGGACCCTCATAGCCTAGAAGGAATAAGCCTGGCTTGACCTCAGGCTTCTGGCTCCAGAACTGGGAGAGGCTGAACTTCTGTGTTTAAGTCCCTGACTGTGGTGGTTATTTGGCAGCTTGAGCAAACTGATATCATCAGAGTCTGAGAAAAGGAGATAATAACACACCGAGGGTCCCCATAGACCTGCTGAAGAAGAGTCGGATGCGACGTTTGAATGTTCGTTACTGAAATTCCAGTGAACAAGTTGATTTCTCTTCACCATTCTTTTGGAGAAAGCTGACAGTGGAGCCAGGAGTCCCTGGCAAGCTCCTGCTTGATGTCATGGCTCTGGGCCCGGGTCCAGAGCAGACACCTGTCTTGTGTCTTCTGTGTGATGTCACCGATGCTGTGCTTCGTGGGCCCTGGTGAGGCAAAGGTACAGGAACTGCTACTCAAAGTTTGCTGAACCTGGAAACACCATCCCCAGCCACTGACACATCAGATCCCTCTGAGCACCAGGCCCCTGAGCCCAGGTGACAGCATGGCCAACCCCACTGCTCTGCACAGCAGCCCCTGCTGCTTCTTTCAGGAACCTGCCTCTAAGGCCAGGAAGGTGTGCATGTGACAGGTCAGAAAAATGTATTTCTCCAGTTTGAGAGCCAGAGTGATATATGGGGCCCCAGAGCCATTGATCTGATGGCACCATAGGCCCCGGTAACATGGGAGGAGACAGCTGGCTCAGGGGTCACCTGAGACCCGGAGGGAACTCTCTCTGTGAGGTCTCCCGCCTAAATAGATTCCATGTGCAAAGCAACTAGCCAGATCTGCCCAGGCTCTCCTTGAAATAATAGCTGATGGAGAGAAATTTTTAGCAAATTTGGGGAAAAGAGGGCTTTGTTGCCTGCTTCTCCCATCCCCCTCCTGGATCACCACCACCTTGAGGTGCTATTGGGAACAAGACATAAAAGACCCCCCCAAACAGGCATCCCTTTATCCAGGAAGAAACCCTACTGGGCCACAGATAGTGCAGCTTGGTCCCATGCTCCAGGCCATTTCCCAGAAGGCCAGGGTGGCCCACCCACGGGCAGCAGCCCGGTAGCTCTCAAGGCCCCTGCATCCTGTACTCCCATAAAGCAGCCCTCTGCCATGGATCCACCAGGTCTCCAAGCTTGGTGCTCCTCTGTTCTGGGGTTGGGGGCAGGCAGTGGAAAGATGGATGTGTGTGAGCAGCTGGCCCAGGGATTAGGATCTGCACTCCTTATAGGACACATGAGGCCGTGGCATTCCTGGCAGGGGCACGATTCTGACCCGTTAGTTGAGAGCTGATACTCCACAGAGTCAGGAGCATCCATCCCGGCCCTGGCTTTCAGCGTTGTCATGTGGTGTGATCCATCCCAGAACACCAGACATTTCTGCAGACAGAGGGTTCGCCGGTGCCACATTGTTTGGGACTAGCTGATTATCGCCCCAACCCTGTACCCCAGCTAGTCCCAAGCTCCTGGGCTTGCACCTGGGGTCAGAGGAAGAGACTAGATGTCCAGGGGGTTGGGGGTAAAAGCCTTGAGAAGGGAAGTGTTGCCCGGTGACCCACGATGGGGAAAACAGTTCCTCCAGGGCCCAAGGGCGCTTTGGGAACTGCGGACTGGGACCGAGTGTTTTCTCTCGGTGAATAAAAGGGCAGCCTCCAGCATCCCTAAGCTGGTCACAGGCAGCCAGCTGGATCGGGCCACTGGACAGGCAGAGCCTGCAGCATCCTGAGACAGCGATGGTCAGCCCATGGGTGCTGAGGGCAAATCTGTGTCCTTTCCACTGCTTCCTCAGCACCTCCCCAGGTTCTGCTCTTGGGATCGCTAGCAACCCTGACCTGGGATCTCAGTGCCAGGACATTTGACCACGCATGACTTTGACAGGTAGACCTCATTTTGTGTCCAGTGAAAGACAACACCAGAGATTATTAGAGTAACTTTGTCAGGTTAAATCTATTTCTGTGGACAGGAGTCTGGCCCCTTTAGGAATGCCCGCAATTTGCTTTGTCTTGCTGCAAACAATGTTTTCCCCAAAGACCTGCATACGAAGGCCATTACAAAATGTAATTCATATTGCATGAGCTCTGAAGTGTTCCGCACAAATGACAAATGGAGGCTTTAGTGAAGTATTTATGCTCTGCTGTGAGCCAGGCATCGGATGCCCAGCTTCGCAGTTGAAGCTAGAGAGAGTCACCCCCCAGCACAGGACGCTGCTGTGCGGTGATGCCACGGAGAGGCCAGGGCTGGGCCAGTCCTGGGTTTCAGGCCAACACCTCCACGTTCCGTACACACACTCACCGTTTACTCAGGCAGGGCTCGTACAAGGGGGCAACAATAAGAGAACACGCGCTACACTGGTGACTTGAACAGACAATAAAGGCCTGGGGTTTAGAACATACAAGAAAAGGTAGACGACCCAATAGAAGGACGTGGGGAAGACTCACAGGGTTTGTACAAATACCGAGTCATTATGCTGTGCGCCTGAAACTAACATGACATTGTGCCACTTACACCTCAATAATAATAACATGAAAGTAGCTGAGGAGGCACCTAGCAGAGGAGGACACTCACGAGGAAAACAAACACACTTGAAGGTTAGAGCCCCTGAAAGACCAGGAAATAAAAATCAGTGTCACAGTGAAATCCCAGGTCTGCCCGCAGGCAAAATCAAACGGCACCCCTTCCCTGCTGGGGGCTGCCCCTCAAACCCCGTTTTAAAGCTATGTTGGGGAAGTCCCACGTGATTCTGTTGGGCTAATCGCTGGCAAACTGGAGGGTGTGAAACCACAGCGAGGATGCAGAGATGTGCCGATGGGGCTGCCTCTGCTTTGTGTGGTGTAGAAAGAGAGCACATTTGTAACACGGTGTACGGCATGCTTCCCGGAGATGCTGCCTTCACACCCCACCCTGCACACTCTCCTCCTGATGGCAGGGCCCTGGGCTCTGTTCCCACCCTGACCTCTGGCCACGTCCCTGACTGGGAGGAAGTGACATTGAGAGGAAGTGACTTCCCAAAGCTAGGTCACCAGAGGTCATCTACCTTGGAACCCAGGCCAACAAGCCACATGAAGAGACGGTGGGTAGGGGCTCTGCTCACAGCTTTCAGCACGGGGACCCAGCCGCCCTGCTGCCTTACGCTGCATGCTGGCCAGCAGGGCTGGCACGTTCCCCTCAGCCCCAATGCTCGGGCAGTGGAAGACCGAGTCGTAACCATGATGTGGAACGCATGCGTTCATTCACGTGCATGCTGCAGAAGGAAGCACTGGGAGATTGGGAAAAAGTCAGAGACAGCCTCCTGGGGGGTGGGGAGGGGGACGTCTCCCAATACATCCTGGTGCACGGCTGCCTCCGGAGTCATTTGTGCTTTGTACAAATAAAGAAAGAATTTGAGCAAGAAGAAGAAGATGCAATTCAGAAAATTGAAAACAAGCTAAAACAAAAGAACCTAATTATGTATCAAGTTGGTGACAAGACCCTGGGGGGAGAAAAGCATTATTTCCAGTGACTTGACAACACAGTGTTTTGACTGTTTATCTTCCCTGGGAAATAGTGTAAGGACATTATCCTAAAGGGAGGAGCCAGGGAGCACCCCCAGATCTTCAGAAATTGGGAGAGAGAAGCGGGAGGAGAGAGGAGAGGCAGATGGAGAGAGAGGAGACAGAGAGGAGGAATGTGAGCAGGACCACTGGGGACCAGTGCTGACATAGCCAGGGAAGCCGCAGCCCTGGGAGCCCCTTCCTCCGGTACCCCCCGCCTCCGCCGCCCAGCAGAGAAGGCCAAGGGTACTGCAGCACACTCCCACTTACCTGCAGGCCTCAAGTGGGCTTCCAGGTCTCTGCAGCAGGTCTGACCTGTTTGCAGCCCTGCTGGGTCCAGGGAGCACCTCCTCCCCTCCCCAGCAGCCCTGCAAAGGCCCCTCCCCCAGGGTTCTGCCTTCTTCCGGGTCCCTGAGGTTCATTCCCATGTCAGCACCCAGGGGGATCTCTGCAGAACCTCTGCAAGCCCTGTTCCTTTCCTGTGTAAAAATTTAGAACACAATCCCCAGCACACAGCAACTGCCTCTCTGCCCCCACTTTCCCAGTCCCCTCTGCCTTTGGGCCTTCTCCTCCGGACCTCTGCCCTCTGGACCTCTGACTCCAGGCCCAGCTTTGCCTTTGCTGCTGCTTCTGCCCAGACTCTCTGCCCAGGTGTCTGCAGCTCACCTCTCCCTGTAGGTCTCCCTCACAGGCGCCTTCTCAGGAGCCCTTCCTGACTTCCGGGTTGACAGCGGAAAGTGCCCTAATCTTCTCCCTCTCCCTCCTGGCCCTCATCATGGTTAACCTACTTTATAACACCCCCCATCTAGCATCCCTGGAGAGGACCAACTGTGTGGGCCCAGGTTCTCTGGTGTCCCAGCACGGAGAACTGGCCCTGAAGGGACATGGAGGAAACACCAGGAGGGGTCAAATAGATGTGCGCCTCCCTCCTGCTGGGAGATGGGGACAGTGTTGCCATGGTGGTCCCTTGCCTCTCCTGGCCCCTCATACTGCGCTGTCCCCGTACTTCACTAGCAGCCCAGCTTCCTGGTCTCTCTTGAACATACACCGCCGTTTCCTGTGCAACCTGGTCTTTGCTGCTGACTCCCCGCCGGGTGCTGGATTGCCCCCCTCCCTCCTGAGATGGCAGCTCTCATCCCTGGAAGGTTTGGCCTCAAGTCAAACTAATACCCCAGGAAGGGAGGTCTTTGCTTTGAGACCTCATGTTCTGACCTAACAATCTAACTCGTTACGAGGGTTTCTCACTCCATTTAATTTTTGTTTTGTTTTGTATTAATCGACGTCTTAATTACTAGAGCAGAGTAGGTTCCCTGTAGCAAGTCAAACAATGCGATGAAGAAGTTACCGTCTCCCTCCCAGTCCCCAGCCCACCCCTCTGAGGTGAACCATTAGAATCCTATTATCATCCTCCGTACCTTTCTCTACGTGTGTGCAAACACACACACAGCTTAACTTACATACCCCAGTGACCTTTTCTCTGTCTGGTTATTTTTAAACAAAACCAGGACCCACATCCCATTTGTGTTCAGCTCCCCCTTTTTTCTCTCAGTGCCCATCTTGGCTGCTTCCAAGTTAATGCCTCTCCCTGAAAGCTAACCTGTTAGCAAAACCTGTTGAAAATGCCTGTCTGTACATCAACACTTGGAAGACCGCATTTTCGCATGGTCGAACCTACTGTCCGGAGTGCTGACTGTTTGCTGGCTCTGTTCTAATAGTTTACAGCTACTTCCAGTTTTTGCCACATACAAATGCTGATCTGAGAGACACCCCGACACGTGTCTCATCCCACCCGAGTGCGCTCATTTCTGTGTGACAATCCCCCAAACACGGCCGCTGGGTAAAACACGTCCACTTCCCATTTAGGACCCATGGCCCGATAACCTTCTCAAAGGCCCGTGGCCAGAAATGCACATGAGCCAGAACTGCCCGGGTCCTGCTCAGCCCAGGAGCAGTTCAGTGAGTGTCGCCCTCCCTGGAGAACACGCACTGTGGTTCTTGGGGCTGCATCTCCCCCACCTGGGTGAGACCACACATCTTCTCAGTCCTTATTCTTGGCTGTTTTCCCACCGAATTGCTTGTCTTTTGCTAAATAAGAAGAGGGTTTTGTATAGTAAAATTAACCTTTTGCCTACCATATGATCTGCAAACATTTTTCTCAGGCTTAGTACTCTGGATTTCTGTAACATGTCCTTGCTGTACAAAAATGCACAACTTTACAAAGTAAAATGTGTCTGATTTTCTTTTAAGGTTCTAGGTTATAAAATATTACCTTAAAGTGTCCCGTTGGTGATGTCCGTTTTTTTGTCCATGGTCTGTGTAACATATTTCAGCCACTGAGTGTTACTCTGAGACGGAGGTCCAGTCTAAGTGTTTGACTCAGGTTGAAATCACCTCCCGCATCTCTCCTACTGTTCCCCTGATGTGACCCTCAGCCTCAGTGCACAGGCAGGTCGGGACTTCAAACGCCAACTTGCTCCACCCTCATTTGTCCTTGATCCAAATCAGGCCAGAAGACTGCATGTGTGCCCACGGTCCTCCCCACTTTGCAATCTTCCAAATGCAGGACCATATATTTAGCAACTAACAAATCCTTAGCCACACTGGAAAGCAGAGTGGCATATTCTGCCCAAGAGCTGTGACTCCTTCCCAAACCACGAGGAGAGACAGAATTAGACTGAGCTGGAGAAGAATTTGCAGCCTGGAGTGTGGCAGCAAGAGAACCCACTGGATGGTTGGAGCTGGTGCTGTGAAAGCAGCCTCGCGAGTCCCTAAGACAAGGTCTGAACAGGGGATGTTGCAGCAGGCACACAGAGGTGTCTCACTTCTGCAAGGGCTGCTGGTGGGAGCAGAGGGCACTCAGGGAACAAAAAGCTGCATCGGGTCATTCTGACCTTTGACTGTCCCTGGCGTCCCAAACACTGTAGTCTGTCCGCACGGGAAAGGCAGAGATCCCTGGGAGGAGGAATGGAGGCTCCTCACAGAGTTCATTCAAGTCACCCCAGAGACTGACCCTACAGGTGCTGCCTTGTCTACGCTCAGCTGCCCCTCAGATAGAGCAGCTAATATCCTGTCCTGTCCACTTGCCCAGGCACCTGAGTCTTCAGGTGACAGAGAAACCCATCCTTGTAAAGCCACAGAAGCCAGATGGGCTGCTGCAGTTAATGGACTTGGTGCACACAGCGCCAGCGTCTCCAGGTTCTCTCTCTAACCTGAAGTGCAAAGGGCAGGGATGAGTTAACTGGCAGAGAATGTGATTCTGGGGGTCCAATAATTCAGGGATCTAAAAAATCATTATAAATATTATAATTAATATCTATGATGGTATCAGAAAGACTAATGCATTCATAGAAATTTTTTGAAGACCCCACCAAAAAGAAACAAAGAACAATGAAAACCTATTATAAATTTAAAATATGATTCCCTCCAATCCCAACAAAAAGTTCAAGAACAATGCAGATCAGTATATGGACACGGCTCAAGTGAAGTTAATGAGCTGGAAGGTGCCAACAAAGGGATCCCATAGGACACACCGGTGTGAATGAGAAGATGTGGATGCTTAGCCTATGGTGTCAGCATTTCTCCAGGATTTCCAGGAGAGAAAAAGGGAAGTAGACAGAAGATAGCTGAATAAATCATAAAAGTTTTCCAAGCTGAAGACCTACAAATCATCAGCTTTGACTCAACAAAGACTCAGAACACCAAAGACAAAGAGAAAACCCCAGTATCTTCCAGAGGAAGTAAGTAGCTTACCACCAAAAGGAAGAAAACCAAATATGCATCCAACTTATCAGTGACCCTGGACACCAGAAAAATAGAGAGACTTTTGAGGGGCAAGCCTAGCATGAATTATAGTCAAATCAATCTCATCTTTGACCTAAGCATTTTATTTCTAGGTAGCTTAGAAACATACTCAAACACAGCACAAAAAGACATGTGTAAGGATGCTCTTGGAAACATCGTTTACATGAGTGAAACACTGGAACATGAATTTCTGTACTAGGGAGAGAAATAAGTTAAATGTATGTGATGGGGCACTGGGTAGGCATTTACAAGAATGTGTATGGCTGATGTGAGGGATTGTCAGGACAGTACATAAGTGATTGTAGAATGGTGAGACCCCATTGGCACTGGATGATACTTTGACACACATGCACACCCACACAAGAAGGGCCAGAAGAACAAACATGCAGCTGTCACTAGACATTACCTCTGAGGCCTGCGGGATTTGCTGGGGGTGTGAAGATGTGCTCTCACTTCTTTTTTAATCCTCACTTGAGGACATACTCATTGATTTTTAGAGAGAGGAGGGGAGGGAGAGAGATGGAGAGAAACATCGATGTGGGAAAGAAACATATATTGGTGGCCTCTCACATGCAATCCTGACTGGGGACCAAACCCACAACCTAGGTATGTGCCAGGACTGGGAATCGAACTTGTGACTTTCCAGTTTACAGGACAATGCTCCAACCAACTGAGCCACACTGGTCAGGGCGTGCTCTCACTTTTTATTTGGTAAACTATATCTTTTGGGTCTCATACTGTGAAAAGAAACAAACTATTAGCAGTTTTTAAAATTCTAATAAACTACCCCTACTCTGACGAGGCTGAGACTGGGAAGCACATGCAGCACCTCTGAAATCAAAGACTGCTGGTAAAGCAGCTCCTGGCCGCACAGCGGGGCCCACACGGCGTGGCTCGCCACCGTGGCTCAGCACGGCTGGGAAGCTGGTTCCTCTCCAGGACCCCCAAAGCTGAGTTGCCACTGTGACTTTACACACCTCCTGTATGAGAAGTTTGAGGTGCTCGTTTTCTGTGTGTGGTCTGAGACCACACATTCCCAAACACGTGAATGGGTTTCCGTTTTGCCAGTTCCTGTGTGACTGGTGGAGGGCCTCCCGGGACGCTGGCTGCACAGCCAGCCTGCAGGACTCCGAGCTCTGCTCTCTTTGGGCCTGGAGGGCCGTGTGCATTTCATCATTGTAACAGTCGAAGTGAATGTCAGCTCTTCCAGAGTCTAACAGGAAGGGTGATCACAGAAAACATTCTTTTCCTGATTTGGATGGTTGGGAATTGTGCTGGGTCTACTACAGTAAGGGGTAAGTGTATCCACACACGTTTGAACATCTCTGTGTGTATGTCTGTATGCATGTGTGTTGGTGTGTATATGCTGGTGCATCTGTGTGCCGTGCATGTGAGCACACATATGCCACCATGCACATGTGTATTGTGTTTGTACACATATGTGGCTGTGTGTGCAGGTGTATCACATGGAGTCTCTAGCTGTATTCTCATTAAAATCCCCTGGGGAGGTTTTAGGAAACACCCAACAGCCCAGACTCTGAGCATACTGCCTGGAATCCAATGAACTTGGCCAGTCAAGGCCTGTGACTCTCAGTGTGCACTGGGTATAGCCTGGCCTGGCCTTGGCCTCATGGCCTCATGGGGGAGTCAGGTGGGACACAGTTTCCAGGAAGAGGCAGGGCCCGTGCCTCAGGGGTGGTGAACCCCTGCCTGTGTCTGTAAATAACATTTTATTGTCACTCAGCCCCTCTAATTCATCCACAAATTGTCTGTGGCTGTTTCGAGCTACATAGTGAATAGAGTGGTTGTGATAGAGACTGTGAGGCCCACAAAGCCGAAAACATCTGCTCTCCGGCCCTATAAGAATACTGCCCTTTCTCTGCACCCCTGTCCTGCCTGCTGCCCTCAACTGGGCCCTGTTATCAAAGGCTGATGGGGTGTATGTGGAGGGTGCCCAGGGAGGAGCCTGCAGCTCTCCAGGAATGGAAACTTCTGCAAAGAAAAGTGACTTTATGCTGTTTTATATAGGAGAGCTCTACAATGTACATTTCATTATTCTAAGAAGGTGGTAAAGCCCACATTCTTGACACATCCTGAGAGCACTGCCTGTTCATTCTAACGACAGCATGTTTATTGTGAGAAGTGCAAAGTCTCATTGAAAAGTATTCAAATTAATATTAAGTTCAAATCTGAAAGAGATTGCTCCATGTGGTCAGTAAATTCCACATTAGTAAAACTCTTGAGAGTCTCCTTTATTTCCAAATACGTTTTTCATCCAGAAAATTAACAGAGTGCTAACTCTTTACAAATTTTTTTTTTTTTTTTGTTAAAAAGTCCCTTCTTGTACCAGGTTTGGCAACAGAACAAAATGAAACCCCATCCAAATGAAATATTTGACTGTGCTCAGTTCCATGAGAAGCCAGCAGAGCAAAGCAGACAGGGTGCAGGGAGTGAAAGCCGCATTCAGTTTAATTTATAAGGACAGAAATCCAATCCAGTGCATTCTCAAATTTATGAAATACTGATATGCAAATATGAATGCCAACTCCATGTTGACTTCATAGCCCATGATATGCCTCTGACTTAATATTTGGACAACATGCACAACTAAAGTGGCTTGGGGAAAGTGCCTGCTAATTAGTAAAAATCAGTATAGGAATGTGTTCAACTAAAAAGGGAGAATCAAAAATGGGTATCCCAGCCAGGTGGCCATGACAGGTCTGCTGACCACAGGGTGATGCCTTGGGGACCGAGTGCTAGAGCAGTCGTCTGTGTGCCGGGGACCGGCAGGTGTCTGGTAACAGGTGCTCTTCATTGTTTGCTCTGTGTCTGTCTGTTAGTGGAGCTCAAGTAAGACTCCTGGCTTCCTCTTTGGGTAAACATTAGGATGACGCAAAGTCATTGTTGACTTTCTCCTGGCTGCTCAGCCCTTTTGCTAAATCAGGCATGTCTAGCCTTTTCCAGTAGAGACTGACCTCGCTCCTGCAACTGGGATTTGGGGAGGGGCAAGCCCTGTCTAGCTCAGCCCAGGCCCAGGGTGGGGGAGGGGGCTCATCATGTCACCACTTGGGTGGTTTTACCTTGCTCTCCTGGGCAGCGGGAGCCTGGTTCTGAGTTCTGCAAGTCACAGACACTTTGGGGAAGCCTTCAGCCCTCTGCCACTCAAAGGCCACGTCCAAAGAGTCTTGAGGTGTAGAAATTTTCATGTGCCCCTGATCATCCCACCTGTAAATGCAGTGGCCCAGTGCCAGTGACCTCATCAGGGTGGTAGCTAGGATCGCCTGCTAGGACTCCCAGGCAGGCAGTCCCAGGCCCTGCTGCTCAAGGTGTGTCGTGGGTGCAGGCTTTTATTACCTGGGACACCCGGGAGTCAGTTTGTGGGTGACAACAAGGTCTGCTCCCCCAGCACAGAGCGCAGCCGGGCACACTTTGGGGAGGTGTGGGTCACACTTCTGGATTGTTAAGTGGGGGCAGAGACGGGAGAGGCCTGGTCAATTCTGACCCCCCAGCAAGGAGAGTCATGCCAGAAGCTTTTCCCCCAGGGGAACAGGGCCTACCCGAGGCCTGCTCTCCTAAGCCTGTGCCTCTGGGTGACAAGGCTGTGTGTTGGGTTCACATCCTCTCCTTAGGTATGTTCCAACAGGACAGTGTTGCTCAGTCGCTCCCCACCCAGTGTGGCCACCAAGCAAAGTGTTCCTTCCTCCGACGGCATTAACGGCCTGTGAAACTGGCCACTGAGAACCTGCACTAAGATAACAACTTGGCTTTCACTTTTAACAAGAGGGACTTTGATTTCTAGACTCCTCTGCCACTGAGAATTAATGGACATTTCCTCCTTTCCCATTGTGGGCCCTCCTTCCATTGCCCACTTAAGCCAACACAGGGGTATTGTCTCATGATATCCCTGATTCAGAAAGGGGAACTCCTGCTTGAAGAGCTTGAGGACATCAGGAGTCAGCTGGGGGCAAGCCCTGAGGGCTGGCGCTGGTGGCTAGTCTCTGTGGAGATGTGGACCACGCACCCTGGGGGCCCCCTGGGGTGTGTTTCCTCTACTCTCTTGTGTGGGGGTCAGACCTGCAGGAAGCCCCAGAGTGGGGGAAGGAGTGTCGCCATGGTTGGGAGATCACTCTGGCAGCTGGGAACACACTGAGCCAGCCCTGCTGCTATTTGAAGTCTTGTCCCCTTGAAGGGTGATGAAGAGAAACAGATAAACAGTAGGACTCAAGTGTTCATTTCTTGCACAATTATTGATTAGGAAAGTGTTCACCAGGACCTTTCTCTACTGAGGAAATCTGAGTCCAGTTCCCTGTTTTCCCATCAGATCACCAAGCCGCCCCCTTTCCATGAGGCAGGTGGTGGGCGCAGCTGACCACGAGCCCACAGTTAGCAGGCCGCACACAGCGTTAGTGGGTCGGGTCGGTGCAGACTTCCACTGACCGACTGAGGATATTTGGGAAATAGGCATTGCTCAGGAATTAGGTGGTCCGAGAGACAGAGATGTGAGCTGGCAGATTAAGGCTCCTGCCCCTGGCCCAGCAGGGTCAGCTGAGCTGAGACCATGTCTGTAACCACGGGGCATTCGTGACTCAGGTGTGAACTTGAGAGTCAGAGTCCCAGTCCTGGGTGCAGTTCTCATTACGTCTTCCTGAAGAGTCTTCTGTTGGGCACATTGAAAGCGTGCTGAGCACCCTGGGGGACGCAGGGGGCTGGGCTTGATGTCTGTGCAGCAAACTCCCCTCCCTGTATTTTGAAAGGCAGCAGCTGGTCACTGGAGTCTCAGATCTGTCTGCTGTGGTAGCCTTGCCCTGTCCACGGTTCCCGGTGAGTTTGCAGGTGTGCAGGAAGTGCTGCTTTTCTAGCCCGTTTCATTGTGCAAGGGCAGGTCGCCATCCACCTGTGCATCTTGGCCTGGCCTCACACCTTGTTAAATGGCAGCCACTCAACAACTCTGAAAAGCTGCCGTCGTGGCCCAGCTGCCTCCTGCCTTCTTGTCAGGTCTCCCTGACTGATGAGGTCTCTTTCTGACAGAGGTGGAGGAGGCTGGCTGGGAGAATTCTTGGCACTTAGGGAGAATGCACAAGTACCTCTTTCTGTCTGCAGCAGTTGGCATTTCCAAGTTTGGCTGCTTCTTGAGAGTCTGTCATCCTTTTGCCCCGGGAATTTGCATGGAATCCTGAGAGTTAGTTTTGGAGCCCAGCTCTGATGGAAATGGATGGAGAACTTATACCCCCCAGAGCTGCTGGGAGGTGGCAGACAGGAAGGAGCATCACCCCTTCTCAGTGGAGGGCTGGTTAGTCTGGGAAGTAGCCCTTGTTCTTCAGGTGCCCGAGCAGCTGGAGGACGGGCCGGGTCCGCGGGAAAGCCGGTGTGTCCGTAGAGGGCAGTCTCGGTTCACAGAACGGATGCTCGAGCCCGGACGCATTCATTCTCACTTAGCAGAAAAATATGCTATAAATTTGCCATTACAACAAAATCAACATGTCTTTTTTTATTAAGAATGTTATAGAGCCAATTATTTGTGTTTATGTCACAGCTGGGAATGTCGTTCCTTTAGGAACAAACAACGCCCCTGCTTTGCTGCAGCAGGAGCATGTGTTGGTTTGAAATGAAACCAAGGAGCTAAAAAAATCAAACATTTCTGGGCAGTGAGGAAATGTACAGTGTAGCCAATTCTGAACAGAAGGAAACAAAGAAGCAGGTGCGTCCTCCTCCTCTGGTTTCCCGCCAGGAGAAGCGAATCCCCGTGTGCAGACACGGAGAAGGTAAGAGGGTTCCGTGTTCCCACGGACACAGTCAGAGGGCATGGGGGAACGGACCTGTCCTTTCTTCTCTCAGACTCAGGGTGAGACTTTGCTCCCCACTTCCACTGAGACCACTGCCACCACCATGCCGTGCTGGGGCCACCTGGGCTAAGGACAGGGGTTGCAGGACCACTTCATGGAGTCAGGGGTCACTTGACCACAAATGTGAGTCCTGTGAGTGCAGACACTCTGCTGCTTCAGTGAGGCTGCCCATTGACTGAACAACCGTATTAGACCCGCCACGTGAACTTAGTCGTTCAGAGGAAGTTGATGTGCAAAGAAGAAAAGAGGAAGAATGTGCTTATAGCTGGGAGTCTGTGGCACTTGGGTTGCCTTCTGTGGGACAGTGTCATCAGTGTCGTCACCAATACTAGAGGAGGCGGTTCACTGGCAACTCCAGGGCTGTAGGCTCAGGTGTCATATGTAAGGTTTATGACTCTCTGCACAGTGTGGTCCCCTCAGTTCCCCCATACAGGTGCCACATGTGTCCAAGTACAGTAGAAATGTGCTCTTTGGCTTCGACCAGACCCCTGGGATAGCTCAGTGGGTGCTGCCAGCCCAGCGGCCAGCTTCTGGGTAGCTCATCAGGCCAACACCTGGACAAGGAGGACTAGCTGCCAGTACCAAACCTCATCCCAGAGCCCTTGCCACAGTCTGACCCTTTGACCATCTCAACATCATTAGGAAGGTCAATGCTTTAATTATCTTTTGCTGACTTCAGTGGTTGAAAGACTTCCAGTGACTCATCAAGCAGAGCAATTAGACACACAGCGGTCTGTTTCCTCCCTACCTGCAGGCTGGAGGCAGGCTACTGCAGGTGTTGGTTCATGTGCTCAGTGACTTAAAGGCTACTACTGCTCTCTGTCTCTCAGCCTTTCCTTCATCTTTGGTTCTTCATAGCTGCAAAATGGCTGCTGGAGCTGCAGATGTGGGCTACATCTCCGTGATATCAGAGCTTGTGATGATTAATTTTCTGAGTCAACTTGGTTGGCTCATGGTGCCCTGTTGTTATGTGGAATATCAGGCTGTATGTGGCTGTAAAGGTATTTTTTTAGATGTGACTAACACTGAAACCAGTAGACATACCATCCATGATGTGGGGGGTGGGTCTCATCCAATCAGTTGAAGGTCTTAAGAAAAAAGACAGATTTCTCCTCAAGACTGTAACACAGAAGCCCTGCCTGAGTTCCTGTCCTGCCAACCTGCTCTGTAGACTTTGGACTCAAGAGTGCGATGTCATCTCACCCTTGAATGACCAGTCTGCTGGCCTGCTATACAGATTTAAAATTGGCCCAATACCTGCATACGACATTTCCTTAAACTCTGTCTCTCTGTTTGTTTAAGAATCGATATGCACACCATCGGTCCTGGTTCTCTGGAGATGTCTGACTCAAACAGCTGTGAATACACTTCTGTCCTCAGCCAGTGGGCCATGCCCTGTGGCTGCTCCTGGCTGGACCGCAGGCCGGGAGATCTGGCGTGTCACCTGTCCTCCCTCAGAGATGGAGGGGGAAAGGGAGAAAGGGCTAGAGGGACCTTCTGAGTTCTTTGCCATGGTCTAAAACCCAGAGGCAGTGGGATAACAGGGGACCCAAAAGTCCAAACTGTCCCCACCCTCTCCTATGACAGGTGTCCAGAGATAGCCCTGCACAATGGGTGGCCCGGAGAAATCCAAGGTGACTCTTGGAGCCCAATGTGCTGACTTGGCAGTTTTCCCCAAGCTGTTTTGTGTTGGATTGTTTTCAAAGTGCTCAGATAACTTGGGGAAAAAACAAGCTTTCTCACTATTTATTAATCCCCAAATTCAATTTCTGTTTCATTCCACATGGTCTCACGAGGAACGAGGTTGACGCAGTTCTAAAATCACTTTGTTCTCACAGTCATCCCTTTCCTCCTTACCTAGCCAGGTTAGAAGAAACAAGAGAACAATTTTGAGGAAAAAAAAAACAACAAAACAATTTCTGACTGAACTGGAGACTAATTCCTAATTAAATCTGTTATGTTTCTAGACATATAAATAATTTACTCATATAAATGATATATAATATACTTGTAAATAGAATATGCAAGGTTAATTTAGCGTAGTATTGCTGATAAACAGAAAATCTTAGAGCTCAAAAGAAATAGAAAATGTGATCTTTTTTTTTAGAATAGGCTCTATGTTCTACACACGGAATTTGTTAATTAAGATTCTGAGAAATCACATGGCTTAAAAGTGCAGATTTATTTTTTTTTCTTCTGAAGCAGAAAAATAGGTATCTCAGTTTGGCTACAATGTTATTTTGGTTGGGAGTGGGAGAAAGAGATAAAAAAATCTTTATTAAAAAGCAGGAAAACCAATGGAAATGAAACCTTGTAAAAACAGAAGCCACAGCTGGAGTAACAGCTTGAGAGCCAAGTGGATAATCTTCGCCTACAGATGTGTCCGAAGCTGTTTCTACCCGATGCTAATTCACTTGGTGTTATGCAAATTTAAAAGGGTCCATTGTGAACCGCCCCAGACCCAGTGGTTCTCAGGCCATCAGGGGCAGGGAGGATTTCTTGTGAGGGCCTCAGGTAAGGCGGCAGGAGACACAGGAAGGACCAAGGGAAGATTCTTGGGGATCTGTGAGACACATGCATTTTCTCCTTGTGCCCAGGCATCTCCTGTCTCACAGGTGGTGGCAGAGGGGCTGCTCCCTAACTGGCAGGGGGTGGGTGGTGGCAGAGTCTGGGATTGGTGGTAGTACGGGTTCCTTCGGTCCATCCAGGGAGAAGTAGGACCCTGCTGTGGGTACAGGGAGACCCAGCAGTCCTGGATGAGGGTGCAGGTAAAAGCCAGATGGAGTGGCAGGAGCCAGGGATGGGGGGAGCCTGTGTAGATGGAGAAGGAGCTGCACCCATGTGTGGGCTTAGAGCATCAGCATAAATCCTGACTCTGCCATTGCTTGCCCAGGATCAGCTTAGACACATAAGGGGCTGGCTGGGAAGCTGAAGGTCCCAGAAAACCCGGTTTGTCTAGAGAGGACAGGACCCCAAGCTTGCACCACCCCACTGTCCCAGCAGCAGCACAGGGTCCAGGACCGAGCTGAGCTCTCTGGTGAAAGGAGACCTGCAGTCCTTGACGGCTCACCTGCCAGGATGGGGAAGTCTGGTGGAGTGGAACTGGCAAGGAAACGAGGCAAGGGTGCTGAGTGGATGGGCCAAGGCCAGCTCAGGGGCATGGTAAAAAGCGGCAGCTGCCTGGGTCCTGATGTGTGGGGTGAGGGTGGCTCTGCCATCCCTTTGCTGCAGCCAGGCTCTGGTGATCACCTCTCAGCAAGGACACCTGACTCTGTCCGAGAATCCTGAGGCATCCAGCAGGGAGAAGAAGCCGTGGGATCCCACTACCACGATCATAACAAGCTAGTTTTGGGCAGGTATCACGTGCAAGCCAGCGATCACCTCCTGGAGTTCCTCTGTAAGTCTATGTCACAAGTAGGGCATGGAGCTCAAGTCCATTGCCACCACAGGGCTCCATGACCATGCATGTCTGAGGACTTCACTGGGGCAATTTATTCCAACAAGGGCATGGTTCTGTTCCAGCTCCCACAGCTGAGCCAGCAGCTGATGCGGAGGCGGGAGCAGAGACCTCACACCAATGGGGGCTAAACCCAATGGGAGGGCCTGTCTGAGGCCTCAGTCTTCTATCCCTGCCTCCCTGCCTGGCACAGCCAGCTCAAAGCAACAAGACCCCTGCTGAGGAGGTGAAGAAATGGGAGCCCTCGAGCAGAGCAGATGGGGATGTAAAATGGGGCGTCTGCTGTGGAAAACAGTCTGGTGGGTCCTCAAGCAGTAAAACAGGCAAGCGAATGGGCAAGGGAAAGCACATGCTACCGAAGCTGAGTAAGAGACTTAGAGGACAGAAATGAATACATCTCCCTCTTCCCCCCAAGTGGAAACCAAAATAAATGAGACCCAAAAGTGAGAAAACAATAGGTGTGTCATGGGAGACACAGTATGTGTGTAATGGCGTATCTGAAGGGTGAACTAACTTGAGGGGGATGGAGTTCGTATTTCAAACCATATTTTAAGAAATATAAGAAAGTCCAACTCTCCAGACATACTGAAAGATGTCGTCATGCACCCAGGAAAATGGACTGGGAACACTAAAAATCAAGTCCAACATAAAATTGTTGTGATGCGATAAGGCAGCTCTTACAGGGAAATTTGTACACGTCACACCAAAGTCAGACATAAAGTGTAACATCAGTTACCTTTGCTTCCTCCTTGAGAAGCCTGTACAAGAAGACTATTAAGTTCAAAGTAAGTAGGGAAAATTATAAAAATAGGAGGGAAAAATCAATGAAATATGAAGCAAACAACAGAGAAAAGTCTACAAAAAATTTACAAACCCAGACTTTGTTTTTTGTAAAGGTTAATAAAATTTATAAGCCTTTAATAAGACAGATGAAGGGGGAAAAAAGAAGACATAAATCACCAAGAGCAGGAACAAAAGAAGGGGACATCATAACAGACCCTGCAGGCCTTGTGAGGGTAATGGCAACGGCAGATGTTGTGAACAGCTTTATACTAACACACTTGACAACTTGGATAAAACGGATGTACCACTAGAAAGATACAAATAAACAGACTCAAGAGAAAATTGAAAAATTTTGCACAGCCCTCTATTTTTATAGATATTGAATTAATAAACAATATTATACAGAGAAAATAATTAAATATTTTCTTACAAAAGAAAATTCCAGGTCCAAATTACTTCGCTGGTGAATTCTATCAAGCATGTGAAAGAGAAATAATATTAACATTAATCTTACACAAACTCTTTCAGAAATAAGAGGAGGAGATATCACTTCTCAAAGTATTTTATGAGGCCACTATAACCAGAATTTCAAAACCAGATACATTTTAAGAAAAAAATGTATAGAATAATATTCTTCATGAAGATAGATGCAAAATAGCTAACAGATACAAGTGCCTCAAATTCAACAATATGTAGTGAGAATCAGACAGCGTGATCAAGTTGGGTGCATCCTAAGAATGTAAAATTAGCTAAGCTAACCAAAAAATATCAATCAATGTAATTCACCATGTTAAAAGATTAAGGAATAACAATTATATAGTGAATTTAAAAAATCCAAATAAACCGTTTGACAAACTACAACAGCAATTTATAACTTTAAAAAACTTCTAACAAATGAGAAAAAGCAGTAGAATTTTGAACCAGCTAAAGGGCTCTTATGCTTTCCACTTGTGATTGTACGAGAGGCCCTAGCCAGTGTGAGACGACAGGAATAAGAAAAAGGAGCTCAGAGAGATCCGAAATAAAGGAGCAAACGTGTAGAATGAAAGAAGCTGAATACCAACTCGTTTGTACCGAATGATTCCGTTTGTGGGATCCTTGGACAGGTCAGGCAGAGCTCTGTTGGTGAAATCAGACGCTTGGTGCCTGGTGTAGGGGCTGACGGAAGGGCCTGAGTCTCCGTGTGCCCTCACCAACGAGGTCTGACCGGTTTGCCTGAGACTCTGGTGCGTCACTGTGTGGAGAACACCCCCACTCCCAGCATGTCCACATCAGTTTCCTCAGAAGGGCGAGATTATGTATGATTTTATTCTCTTTTTAACCTGAGGTCTGTGAGGTTTCTGAAATGACTATGAATCGTGTATATGATATAAAACATTAAATAATGCAATGAAATTCAAAAAGTAAAAGCATGACCTAAAATGATCTCAAGTTGCAAATGCTTCTGAATGAGCAGTTTGAAGGCTCTCTCTCTCTCCTGAGACCCTTGGAGAGCTCTCTTCCAGAGAGTGATGTCCTTAACCTGAACTTGGGTGAGAGAGGGTTGAGGGGTGAAAGGATTCGGACGAGAGAGGCTCAGATGGCCACCACGTTAGTAAGAAGTTGGACCTAAATCTTGGAACGGTGCCAGCACAGTGCCAGTCCAGGGCCCCTCCTCAGATCGGATCTTGGGGACAGGTGGCCTGCACGTTAGTGCTCTCATAAGTCTCTCTTCATCTCCCCACTGTTTCAGGTCACAATACACACCAATACGTCCTTTCTTCTCTGTTTCACAAAATCCTCACAGGGTCTTTCTAGACTTAAGTCTTCAAATTTGTTCCGGGCTTGGACCACACTGGCTTGCCCTGTGTTTGGCACATCAGGCGTCCAGGATCTAGTAGTTGCCCCCCTTCCAGGACCTGCCACTCCCACTGCTCTGTTGGTTTTCTCCCTCGGCCCACCCACACAGGCCCAGCTGGGGAGGGGCTTCAGCTCATGGGTCTCCACCTCTGAGACCCTGAGATCTCCTGGGATTTATTGTCAACTGCTGTGGCAAACAGACAATTGTTGCTCCTCACTTACTTCACCTCTTGGTTCCATCTCTCACCTGCCCCCACTCTGGACACATTCTGGTGGGACAAGGTAGGTAATGGCATGTGCAAGGACCTCTCGTCCAGAGCCTCTGAGCACACAGAACCATCTCTTCCAGGTCTCCCCTGGAAGTGATGGACATGAAGCTCACCGTGAACATAGGCCTTGCCAAGAAGGAGGCAGGAAGACAGCTTCAATTGCACTGAAGACTGTCTGTCCACTGCTGACTGCCCCAAGGGAGCCCTTTGTCCCTGAGAAGGCAAGGTGCATGTGTGTACATGTGCATAGGTATGTACACATGCATAGGTGTGCACACATGCAAGTGTGTGCATGTATATGCACATGGCATCTGTCTGCACACATGAATGTATACAGGTGGGTGCAGGTACATGTGCATATGTGCACACATGGATGTGTGCATATGTGCACACATGGATGTGTGCATATGTGCATGGATGTGTATATGATGTGCACATTGGATGTGTGCAAATGTGCATATGCATGGGTATGTGTGTATTGGTGTGCATGCACTGAATCCTGTCTGCGTGCATTTTCCCAGTAGGAAGCACAGACCAACTCTTGTCCCTCGTTCCGAGAGACCAGCCTCTGGGGTCTAGGAGCATTCTCTGAGCCGTGGGGCACCAGTTTTCCTGGACACACAGACAAATGAGGCTGACTGCACTGGGGTAACCAATTCCCTACCTGCACTTGTTTGGTTCTAATGAGTGGCTTTTCCTAAAGAGAAATGGCAGTACCAGCAGGAACATGAGTGGGTTCTGTAAACTTGTAATCACATGTGTCAAACACCGCGCGGCGTTTTCCCTGTAAAATGGAGGCAGGGCAGTCACACTGAGGGGACGCAGGAGACGCCGTTTCCTCTGACAGAAGTTAATTGTAAACTCAGTATCCCTGAAAGGAAAGCGGGGACCATTTTCACATGTCTGTCATTTATCCTTGGAGGACACAAAACAAATATGTTTTCTAACATGTGGCACCAGCATTACTCCAGTGGCCTCGGGCTATGTGCTGTTTCCAGTTGAGAACTGGAGGAGGGGAAACTGCTTCGTGTGAGGGGGAACTTGCAGTGCAGGCTGATCGCAACTGCATGGAACCAGGTGCTGCTGGGGAAGTGTGCTGGGTGCCGGGGAGCTGGGGAGGCCGAGGCTGGGGCAGTGAACAGCGGCTGTGCCTGAGATGGTAGGTGACTGTCACTCACCTAGCACACGTGCAAATCCACTGTCGGCCAGAAGCTTGTTTCAGTGCTTCCTGACCAGGAGGTGTCATCCCAGGTCTCCTGGAGATGGGAGGGTGTTGGAGGGAAGTGCCTTAGGAAGGCATGAAGGAAGTTTATCAGTGGTCCACCTCCCTGAAAGACCCACCCCAACCTGTTTTGTGCAGAAGCCAACAGAGTCATCAAAGCAGCCACCCCTTTAGGGATGGGGGACTTGACACTGTCTGGGTGACAGCCCCTCTTGCAAATCTGGGGAAAGCCACAAGTCTCTCCCATAACGTGAGCATGGAGAGCAAAAGTTGCATCAAGTTCAGGGTGACAGGGCTTGGGTTCCAGAAGGCACAGAGCTGTTGATCCTGGGGGCAGCTGGAGGACCCCCTCCTGGCTCCTATGTCATGGCTGCCAGCTCCCCTCAAAGGCTGAGGCTCCTTAGTGCTGTTACCTCCTCTCCAACTTTGCCTCTAGTATTTCCACTTTGGCAGTTCTGGCTTGCAGGCACACCCTCCCCTGCACTTTTCAGAAGAAGCTGGGTGCCCGAGAGGGGCCACAGTGTGGAACTGTTGCCTTGGTGAGAGGCAGTTTTGGTTGGCATTTATACTTGGGGGTTTCCTCTCTTTTCCCTAGAAAGGCATCTCTGTTTGCTGGCCTTGGGGCCAAACACCAGGATCTCTAAGCTCAGAGTACCCTCCATACTCATTGTTGGGGACACTCTGGGGGCCTTCCTGACAGGAGTCCAGCAAGAAGCCCTCCTGACCCTATTCCTCACTGACCTCCAGCCCCTCTTCCCCACCCACCTCAACCCAATCTAGACAGGAAGGTGGCCTGGAGCCTATCCTTTCAGGGATTGAGGCCTAGCTCACAGTGCACCCTGGACCCTGGCATGGGGGAGCCTCCACTGCATGCACCAGCTCCACAGTGGGCATCAGAGGCTGACAGAGCCCCAGGCCAGGGACCCTACCCCTCCCCACCCTCTGCCAGTGGGCCCTGAGTGTAGGCTTCCAAGGCCTCCTGGATTTTCTGCTGAGGCGACTGGTTAGGTGGCCATGGTTGGGAGGGAGTCAGGAGCTGGAACCTAAACTACATCCACTGCCCCCTCAGCAGGAGCTGGAAATGTGGCCCAGGGCTTTCCCACAAGAACATTCTAGATCTCTGCCCTCCCACTCCTTCTTTCCCAGGAAGTGGACTTTTCAACTAGACCCTACCCCACCTCTGTCAAGTAACTACAATGTTCCTCATGCACACTGGTTCCCAGAGGACTGGTGTCTCTCCCTTTCTTTCACACACATGTACACATACATGCACACACCACACATGCAGGCCTGTGCCACATACCACACACGGCATGCATGCAGACACACCACACATGTACTACACAGTGCACACCCACATATGTATACACAGACATACCAGACATATTACACACGTGTACACAGAGCTCATGAGCCATGCAGACATTGTGCACACACATGCACACATACCACAAACATATGCCACATGTTTGCACATACTTGCCACACACAGAGAGATGCATATAGCACATAGGGCATGGGGACATCATATAGACACACATTTACACACATGTACACACATACATGCACCATATGTGTGCACACAGCACACACCCAATCTTTGCCCTCCTAAAGGAGACCCAGTGGGTCCCTACCAGCTTGATCTCTTTATTCAGGGTTGGCTCTCCTGTTGGGGTGACCCTGTCCCTGAAGTCCCCAAGGGACCATTATGAGTGGTTAATCTGCACCTGGTATTCCAAAAGGTTCCTAGAGAGGCCTCAGGGGCTCCCAGATTCTCTGTGTGTAAGAACGTACGCTTTATGATGGGGTTTTTAAAGAGTCATCCTGTTTGTAGGTCGTGATGACCGGAGTCTCTTTGTGCCACCCTTGCCCAGCATGAGAAAGGATGGTTCACGAGGCCAGATGACTCATTAATGAGGAATTTGGGGCCTTTGGAGTGGCTTTTGTGATTCTGGGACGCTGAGTTTGGCCAGGTGAGCCTGCTCTACGGGTTAACGTGTTCACCTATAAATAACAGTGGTGACAGGTCCCCTGTCAGCACCCGCTGATGGACGGTCCCCTCTCCCACCATTACAGCCTTGTGACTGTGGGAAAATTAATTTAAGTGGTAGTTAATTTCTAATGAATTCCACCCAAGCGGTTAATATGGTCCCTCCGTGTTATGGTAACCTTCACGGATCATTGCATTATGTAAATAAATCCTACTTTATGCTGGTTTATTAAAAAAGAGTGCAACTGAGGAGTCTGGCTAAACCTCACCTGCACATGCACACAGCAAACTCTCGACAGGAAAACCTTCAAGGGGAAAGAAACACAGACTCCATCAGGGTATTTTCTGGAATGCTGAGCTCCTTACTTTCATCTGCTTGACTAAACGGCCCCACTCTCACTGCTCTGGATAAATATCTCCAAATTCGTCTTGCTGTATTTTAAAGAGAAAGAGGAGGATTTTTACCTTAAAACACATGTGAATTTCAAAACCAGCTTTAATGGGGGTCTTCTCTGAAACCTGATTCTGAGGACAAGGCCTGGGTGGGCTTTCGCTGAGGGCCTGGCCAGGAGGGTAAGGCTGGGTGGGTGGGGTGAATGGGGGGAGAAAACCACTCAGCCAGTAGGTGGGTCTGGTGGCCCAGGTGTGAGGCCCCACAGGGAGCATAGGGCATGAGTGCTTCCTCAACATCAAGTGAGTAGAGAAGCACTCACATGCTGACTGCCCAGGCCTGGCCTGTGTACAGAAGTGACATGAGGCTTGAAGCAGAATCTGACGAGGGTGGTACCCATAGACTATACCTCAAGGGCATTCTGAATTTAATCTGACAGCTCAGGGTGGCCTGTTTGTGCTGCTTAGCACAGGCAGCTGTATCAAAACACCATGGAGAGGGCTTAAACAATACACACTTACTTTTTTACAGATCTGGAGGCTGGATGTCCAGATCGAAGTGCAATGGATTTGGTTTCTGGGGAGGCCTCTTCTGGGCTGGCAGAGGGCTGCCTCCTGGCTATGTCCTCAGATAGGAGAGAGCACATGCTCGGGTGTCTCTCTAGATAGGGGCCCTGATCACACCAGACCAGGGCCCACCTTCATCACCTCATGTAAACTGAGTCACTTCCCAAAGGCCCCACCTCCAAATACCATCACACTGAGGGTTATGGCTTCAGCATGGGAATTTGGGAGACACACACATTCAGTTGCATAGCACTGTGCATGCAATGAATCTATCCAAGCTCTTAACCCTCGTTTCATGCATCTGGGGTTGGCTGGGCTCAGCAGGGTGGTTCTTGTGGGAGTCTTCCACACAGTGGTCATCAGAGGGTGGCTGAGGCTGGGTTACCTCAAAGGCCTTTTCATCTCACACCTACCATCTGACAGGAAAACCCAGACCTGGGCTCCTTGGGCCTTTCTCCCTCTAAATGCCTTCTCCTTGTGGTAGCCTCAGGGTCACCAAACTTTTTACATGGCCAGTGAAGGATACCAGGACAAGTGCTCCAAGAGAAACCTGCAGAAGGTGTGTTGTTGTTTGAAAGCAAGGAAGATGCTCTGACCAGGCCTGCAGCGCTGGACCCTGATCTTGGACATCCAGCCTTCAGGGCTCTGAGTAATAAATACCTGTTGCTTATAAGCCACTAGTCTCTGGTGTTTGTGATAGCAGCCAGGACTAAGACAGGCTTCTCCAGGGAGGCAGAACCAACGGGATATATTTTAAGCAGTTGGCTCATGTGATTTTGGAAGTGAATAGTTCAAAATCTGGAGGCTGGGAACTCGGGCTGGTGTCGATGTCATCTATTCCCAGAAAACTTTTCTCAATACACATATTCCTCAGGCTAGGATGGCCACTCTTCTTGCCCATGAAATTCAGGCAATGCTTGGCATGATGTGCACCTTGCTCCTGGGCCCCCTCTGCAGGTGCCTCTGGTTCTCCAAACCCCAGTGAGTCTAGGGGGGCCACAGCTGAGGTATACCCTGGATTTTGCAGAGTGATTCCAAAGTGGAAAAAAAAAAGAGCAAGACAAGGCCAGAAGTTTGAAGCAACTGTGCATTGCTTACTAGTAACTGAGCCAGAAAAACAACGGCGTAGGATCAAGTCCTGTAAATCAGAACCGGCACTCTGGCAGCTGTCTTCCCACACGGAATTGGCGGACATCCACTTTCTCTGCGGCGGTCTTCCACTCTCCTCCCCGGGGGCTGTTTCCAGCTAATGCATCTTGACAGGTCTGTTGGGGCTACGACAGCACTTAAAATGAGACATTCCATGGAAGGCTCTGGGGAGTTTCTGTGGCCGTGGCGGAGTGGGCAACTCCAGCTTGGAGCATCTCTCTCAGCTAATGTCCTCATCATGGTGGATAGTGGGCAGAACCTGGAGGGCCCTGGCCATTCTCTCTTTCCTATGACGAAGTGGCCCTGCTCTGTCTCCACAGGGAATTCCTGGACCTGCCTGCAGATCTCATGTCTGCCCATGCTTCTTACAACACGGCGCCATGGTTTCAGGTGGATTCTCAGCTCTGTCCACTCAGGATTTGGGGGTCAGATGGATCTGCTCAATGCTGGCACTAAAGAAAAGCCAGCCAGGCCTGCCAGGAAACGGAACCTTGGATGCTGCCCAACTTGATCTTAGGTATGTCTAGGTGGCAGGCTCTATCTTGGGTCACACTAGGCTGTTGAGGGCCTAAGGTGATCCTTCCCCCTCTGAACCCAAAAGTAGCCTTAGCTTTCCAGGGAGGCCTTGGGAGGAAGTCACCAGGAAACCTGCACATCAGGAGTGGCCTCCATGTGGAAGTCTGCCTCCCAGGAAGAGGCTCCTTTAAGACGTAAAGTCAGTTCAAAGCCTTGTCACTGGCCACAGCCCCTTTACCTGCCTGCAGGGATGCTTCTGGCAAATCTGCAGGGAGAGTTTCTGCATTAGGAGGCCCTGCCCTGTGTGACAGCCACCAGCCCTGGAGCCTCTGCCATGAGTGCCACCCACCGCCACCCTCTGCTAGCACACTCCCAGCACACTTCCTCGGCCTGTCTCATCAAGCGGTTTTCTCCATTTGGGTTCCAAAGGCTGTCTCCTAGCCTCTAAGGGTGTCTCCACACCCTTCTAAGTGGCTTTTCATTGCCACTAATGCAGCCCCGTGGGCTCCAGCCCCGCTGTGGGTGAATGAAGGGTTGAGGGTGTGGCATCTCCTTGAATCCTCCCAGTCCCTCCACAGCCATTACTACCCTCAGTTTACAGGTGAGCTCAGTCCTCCACGGTCTCAGCAAATGACCGTTCAGAGAATAGAGGAAGCCAGATGACCCCAAGGCTGGGAAATAACTTACATATGCAGGTAGAGAAGAACCACTGATACCAAGTGCAGGCATTTCAGGGGGAAAGGATAGGGGAAAAGGAGACAGATAGATAGATAGATATAGAGATTAACTGATTCAGGTTTCCTCCAGAGACCCTGGTCCCCATGCTATGGAGCTGTGCAAATCTAGAACTTCAGACATATAATTAAAAAAAACAAAAAAAAAAAGGCCAGATACTTCCTGGGGCTGAGACCTTCGAGAAATTAAATGATACCTCGACCCCCTTCCTACCCTCCCCTATAACAATGCCTCCAGACGGCGGCAGTGCCGTCAGCATCTGGCAGTGACAATGGGCTGATTTATCAGCAGAGCTGAGCCAGAGCTCAAACATGTTAGACAACAACAAAAAAAGCCTACTTTAGAGGAGCCAGAGTAATGGCCCTGAACTTGGCCCATAACTATACTAAATACTGAAGTAAACAGCCAAATCTGTATTTTAAGATAGTATTTACACAAATCCACATCAAATTTTGAAAATACTGAGAACTGAAAAGCCACATGAAACCCTTCCAATAAAAAGTATTAGAACATCACACCAAATTACTGAAAGTTCTTGGAGAAGGCATGAAAGTTTATGGAAATGAAGCGCAACCCAGCAGCAACCCCCTGAGGTGGGCGGATGCAAGAACAGCGAGGCCACCACTTGCCTGCGCTCACCTGAGCAGGCCACCAGGTGGATAGCCCTGCTCAGGCGGCACCGGGGATTGTGCACTCTCACTGTCCTACGTCCACAGCCTTTGGCTGTTTGCCCACTGGGCCCTCTGTCTTTTATCACTTGGGAGGCATGGAAGGTTCCAGATGCAGATGTGAGGACTGCGAGCCACTACAAGTTGGTTATCAGTTTCCTGTCTCTCCTTGCACATGAGGTGCAGAGCACTATCCAGGCCTGCACACAGCTGACAGTGTTTCTCCTTCCTTCACAGCTAGGGGTAGCCTCTGCCAAGAAAATGAAATCCCGGGTGAATCGGGGAGAGGTGCTTTAAAAGGATGAGAGGGACAAGGGGCATCTGGTATTTGATTTGTCCTCTAGCCCTTTTCTGTCTGACTGCCTGGAATGCTGGATGTAATAGCTGGGGCTCCAGCCACCATTTTGTGCCACAAAGTTGCCATCAGACTGGAAACCAAGCACCAAGAATTACCAGTGACAGAGAGGACAGATACCGGGAAACCCAAACACCAAGAGTGCCTGCTAATGTCCTTTCCTGATGTAAGGCAAAACACTGCATATTTTATTTAAAGCACTGCTGTTTCCAGTCCCGTCTCATGTAGTGGACACAAAATGAGGCATGTCATCAGGTGATCAGAGGACTATCTTCATGCATGAATCCATATACATATCATGTGTTTAGCACAGAACATGATACAACATAGAAGCTTAATAACTATTGCAGTGAATGGATAAATAAATG
The DNA here is from genome assembly GCA_004027475.1 of Anoura caudifer. Classification (NCBI taxonomy): domain Eukaryota; kingdom Metazoa; phylum Chordata; class Mammalia; order Chiroptera; family Phyllostomidae; genus Anoura; species Anoura caudifer. The sequence goes on from PVKU01000156.1 coordinate 447,460, forward strand.
AAGAAATGCAGAATGTGGTTGACTTGCTAGAGAAGACTCCTTTATCCTACATTAAAAAAATGTGTTAGGTGATTAAATTGATAGAAGTTATAATTGGAAAACTATGGCTTTATTTTAGAATAGATAACTACACGTTATCAACACTGAAAGAACAATCAAACCTTTAGACAGAAATCTTAGGAGAAAGCCTCACTCAGAGGATGCAGTGCTAGAATTTCTGCACAGTAACTCATGTTATGTTTAGTATAATGGCATCACTATGTAAGGGAAAACATGCATCACTTTCTGAAGAAAAGACAATGAATCTTTCACGGTGCGGCCAGAGGAGGCAATCTGTTCACACCCCACGTGTGGGAGCTGCTTGGCTGGACCCCGGAGGCTCATGAGAGCTAGCTTCCTGACAGCTTTGTTCTGAATATCGACGCAGCCAAAGTCAATTTCTCATGCAATGCAAAACAGCTCTCTTTGTTCTGTAAATTTCTCATTTTCTCCATGCTTTTTAAACAGAAAAATGACAAGTAGGAACCTGGAGAACAAAAATAACTGGCCTCTAATTGGGAATCTCAGCCACTAAGTACAAAATAGAACAAAATACTTTATAAACCAAAAAAGGAACAAGAATATAAAAAAATCATATAGATGCAGAAGTCAAAAATGACACTTACAATATCTTATACCAATTTGTTGGAGAAATCAGGGTAGAGTGACCTGGGAAAAGAAAGAGGATGCTCCGTGATTGCTGGCATGAGACACCGCCCAGGTGTGTCTCCAGTTTGGGACAGCTGTGCAAGTGGGGACAGGAATGGAGTCAGGGACTTGCCTGAAGAGTCACAGGGTACGACCGAATGGGTGTTTTGGGGGCTGATTATCCTACTTGCTTCTGGGGAGAGAAATTGGGTCTGGGGTTCAGGAGGAAGGTTTCCACTGATTTTTAACAAAGTGCATACATTATTAACAGTAATTTAAATTACAATTATTTTAGGAAATATTCTATACCACTTTAGTGGATTGAATAGCAACCCCCATCCCCAAATTTGTCTCAGAATGGGATCTTGTTTGGAAGTAGGGTCTTTGCAGATGTCACTAAATTAAGGACCTTGAGATGAGATCATCCTGAATTAAGTAGAATACATTTCTGTTGCTTTAAGCTACAAGTTTGCTAATCTGTTGCAGCAGCCACAGGAAAATATAAACCACTTTTTTTCTTTCTTAAATGATCATGGTCTCTAGTAAAGAGGTACACTTGAAATACAATGAATAAAATCAGTTAACTTCTTCCTAATTTTCCATTTTAAATTTGTATCCAACTCGTAAATATTTTAGATTTCTCAGGCTATTGGTCATTATTGAAACTACTCACACCAGGCTGCTGTGGAGGCACAGACAATACGCTGATGAAATAAGATGGCTGTTTTTCAATAAAACTTTATTTACAAAAATGGGTGGCAGATGGGATCTGGCCTATGGAAAGTAATTTGCTGCCTTCTGACCTAAACACATTTTTTTGTTATGCCAGGATTGTGGGGCTGTATATGCTGGTCCATTGGGGATGGGGAAGATGAGCCGTAAGAGGACTTGGCGGGCACACCTGCTCTGACCTTAGATCAAACAGAGATTAAACCTTAGATCAAACAGAGATTAGTAATCTCAGGAGAAAGCAATGGTTTGGAAGTCTAGGATGCAAGCAGTAAGTACAGGTTCACATGGACACAGGCCTCATTGCTTCACTACAAGCAGGACTGCCTGCCCCTCAGTATCTCAACAGATTCACTCACGTGGACCTATGTCACCAGCGCTGTGTGCCTTGCAGAGCCAGATGCTCATGAGGCAAGTACACCTCACACTCACCTGTCAAGGGGAGAATAATTGGAAGGTGTGTGGTGTACATGTGCATACATGTATGTGCATACATACATGAAATAGCTAGAATCCTAGATAAATTCAGCATGACTTCATGATCCACACTCTAGTGCCAGAGGCGTTTGGTCCATCAGATGGGCTGTCAACCATGTCTTCAGGAAGTCATGGGCTTGGCTTTGCAGGATGAGCCAGTTCTAAGTAGGGAGAGCAGATAACGGACTGCCTGCTTACAAGGAGGCATGATCATCTGAGTCTACATTCACTTGCTGAGTGCCTACGGTATCCCAGGCTCTGTGGCAGACTCTTAAGGGCAAAAGCGTGCCTGAAAAACAGGTTCTCGGAACCCTGCAGGGAGGGGTGAGTAGTATCAGACCCCTTTGCAAACTTGAGGCTTCAGAAGCTTCTAGTCCAAGGCCCAAAACCAAGGACAGAGCAGAGCCAAGACTGGGACCAAGGCCTGTGGCCCCCTGCCTTCCCCTCAGTTGCTCTGGAATCCGTCAACACTCACCTGCCATGCTGCTGTAACCACTCTGAGCTCTCCTATCTTCACGCCACAGGAGGGGCCTCTTGCTCACACAGTGGGTACGTAGTGCCCACATTCACGCACACATTCCACTCACGTACACATGAACACATGCATACTCATGACTCTGACCAAGGGTGACATACGTATTTGATATCCTGAATACCTTCGTATATAAACAATTAAATTGCCCTTGACTTAAGGACTGCTATCAAGGTCTTCCATCCTCATCCTGGAGACAGGAATGTTGAAAGGAATTTGAACCCGGGGAAAACAGCAGTACCGGCTGAATGCAGACATGGGGCCAAGAGCCACTCCAAAGGCAGGTCTGAGATGAAGTCTAGTTCTTTCTAAAGAACTTGCATTCTGATATTGGGGCGGGGGGCGGGTAACCCCATTTTCCCTCCTCCCTGTCTTCTGTCCTCCTGCCAGCTTTCCAGCTGGGGCTCTGCCTGGACTAGATCTGGATAAAGAGTGATATGCCTGGAAAGTGGAGTCAACAAAACCAGCAGGTCAGCACTCTTAGAAACCAGAATATTTACATTTTATTTTTCTTCGGTAAGTTAACACCATCGGTAAGTTAACACCATCTCTCAAGGAAATGGTACAATCTTCCATGTTATTTTCACAGCCAAAGGAGCTACATCTGTCTCTGCTTGTGCCTTGGGTTCGTCTTGCAGTAGATGAACCACCGCCCACGCCTCTTCACCCGGTAACAGTCCCGGCAACGCTTCCTGAGGACGCCCTTGGTCTTGAACCCCAGAGCAGGCTGCAGGAAAGGCAAGGGGCGGCAGGAGAGGGGGGAGGCCACCACTTCGCTGGGCTTCGCCCCTGCTGGGACTGCCACCCGCAGGGGACCCAGCAGGAGTGTGGAGAGAGCACGGGACGTCGTCGTCGTGCAACGACTCAGACGTAGGAGAGGGTTCACAGCAGAAACCACCATTTTCTTTATAAAAACAGTTGCCATGTTGTGGCTGAATCTACGCAAAAAAAAAAAAAAAAAAAAAAAAAGGTGGTTACAGCGTCTTCCATACTTCCTACTATTACAACTTTGTTTTGCCTACTTCGCTGTCGCGTAGGCATAGGAGTGAGGGTTAAGGGGTGCTACCACTCCCCAGTGCAGCACAAACCCTGACAGCTCTGCAGGAGACAGGGGTACCGGGTGGAGCACTTGGCATACTGCCCTTTTTGGGAGCCCGGGCGAGGCTGACGGAACCTTAAGCGTAGGCCACGCCCCCCACTTTAAAATAATTAAGCCAGGTGGAGGGATAAGTGACTTGCGCTGCCCTGTTAAGACACCCCGGCAATGAAGTTAGACCTCTACCCAGGGGCTCCGGGGCGGGCCACAAAGGCCTCGACAAGGCCTGTGTCCATGCCTCACCAGTTTCAGCTAGGCGGGCGCCCACGTGTAGGATGGGTCCACACCCTCATACAAGCTGGGTAACCGTTTTTCCGTGAACTCCGACCCCGCTCAGGTCTAGTAAGGGGCAGGGCTGGCCTGGTTTCCTGGGCATGAAGCACTCGGCTGCCGGTCCCGCGCCCCACCAGCCGACCGCACGGAACTCCGGCGGGGCCGCTTCTCAGGTGCGGACTGCTTGGGGCTTCCAGGAGGAGGCACACTGGCTGGTGTCGCGGGACTCGGTCCCATCACTGGCGCGTGGCACTCGGAGTCCGCACACCGCCCGCGAGGTTCGGGGGTCCAAAGGATGGATCAGGCCCCACGCCTCCCCCGCGCCCTCTGACTGCAGCCAACAGGGGGAGACTGAGGCCTCGGGGTTGACGTCTACGGGCCGAGCCTGTCCGCAGTCTCTCGACTTGGCAGCCGGCTGCAGAGGAGACCCGAACCCCAGAATCCCGTCGCCTCCCTAGTTCCCAGCCGCTCTGGACCCGCAGGGACCCCTGACCTGCGAAGAACCGGCCCTGGCCTGCCAGCAGCGTCCCTCACCGGCGCCAGCGTCCCAGCCCGCGCCTGCGCAACGGGGCGGAGACGCCAACGCGGAGAGTCTCATCCAGAAAGAAAAACGGCGACGGGGTCACGTGGCAGCACCAGCTGTGCTGGCCGCAAAGATCGCGCTCCAGCGCGCAGGGTTGGAGGGAGCCGGGTAGGAACCCTTCCCCGCCTCCAGTCCCCGTCCCTAGAGCACCTAGCAGGATGCCCCCTGCACCCTGTCACCTACAATTTGTGGTGATTGTGGGGGCGGGGATGCAGAAATGGGAACTAGAATGAAAAAGTTACAATCAAGTAGACTTGAAAAACCGACAACACGAATGTCAAAACAAAAATCTAGGTAAACTATATGCTGGTAGTAAGTGAACACCCTAGGAAAACTGGCGAGTCCAAGGCAAACGGACAATGATTCTAACTGGTTGCATTTACATATCTTCTCTCCCTCCTACATTTTATTATGGAACATTTCAAAGAGATAAAAGTTGACAGACTTTCATGGTGAACACCATGTGCACCCAGGTTTCACGAAGAACGATGAACCTGCCTTTCAGGGGGCGTATCTGCGAACCCACCCGTCTACTTTCTGGGCACGCGAAGGCGACCTGCAGACGTGGTGCACCTGCCCAGGTGATCTTTGGTTCTGCCCGAGCACCCTGACCGTAAGCACCCTTCCTTTCATAGAGGTCTTTAGGGCATCACGCTTCTCGTCACCTTGCTGGGCTCTCCTCCACGTACCCGGAGTGGAACCCGGCTGTGGGTGTACTCAGCTCCTGGGGCGTGGCGGTTGCGCGACTCAGTCCTGAGCTGAGTCTGCCCCACTCCCTTCTGTTTTCACCCATGCCCCTAAGTCTATGCACAGACAGTTTAGCGGAGACAAGAGATGCATAAAAGGGAAGCGCCGGGAAGCCGGCCGGATCCTGCCCAGGTGCCCTGGAGTAGTGGACCTGTCCGGTGCTGATCACGTTGGGAACGGCGGCGAGAGGGGCGACAACGGTTGTGCTTTCCTGGTAGCTTCACTGGGACTGTGCTTCGGAAATCCCCAGGCCGTCCACCACCACCACCGCCGCCCCCGCCCCCTGCCCCCGGCAACAAAGAAATGCGCACCGCGCAATGGGAATGCACCTCCAATTTCCTCTCTAGGCAGGGATTCTTCACCAATAAAAACATATAACATGTATCCCCCTGATTATCGATTGCCATTGAACGTAAACAATGCATCTCTACTTTCTACCCACCTCTGCCTTTCCCCTGTTACGAATAACAGCTACGACTGTGCTCAAAGTTTCACTCCTATCCTGGCTGTCGCAGCAGCAACCCCCAGAACGCTCCTGACCCGACCTAGCGCGCGTGCGCGCCTCCCCAAGGAGCGGTAAGTCCCGGCCGTCCGGGCCCTGCGAGGCTGTGCACATGCGTCAGCGCCGGCACGTCGACGCGCCGGGTCAAGGGTCAACCCACAAGATGGCGGCAGCATTGACCTTCTGCCGGCATCTGTGCCGGGGCGGCGCGGCGTCTCTTAACCTGCCTCGGGGCGCTAGATGTTTCGGGGTGCACATCTCGCCGACCGGGGAGAAGGTCACGCACACCGGCCAGGTAACCGGTGCGGCGCGGAGGACGCTTGAGTGGGCGGAGCCCAGGTCAGGCTTCCGGTTTTTTCACTGTCCCCGGTGTCCCGGGTCCTCTCGGTGTCCTCCGATTCCTGGTTCGTGGGCAGGGATCACGGAGAACCGGCGACTGAGTACAGTGCGGGTCCTTCGTACGACACAAGCACGGTCGAGCTGTGCTGTCACACTCAATAACCTGTGCTGGTCTTAGCGGCGTGTTTGCGGATTCTGTGGTCAGTGTCCCCGAACTCTAAAATGAGGCTGTTACCCAGAAAGTAGCTGTGGGAGGCTTCCCATTGTACTCAAAACGACCGATTCTGTGGCTCAAATCTTGTAAAGTTTGTGTGATCTTAAATAGTACACTTAATTAACTTGAGAGTCTGCTGTAGTCCAAAACACTAAGACGATGTTAGGCTATAATTGTAAGCCAAAGATGAGAGAGTAAGTACCTATTATTAACATGTAACCCAAAAGATTTAGAAGGGACAGAGCCAGGGCCTTGTGTGGAGAAGGAGGAGTGTACCTCCTCTGCCTGAATTTGCCTCCTTTGCACTCCCACTTCACCTTGAAGCCTTCCAGTTCAGATTATTGCCCATTGTCATCTTAGGGGTCTTGTTAAAAAGTGCCCCTGGTTGCACAGCTATACTTGGTCCTTCATGTGTTTGATCCTGAATAACGTAAGCATTAAGAAAAACACTTTTCTGTAATGTTTATGATTGATATGAAGTGACCTCTTTCAGAATGAAGCTGTAAAAATCACATATGGTCTTTTTCTTTTCAGTCTTATGATGATAAGGACTACAGGAAAGTTCGATTTGTAGGTCGTCAGAAAGAGGTAAGTATAAGGGAGATAAAGTCTCATAAAACCTTTATATGACCAATAAGAAATAAAAAATAATGTGTAAGATTTAAACAATTTTCCCCAGTTTGTGAGCACCCTAGAAGATTTGGAGTTCTGCATTTTTTCCCTTAAATGTTCAATGGTGCTATTTTGGTTTTGGTTCCTGCCCCTGCAATATCACAGTATATAACAACATCTTGTAAGTGTAGTTCTGGTTTACATACAAATGAGAGTGGTCTTTTTCTTTATTTCTGTGCCTTATACTCCTAAGAACCTCAGATTAGAGTATGTTTTGTTCTCCACAGTCAGTTTGAGTCACTCCTTCCCTTCAGTCAGCTTGTTGATTCTTCTTGGTAAGCTTCAGCTTTCCTGAAATCGTGTGTCCCCTCCCTTTTGATCTTGGTTACATTGTCCATTCCCGAAGTCTCATTTTCTGCTTCCATTCCTGCTCTGTGGGTGTCATGAGGGCAGGAGCCAGTGTAATGGAGATGGAGTTAAAGCACTGAATGGAGCAGTTCAGAGCATATTGGTCTTGGGGTTGGTCCTGCAGCCCTGTCCCCAGCTTCCTATCTCTGCTCTTGTGGTGCTTTAGCCAGCGTCTGGGTCTGTCACAGCTTCCTCTCTGCTGGAAATTCTCCTGCGGCTCCTGTTTCTGATTGCCATAGCAGGGGGCAACCTGGAGCAACTTAAAAACAAAGCTATTGAAGGCAGTCAAGTGCTGATAGTATTGCATCTCTATCAGCCTTTCTCTCTGTCAGCTCTCCTGAGCTGGCTCTCCTTAACAGCTGTCCCAGCTCGGGGTCTCTGGCGCCTTTCCTCTTTGGGGTCGTGAGTGTCCAGGGCACACCCTCAAGTTGTGATGGTGTACAACACATCTGTAAATGATGAGCTGGCATTCTGCTCTGGCTGTTATTCTTACAACAAAAATTTGACATTGAGTGGCATTTTAAAATTATTTTCATTTCCAAAAGATATTACTGTTTTAGAAAACTTTAGACATACTGGAAAATTACACAGAAAGCACAGTTTCCATATGTCCCTCACACTATTCCCCTGTCATTAATATCTGGCATTAGTGTGCTACATTTTTTACAAGTGATTGATTTAGACATTGGATGAGTATTCATACATTAGTTTCAACTCAAGTCCATAGTTTTCATTAGGGCTTACTCTTTGCTGTACATTCTGTGAGTCTTGCCAGAGGTACAGTATCCACCATTACAGTATCATACAGAGTAGTTTTGTTGCCCAGAAAACCCTCTGTCTTCTACCTATTCATTCCTGCTTTTTAGCATTTTCTCCAAACTTACTTAGTTTAAAAATTAATTTAGATGAAAACTTCGGTCTTTACTGTGATTTTAAAATTATGTATGTGTGTATACACATGTATGTGTAGCTAAATATAATTATTGATATTAGTGCTAAAAACACCTAATATTTTAAATCACTGGACTGGGGCTTTTAGTTTATTTTAAACTTGTAAATTTCCATTAATTACAGTAGAAAATTATAATAAATTAAGGTCAAAATTTTACAGAACATTGATTATTGAACTGGGTTATTATTTCCTTTTTTACTAGTTTTAACATTATTTTGTAGAATTTATATTTCATCTTTAATGTATTTAGTCTCAGTTTGATTTAAGGGAGTGAACTCTCCAGAGGAACAGTCACGCCCAAAAACATGAGTTTAAAAAAAAAAACAGCTAACTGACAAATGAATAATTTAAACCTGAATATATTTAGGCCCAGATGAATTGATCAAGAAGTAAATATTAAGAGAGGTTCATCTATATATATTTTTTTATGTTAGTGATCTGGAAGACTAGTTTTTACAGTGGTTGGGCAACTTAGGGTATGTGATACGGTATGTACTTACGAAAACACTACATTTTTCAGATAATGTGAAGTGTACGGGGTGCTGTGACATGTTTTCTGTACTGATCTTGTAAGGTCCACTAGTGCTTTTTCCTGCCCGTGTCCCGTCCTGGGGCAGGCTGCACGCTGCAGCCCTGAATTTCAGCAGACTCCGAAGCTGGGCCGTGGTTGTGTGCTGTGGCTGGGCATTGACTCCTGGGCTCTTTGTTTTCCTGCAGTTGAGCAGAGTCCCAGAATGTTAATCATGGGAGGTCGGGGTCGCCCTGGAGCTGCAGTTCTGAATGACAGGGGCAGTCCCGTGTCAGTCTCAGGCGTCAGGCATCAGCTGCCCTTCCCACAGGAGACAGCCGGTCTCTTGGACTGCGTGATGGGAGTTTGTTAGTGTGGCCTTTGTGACACATTTGTCACTGAGGTAGACACCGTATTATTTACACCCCGAGGCTTCATTTGTATGGCGCGTGGCGTCGTCTGCAGCGGCAGTGAGCGGGCTATCACTCACCAGTGGCCCGCTGTAAGGTGTGGTGTGAGGGGCGCGGAAGGCCTTGGCGGAGGCTCTGGGTTTGAAGGAGCTTGTGAAGCAATGAGGCGGCAGTGCTGCAGGCTTGTGGCGTCTGTTTTAGTGTTGACGCGTTTCCCGCTGCTGTTCTGCTGTGCTTTCAGAAGTAGAACTTTAAGGAAAAGCTTTTCAAAATCATAATCTGTAACTGACAAAGCTTTTGAAAAGTAACCAAACCTTTCCACAATGTCCACGTTGTAGGGTCAGGGTGTTTGGCACCATCTGTGTTGGTGGCAGATGGGGTCTTCTCTACGTGTGAGGGGCGCTGTCCCTGGATTGTGTGTCCTCTGGACAGTTGGCTGGCTTTGGCAAAAGTTAACTGAGCTTGATTGTGTTCTTATTTTCAGGTTTTATGAAATTAGGTGCTCCCCTCCCCTGCCTTATTTGTGAGGATGTGTTTATGCCTAGTCTTGGTTTTCTTGTCTTCCCTGTCTTCCCCAGAGCAGTAGGCCCCTGGTATAGAATGAGCCAGCATGGGGTGCTGGGCATGCACAGCTGGGAGCCACAGGGCCCTGGGTGGCCCGGACTGACCAGGCGCAGTGGTTCTCACCTGTAACGATAGACAAGTGCTAAGGTTATTCCCAAGCTAAATTGCAGAGTAACCTCGGGCAATATTTATTAGTCTGATGTTCAGCCTCACACTGCCTGTCTTGTCTTTATTAAACTGTCTCTTCCTGTAAACTTGTGATGGCTTTTAGGAGACCTGGAAGGGGAAGGATGGTGCTGCCCCTCTGACATTTGGCCCTCAGTGTTGTGTGTTCCAGTTGAGTGATCCTCTGGCCTCCAGAAGAGGGTGACTTTCGAGGTGTGCTGTTGCTGTTGTCGTCCACTCTGGGGTGGCCAGTGATGTGGAAAAGATGCTGGGTTTAAGAGGCACCACCAGGCAAACTAATCCTCGGGGGCCAAGTGTTGGCTGCAGAGATTGCCTGTGATCTCTGTACATGGCTCCAAAAAGAAGAAAGCTCGGAGAAGGCACTGCTGGGTTTCTTCACAGGGTGTGCAGCGCTTGGAGTACAGGAGCCCCAGCCGTCGGGTGTGGGGCTCTGAATCCCGGCAGGGACTGTGAGGTCCCAGGTTCGGTTCTTTGCCTGTACACACAGGCACTGATGCTGCACTTCTGCAGTTTCCCAGCACGGTGTGTCTTGTCTTTTTGGTCACTGAGGACAGCTCTAATTGAGGCAGATACAACCAACATATCTCCCACGCAGTGTCCCAAGTTTGCCAGAGTGGGGCATGGTCAGACAAACTACATGCCCAGCAGGAAGTCTGAATTGCTGTAGTAACTGTGCCATGGAGGGGCTTGTTCAACGATGCCCTCCTCCCATGTGCCTGGCCACTCAGTGTCAGCAGTTACCCCCGGATACTGACCAGTGCGGCCACGCCTGTTTCTGCCGTGTTCACCAGCCCCTGCTCCCGCTGTCTCTGTTGTGTCATCAGGTCTGAAATTGATTGCGCACACCTCCATAAGGGGTTGACAGTGACAGGGTCATCTCACCTGAAACTACAGAGGTTCTTTCAGTCCATTGTGCTAGGTGGCCTACATATTCTGGACTGCGTTATATTCTTAATTGTATAGCTTGTTTGACTCTGACTGCAAATAAGTCGCATGTGTTGCAGTGGTGACAAGTTTCTCTGACCTTTAGGTTCCTGTTCCCCTGTACACATACGCAGTCTCTTTGCATTTGTGATGTGCGCGTATAACCCCCCTTTCCCTCACACACACACGGCCCTTTTTCTGCCTTGGACTCACCTGTCACAGGACTTGGGCGTTTCTTCTGTGAAGTCGCCCACAGCCAGCTCTGACTGACTGCACTCCTGCCGTGCTGCTTGGGGTCTCTGGTCCTCTTGAGTGCGCATGCTCGGATTGGATCCAGCGCTTTGTCGGATCGGAGCCCGGTTCTTTGTCTGAGTAACCCTATAGGGCAGGGGACATGCGTGCTTTAGGTCATTAACTCTTATATGTTGTAAAGCATGGTGTTCTCTTCTCATTAGTAGTTTGAGGACTTACATTTAGAAAAAACAAAAAAAACACCTTTGGTTACTCTGAGGAAAGAAGAAAGGCTCGATTCTTTCCCTTTATTTACCAGTTTTAAAAATACCGAGTTCCCTGTAGTAAGGAAATTAAAGAAGTTTGAAAATATTATGGAATCATGGGTTTTAGTGGTGTGTTTTTAGTCCTTTGCAGTTACAATCTCGTTGTTCCTCAGATTTCCCATACCCAGTTTATCCCAAATTGGCAGGGTCCCCAAGTTGGCTGCCCTTTTGACCCATCCGTAGTTGTCTTTGCTAACCTCTCGTCTCTGTCACAAACGTGTATGTCTAGTTCATCTGCAACATCTCCTGCCCTGGACCCAGAACCAGCTGTTTTCGGAGCCCTGGTTTCTTTAGTGTGAAATGGTGGCCGTGTGGACTCATTGCCACTGGGGTGTCCCTATTCCCGGTGGGCAGAGTTGGGGAGCTGTGTGTGTGCAGAGAGAGAGGGACGGGGGAGAGGAGGGAGGAGGTGATAAGTGGGGCAGAGCGTTAACAGTCTGGGGCCAGGCAAAGACAGGATGGGAGTTCTTTGCACTATTATAATTCTTGTGACATTTCTGTAAATTTGAAATTATATCCAGTGAAAATTAAGTGGGCTGTATATACATGTATTAATTAATTATTTGTGTATTTCAAAGAGCTGTAATTATATTTCAGTGAAAATGTACAGAATATAATTCTGCCTGTGCTGACAGTAAGTAAATATCTGTGGGGCAGGTTTCTACATAGTTTTAAATTTCATGAAATTGAGTTTTTGTGCTTGTCTATACAAGGTTTTTTTCTCCTTGTCCAGGTGAATGAGAACTTTGCCATTGATTTAATAGCTGAACAGCCTGTGAGTGAAGTGGAGAGTCGCATCATAGCGTGTGACGGCGGTGGGGGTGCTCTGGGCCACCCGAGAGTCTTCATAAACTTGGTAACGTGACCCGTTCGCCTTCCTGTCCTGCCTGCTCCTGCTCTCAAGGGGGCCCTTCCAGTGTTCCTCTGACCACACGGCTTCCACTGAGCGTGCCTACAAAACTGAACAGCAGGGCCGAGCACCGAGGCATCTTTTCAGATGTGATGTGCCCGCAGGGTCCTACTTAGTGTTGCCAGCACCAACTTACCAGCTTCCTCTCAGACATGTAGGAGTCCATCTTTCTCGCTGAGCCTTCCTTTGCAGCCCATTTTGTTGATTCATACACACTTGGGGCCAGAGAAGAGGACTTGGGACATTAGAGCTGAGAAGGAAGCCACAGGCTAAAGCTCGGGTGCGCATATGGTGTGAAGGAGAGGAAGGGGAGCTGGCAGGACCTACCGCCACCCCTTCTGCTGGTGGTGTGAGTGAGCTTGGACCCCGGACCCCAGCCCTATGGGGGCCCCACCCATCCGAGTCCACTGAAGTCTGTGCTCAGGATGAGACTCTGGCTGTCCTGGAGGGATCAAGCCAAGGGCAAGAAGTGCCTGCTGCACTGATACTTCCTGTCCTTGCAGTGGCCCTTTGAGATGCCCTCATGTTCCAGGGTAGCGCCTGAGGCCAGGGGAGGAGCTAGGGCTGGACGTAGGGTTCGTGGGCAGCATGGCAGTTGTTAGCTCATGGTGATTTGGGTCTACGGGTATTTCGGGTTGACAGGGCATTTAGGTGTTGCGTGTGCTTTCAGTGTCTAATCTCTGACTATATTAGGTTTGAAGTAGAGTATGGAAATATGAGGTCTTCCCTCTTGAATCTTTTCAGGACAAAGAAACAAAAACTGGGACCTGCGGTTACTGTGGCCTCCAGTTCAGACAGCACCGTCACTAGAGGGGACCGTGCACCTGGGTCTCGGGAGGCTATGCATGTGAGCATTTCCGTGTTAGAGTAAAACGGGGAAGGTTCTCGTGATGTACGTGGGGCGTTCCTACTTTGAATAAAGGGTGTTGTCCGGGATGGCCGTTCACAAGTGTGTTTCTTTCACAGAAGAGACTGTTGGAAAATAGTGTCACTTAGAAGTGTGGACTGGATCGGGGTCCCCTCCTGCCAGATGCTTCTGGACAGGGACTTTAATCCATGTGACCACATCAGGCAGCTGAGAGAAATGAAAGAAAACTACTATTCTCCCTTCAGCTACAGTTTCCGCTTCCGCTGCTGTGATCACACATGGTGTCCCCAATCTGCCATTCTAACCTCCAGCCTTAGATCTCTTGTAGAAACAGTAAGTCCAGATGCAGTGTCTAAAGTGACTGACCAGGCAGCAGCTGCCTGTGACTGGGTTTCCACAGTGCAGCTGAAGCCCACCCTCCCCACTCGGAGCATCTCTGCGCAGGGGACATGAGGTCCACAGAGACACTGTCCAAATGGAGTGAGCCCCAGGCTTCCCTGCGCTGAGCATCACCAGTCCTGAGGCTGTTAAAATCAGATGTCCTTTCCCACAGGAACAGGGCTCCGTCCCTTACCATCCCCCTCATTCCCACTTGGACAGCAGGAGTCCTGGGGGCTGGAGCGGGCTCTTTAGGGGCAAGGAGGATGCCTGAGGTCAGGGAGCCCCTCATATGATGTCATCAGCCACCTTGCCTGACTTTTGTCATTGATCCACCCCCACATCAAAGAGCGGCCCCCCCAGCTCACAGTCCTGCAGCCATCTGCCCTTCTCTCTGTGGGTGTGCAGACAGACAGTGATGAGAGTCCCATGAGCCCAGGGCCTCACTAAGGGTGCTGATGTCTCTCGGGCATCACAGGGCCCATGTTCAGTGCTGTCCCCAAGGGCACCCCAATGCCCGGTGTGCTACCCTGAGCCTCTGCCTGGCCATGCAAGGGGTTACACTGGTCTGGACACACGGGCAAGGGGTCTGAGCTGTGACTGTGTGTGCGCCAGTGACCTGGTGTGATGACAGAAGGTGTTGCACGTGTTTTTCTATCCCGGAGAGGTTGGTGATTTACCGCAGCCCTTCACTGGGTCCCGCAGACACCTGGTAGTTCAGGGAGATGTGCTGTTGTTTCCTGGGTCTGCTCTCAGAGGTTACTGCCACAGCGGCCAGACGTCTTAAGTCAGGGTGTCCCCAGGCCTCATGGGCTTTGCTCCCTCTGAAGACACTAAGGAAGCCTCTTCCCGGCCTCTCGAGCTCCTGGTGGCTGCTGGCTTCCCTTGTAGATGCATCACTCCAATCTATCCCTGCATCGTCACATAGCCTGTCCCTGTGTCCCTGTCCATGTGGCCTTCTTATAAGGACACCAGTCATTGAATTTGGAGCCCACCCAAATCCAGTATGACCTGACCTTATTACACCTGCAAAGACCTGATTTTCAAATAAGGTCCCATTCTGGGGTTCTGGGTGGACATGCGTTTGGGGGACACTGTCTCCTAGAACAGGGTGATAGGGTGCATTCCCTTCTTTTGACTCACCCTGTCACCACTTGCCCTTGGTCAGTTCTGACACTAAGGTGGAGCGTCCCCGCCCACCACCTCTGGTAGGACTCAGCCAGGTATACACAGTGGGACAGCTTCCCTCAGTGAGGGAGAGATGATTGGGGACCCTTCCTCTTTATGAAAAAAAAAAAAAAAGTAACAAACAAAAACTCAGGTACTTTGTACAAGAAAGTAAAAAAGTTACAACTACCAGTTAATGTTAGGATATAAAAAGCCAAATGAAAGCAAGTGGAAACCCATCGGAACGGGAGCATTCAGTGCAGTGTTCCGTCAGCTGGACCGGAGGCACCAGAGGAGAGATGGCATCCCGCAGCCGAGGTCTGGCTCTGCCATGCAGGTGGTCCTACCCCCAGCTCTGATGAGAGCTGGCTCTCGTCGTGTCGGTGCCCATGTAATCCCGCAGCCGTGAAGGACGGTCCATGTCTGTGAGCCCAGGGAAGGGCTCCGACCTGCTGAGTGCACAGTAGTCACACTTCGTGTCCATCCCACTGTCTGTCTCCCCCAGCTCTGCCAGGTCATGTTGTTTCCTGGTTTACAGGTGAGCAGATGGAGGAGCGCTGGCCAGGTGCGGCTCTGGGCCCTCTGTTAGGGCACAGCCTTGTCCTGGCCCCTCCGAGACCTTGTCGGGATTGGTCTTAGCACAGACCTGTGGCCCCTCCCTCCCCAGCCACATGGACTGACTTTCCTCTTTGGGCTCACTGAAAACAAAAGTAAAAATTGTATAACCACATTGCTTTTATGAAGAGAAAATGCATTAAAATAACCAGTTTTGCACAAACAAGTCTGTGCTCTGCACAGGAGCTGTCCCAGCTGTGGGGTCACACCAGGGAACCTGCCTGCACAGAAGTGGCATTATCAGTGGACTCCACAGTGTAGGTCCGGCACCCTCCTTGCCTCTGTCCCCTGTGCCTGGCGCCTGTGCCCCCAGCCCCTCCCAGGGAAGGACACCTTTACTGGGGCTGAACTCGGGGAAGCCATTGCTGGCTATGAATTCCACCACAGGTCCCAGGGACTCTTTCATGCAGATGTGGCTCTAAGTCAAATGCCTACTTTCCAGTCACTGATGCCACTATGAAAGTCAAGTGACAGGATGAAGAGAGTGTGCTGGAAGGACCAGTTGAAGTTTGGGCACAGCCTCATCACTGGGATCCCCCCAGGAAGCGGTGGTGCTCAGGTGAGGTTGCGTGTGTCTGCCCTGTCCAGCGACCGCTGTGTTTTTCACAAAACGTGCACAGGTTGCACGAGCACGTTCCTAACCCAATGGCTCCTGCTGAAGGATCACTTTCACAGCAAGTTCTGTTGGCAAAGTGGATCTCCAGGAGATCAACAACACCTGCTGCTGAGGAGAGCAGGGGAAGTACCGTCATTCAGGAGTGAACTCATGGGCCACCAGCTCCCATTCTCCATGAATGTCCAGATGCAGGCGCTCATGGTTTTCAGGACTTTGGACATCAGGGGCCCATGTGGAGAGGAGCGCTGTTCTCTCAGTTGCCTGCTCCTGACGGGAAGGTGTCATCAGAGACAGGAGGTGTCTGGGGAAACAAGCATTTAACATCACCCCGCAGAAGTCACGGTTCAGAATGAAAGTTCTTGTCAGGGTGGCTGGCCCTGGGCATGTGTCTGGTCTCACCTGCAGCATCATGTGGGGAGCAGGGCAGAGCCCTGGGGACCCTGCACACCTCTCAACCTGGCTCCCCCAGATCCAGGTCTCTATAGGCTGCCTGGGCCGTCACCCATTGCCTCAGAGTCTTTACCAGATATCAGTACCGGGGCGGCCCGCCTTGGCCAGGGAGCCTGTCTTCAGGGGTTGCACTGCATCTCATTTCCCCTTAGGGCATTGAGTACAGGCATCATTAAGGCTCACAAATGGGTAGGTTAAGTGGCCAAGCACCTGTGAGATGTGAGAGTGGACAAGAGAGATCTGGGTGTGCAGCAGGGAAGGCTGGCCTGTGAGGTCACACCTGTCCCCATCGGGGCCTCTGCACCTGGTGGAGTGCAAAGGGCATCTGCACTGGAGCCTCCCTTGAGTCCAGGAGAGAGGAACTAAGACCATTAAAGTTGTTTCAGTGACAGACACAGAGGAGAAGGCACTGAGTGGGAAAAGGCATCGGAGTGAAGGGGAAGGATGGCTCCTTTGAGGAGGAATCTTCAAAGTCACTGAGGTGCATGGTCACTGAGGGGTGAGAAGGCCTGAGGGAGCTGGGTCTTGGGGCTCCCCCTCTCCGGCCAACCCTAGAGGGACATGGTGGTGGGGACACAAGTGATGGGCCTAGTCCCCACCTCAGACGTTTCTCTGCTTGGGGTGGTGGGCTGGTGAAACCCCCATGGTGTGGCTGGACCTCACCCTGTTTGGTCCCACCTCCTCACCCCCATCACCCCAGGGAGTCCCTGCTTCATGTCCTCTCATTTCATGATCCTGAAGTGAGGAAGACCAGAAAAAGAAAACCTACATTTTCTTGGACTTTGTAGATGGACAGACTCTTTAATTTCAGGATCTTACTTGGATCTACATTGCGCAGCCCTCTGGCCTTTATCCCCTGAGAGTCTGCAACACCGGGAATGTTCTGACTTGTGACATGATCCTTCAGTGCTTTATTTGAAAAGGACATTAACTTCATAGTAATAACTTAATAAGCATGGAAGCCATTTGCAGTTTGGTGGCCTCTGCGGAGGATCACTCATAAGCAGTGCAGTGAAGTGTTCACAGCTACGCTTACCACCTACCTGGAGGAAACGGGACCCACTCGGGGTGGAAGCCTCTGCGGCTCCGGGCGCTGAAATGATTGAGGATTGATGAGAGGGAAGCAGGTCACTTCACATCGGGTGAGATGCTCAGCACGAGTAGCTCAGGCGATGCACCTGGCAGTGGACAGGGCTGCCCGCACACCCTGTGGGGCTTTGGCCAGGTCTCGGGCCCCAGATGAGCCCCATCCCACCGCCAGCCAGCGCACTTCTGTATGATGTGAGAGCAATGCAAACCGGCCCTTCCCTGAAAGGCAAGTGCAGGGAGGCCCCAGGGTGTGTGGGCACCAGCCCCGTGGCCCAGGCCCGTGGGCCAGCATGTGCTCCTTGGGCCTCAGCCCTGGTGTTGGCACTGTGAGCCCCTACCTGAATGTCGTGAGCCCTGACCTGTCCACCAGAGGGCAGTGGTGCATAACCATGTCCGCTGGGTCCCAGCAGGTTGCCCTGGGCTGTAGTTGCCCTTTGAGTGGTGACACCCTGATGCATCCATGGCAGGGAGGCCATGGCCATATGGAAATGGTCCGCTCAAACCTGCCCCAGGAAAGGGAGGGGTGTTTGGGAGACTCTGGAGTCGTAGCTCCATCGCAAGATCGGACAATGGGGCCAAGGCAGGAGGCTGGCCCTGGCCTTGACCCCAGGCAGGCCTGGAACCCCCAGGAGCCCCCTTCTCTGTGTGTCCTTCTGGACACCCTGCTGGGTGCTGTCTGGTGACACTTGCTGACCCCCCTACCCAGGGGGTTTCCTCTGGCCAGCCTGGTCCTGGCACAGGCAGGGAGGTCTCTGACAAGGAGGTGACTGCAGTAAGACACCTGCGGCTCCTGGCAAAGCCTGTGTGGCCCTGCGAACCCAATGCTGCTGGGTTCCATGGGGACTTGGCCTCTGGGAGACTCAGGAAGCACCTCCTTACCTGGAAGAAGGTTGGCTTGGCCTAGAAACAACCTTGCCAGGCCAGGAGCCCCGAAATGAGGTGGGCCCTCCTCCTGGATGGGTGAGGAGGCAGGGGGCTTGCTTGTGCCTGACTTTCATGGCTCTTCAACATTTTCTTTTGTCATTTCTCATAAAGTGCAGCCACCAATGCTCTTATTCATCGGACTGCCTGGCGGTGAACGGGGGCGGGATGCTCCAGTGGAGGAGGGCTCACATCGCTCAGCTCCTGGGTGACTGATGGCCAGCCCGTGCTGCTGGCAGCCCCTCTTTACTCATGCTGAACTGTGCTTGGTTCCTCCGAGGCTAATACCACCATTGCAGTCTAGATTTATTAGACATGGGGAGATTTTAAATTTCATTATTGTGCAGTTATTTAAAATTTAAAACAATAATGTCTAACCCAATTAAATTTCAGTTGATCATTCTCCAGATGCACAAAGTCTTATAAGGTATGAATTAGGAGTCTTAAGAACTCTTATATAACAACTTAATCTGCATGTCGATGATCTGCTTTTGGGGCTGTCGTGTCGGAGCGTTGTCCTTAGGGATAGAAAAGGGAAGAGGGAGAATGGGCAGATCCAGTTTTGGAAATCATCTCCACTCAAGTTCTGGGACCATTTCACACACATTGAATTCCTTCTCCTATCTTGTAATGATTATGTTTTTCCTATTTGTCTTCTCTCTTTGGGGATTTTATGCATTTTTATAATTTAGTGACTCCAGCGGGGAGAGCCTGCTTTTGGCCTTGAAAGACGTGCCATGTCACAGGGAGGACTTTGGGGGTGAGGAGCCCGCATCCTGACACCGTCTTGCCCACCACTGTTGTCACACCGATTTTTAGTGCTCACCGACAACTGGCCAACAGATGACAGCACGTCTCCTTTTCCAGGAACACTCACAGCACACGTGGCTCCCGCTCGGACCGTGCAATCAGGCAGGGAGGTCAGCCCGGGAGCGCAGCTCTAACTCCTGACAGGCCCCTGGGCAAGACGCCACACCAAGGCAGAGCTGGTCTCAGCAGAACTGGAATCCTAGCCTACGGGCAGCCACTGTGAAAGTGGCCATTTCCGCAACTCCTGTTTCATTGTTGGTAACATGCGGATCATAAGCACCTCCTCTGAGGGTGGCTGTGGGTGTGACATTGTCCTGCAAGCTCAGAGCCCAGTGCTGGTGAGTGTGGGCAAGGGGGTCCCAGCCTTGCTGTCTGAGGGGCAGGGCCTCGGATCCTTTGCTCATCACATCTGCAGCAGGACGTGGGGAAGGCCGATGAGTTTGGGTTACCTGGTAGGCAATAGGAATAATCTCAACTCCAAAGTCAGAAACAGCAGAGTTAGAAGTAGTTGGCCCACTCTCTCTGGATGGTGATTTGGTCAAAACACTCAAGGAATTTCTGCAGTCGGTGAAAGGTTGGGAAGGGAGCCACAGGCCAGGAGAAAGCCAGGGGCGGGCCATGAGCTCAGTCGCCTCGCCTGAGTTCCCAGACCACGCCAGTTCTCTACTGCTTCTGATCTCTTACTGTGGGGCTCATTTGGAGAATCAGATGGAGATATAGTTGACATTTAATTGACGTTTTAGTTAACCATGATGTTACTCTGTTCCTCCGATTTTATAGGCAGGTCGTGGGAAGCAGCGGCCTGGGTCTGGCTGGAGCAGAGCTGCCGGGATCAGAGGACAGCGTGCCCAGACTGGAGTCCTGGGAGCTCACTCGTAATAGCTCTGCTTTTGAACCACACCTTGTCAGCCCAAGTTCACCTTCCAGGTGCGGCAGTTGTACCCATGGGGAAGCGTAGCTGCCTACCTGACACTGGGGTCCCACGCTGCCACCTCCACCGGCCCAGCAGTGTGTAGCGGTCCTTCCTGGTTGTACGTCTTTCTGTCCTGGCATCCTGGCACCTGTGGTCCCTCACCCTTGGAGCTGCTCGGGGGTCCTGTACCCCACTGGGGCCAGAGCCCTTGTCTCCTCAGACACTGAATCCTCAGTAAGACCCAGTATAATGAAACAGCTCTCTGCTAGAAGGCAGATGAAAGCTGTGTTCTCCATTTCATTTTGCCCTGATTATTTATAAAACTAAACAAGAAACTGTTGACACCAGTGGTCATTAGTGTGTCAATCTTGAATTCAACTTTGTGTGGAACGAGGTGACTGTACCAAGCCGGACGGGGGACATTACCCTCAGCCAGTCTCCATGGCACATATTGGTGTGAACAACGCAGAGTCACGAATGAACTCACTTGCCAAATACCTGGAAAGCACTGACTGTGGTATTAGTTCCTGGAACATGATGAGAGGCGTCTCCTCCCAAAGAAGAGTGAGGTCAGCGAGGTGAGCAGAGATCGGACAAGTCATCACACAAACATCTAAGAAAATTGGGCCACCTGGCACCTGAGTTTGGGGTGACATTTTGATTTAAAGGGAGAGGCAGCCTCTTGTCCTGGTCTTGCTCCCTGGAGACCCTGATAGGCTGGGACTGTGTCTTCCACCCTCCTCTGCCGGGGGAGCACTCCTGTGTGATTCGGAGGAAGTTCCCCACACGGAGCAGAGAGACCATGCTTGTGGCTGAACCTGCGACTCGGAGGGGGGAGGCTGGGGCAGGGCACTGTGCCTCGGTGTTTCTGGGGCCTCACGCTGGGCAACATTGCTATCTGATCTCAGTGTGGTTTTCTCATTCACAAAATGCTCAGCTGTGGCGTTAAGCAGATCTGATGGAATTGCTAATTAATAACTTTTTATTTTACTTGAGTTCCACAAAAAAGCAAAAGAAGTCAACACTTTCCATCATAGCCACTGGCCTTAAAAAACCCAAATGATGTCCCCTGTCATTTTTATTACCTGTATTTTTCTCGGGTTCCTAAGCCAGCATAACTTTTTTAAAGGTCTTGTAGGACTGGAGAGATCACTCAGTTATTTTCATGTTGCAAAGAGGGCTGCAGCACTTAAAGAATCACCGCGGTGTCCAGAGTCACAGGGTGTCCCTTGAGCTGCTGGTGGGGGGCGTCTCTGGCCTTGGGAGTGGGCGTCCTGTGGCTGGCGTCCCCTTGCCGGCCCGCACAGCCAGCTGTGGGTTCGGGGCCTTGTCTGCCTGAGTGTGTGTGAGGCTCACGCAGGATTAGCCAGATTGTAAACACGGTAAATATTTTATTTAGAATAGTTCTTGCCAGCTTCAGGGCTGACTTAAAATTTCTCTCATTCTCTGTCTCTCCCTGCCTTGCACACACCCAGAGTCGCACACACAGGTGTGCACACACAGACCACAATGGTCTGCGAGGAGGGGCTCAGGCTTCATGTCTCCTTCCTCAGCTGACACTGAAAGTGCCTTTACAGCCTGAGCTGACACGCTGTGAGAAGAAGCTGCTTCCCCAAACCTGGAAGGCCCTCTGGGAGTTGTGCCTTCTGGCTGACCTCACAGACCACTGGGCCAGTAGCTGAGGGGCAGCCCTGGCTGAGGGCTCCAGGGACTGTGGGGCCTGGCCCCAGTGGTCAGTAGAGTTGGACATGCACCATGGAAGATTCCAGAAGACTTGTGGGCCACCAGCAAGTGGCTGGGCTCCAAGGAGGCCTCAGCGGCGCCCAGCACTTGCTGTTACTTGGGGTTGATTTCACTGGTACCTGAGGTGCTATTCTGCCCAAGTTCTCCCCAAAAAGCGCAGGATGGATGGGTGATTGTTTCCATACATTAGGGGGATCCAGCCTCATGAAAACCTGGTGAATTGCTCCAGCCGACACGCACTCATAAGGTGGCCGCCTGGTAAGGCAGCTGCTTCGCATGTTCGCATTTCATTAGTGTGGCTTAGCAAGTGATGCCAAATCTTGAACCTCACTGTGATGTGGCTGTAAGACCAGCACAAAATAACACAAACTCCTCAAGATCAGAAGAAAAAAATGTCTTTTAGAGATGACTTCATCAGTTTAAGTTGCCATTAAATCCTAAATAAACAAAAACTAGCAAAACTCTCACTCCTGAAAGTCCTTCCCATTTGCCTTTCTTCTCCAGCCACCTGTCCATGTGGGGCTTGGTTCTTTGCCCTTCGACCTGACAACCCAGCACAGCTGCCTGAAGGCAGCAGCAGACGGGAGAGTTCACCTGCCTTCTGCGCAGTCAGACAGGAAAGAGAGTTGAAAATGTCAAATGATGCCACTCTTTTCATGGTTTTTCTTGAAAAGCAAATTTAATAAAACATGCTATTTATGTTACCATGGAATAGACTTGTGTTTATTTTAAAATAAATTAATAAATATATTTAAGTGATTTGTCTTAACTTCCGATGTGTGAATACCAATAGACAGAGCCCACACAAATCAAAGTTCTCTGGGGTCCTCAATAGTGTTTAAGACTATCAGGGTCCTGCGGCCAAAATCTTTGAGAGCAGCAGCTGTGGAATCTGCTTGTCCTCTTAAGGAATTCTTGTTTTGTTTATTTAGGAATAATGCCCTTTCTCAAAAATTGCTTTGAGGAGCTCCTGACCGTAGGGAGCAAAACAGTGGAAGACAAATACACTAACAGCAAGCGCGAGGCAGCAGCCCGGCACGCCATGACGCCCTCCGAAAAAGAATGTCGGTCTGTCCTCTGAACTCGGGGCGACGGTGGGACTTCGCTGTGTTCAGTAGCAAATGCCTTCTTACTCCATGAAGTTCTTTAAAAATAGACCCATGAAGCACATTGATAAGGCCATCGTCTGCGACAGAAACAAAGGGCGTCTCTACTCACTGCTCAGCTACAAAACCAGAGGAGAGCCATTGTACCATCAGTCAACGCCTGCTATTAAGTTTTCATTGCTACCAACATTGTGGCTATTTGGTTAACACTTAGCAACATATTATTGTCATAAAGCTTATTATTTATTTCCCCATAAGCATTTTAGCTACGATTTCTTGGGTCTGGTACAAGGTTCTGAGTTATTCTGCTTGATGTGGGAACACTGTACTTATTGTGGCCAATATTCACATTTGTATGACAATATCTGTACAAAATTTAATAAAGGAAGAGCAGTTGAAATGCAAGGTAAGACTTACCTGGTGCAAACTTCCGCGTGGGGCCTGCTGTCAGCATCATGGTCTGCAGCTTTCCACCGCTGTGTGCTGCTGTTCTGTGCCTTCCTCATCCTGAGCAGCCTCCTCCTTCTGTGCTGCAGCATGAATGGAGCCAGCATCATCTCCTTCTGTCTGAGGACAGAATCCTCTGAAATGGTTTGCCAAGTTATCAGTCCCCACCATCACACTTCATAACACACACCCAACCTCAGTGTCTTGGGAGGTATGAGTCTAATTTGCCTATTAGTGTTCAGGTAGCAATTGGCTGGGCTCAGTGGGCAGTCCTCCCCGCCACGGCTGGGTCTGGGGTGCCCAGCTCTCTGTTGGGCAATCCAGGGTGGTCTCAGTCTCTTGAGGCCAGCCTGCCTGCCTCAGTCTCTCCTGATTAAAGTTCCCCTCCTGCATCGGCAGCTTAGCCAGGTGGTTGGCTGCAGGAGGCCATGACTCAAGTGCTGTATTCTTAGATGGTTCTCTTGTCAGGGTCCAGTGAAAACCCACCCACCCTGAGATTCCAAAGGGAGAAAGTCAAGGTGAGGAACTGACCACACAGGTGACGGGAGGACTGAGAAGCAAGACAGGGAGGAGGGGCATGCTCAGCCCAGGCCCATCCACCAGCTTGAGCTTGTCTGGGGGAAGCTGCAGCCTGGGAGGAAGCAATGCCCCAGGCAGGGAGTATGGGAAACAGCCAATTCTCCCTCCCTACCCTCCAGTAGGAAAGCACTGGCCAGGGTGTCCAGGGTGGCCCCACCCTATCAGGTGCAGGATGGGGGAGGGGCTGGGATCTGATTGGACACAGCTGCTCCCCCATCCCAATATCTGGCCTTGCCTGGGACCTGGGTGGGTGGGGCTCTCCCTAGGACAGCATGAGGGATCCAGGCGAGCAGGTGGGAGCTCCTACCCCCCCCATTTCCTCCTAGTGCTGGTGGCATTCAAAGTACAGTCCCATCTCTTGGTGTGCAGACACCCATGCTGCTTTCCCCTCCTGAGGCCCCTCTGAAAGCTTGTGGCCAGAGCTGAGACCTGGCAGCACCACCCTGAGCAATGGGGTGGGTCGTGCAAAGCAAAGGCAGGACCATGGCATTCGATTAAAGCAGTGTGGGCCATCTCCTCAGCCTTCTTCTGCTCAGGACTCTCAGCTGCCAGGATGCTGCCCTTCTTCGTTCCAGGGGACAGCTTCCAGCTGTCACCCTCAAAGGCCACTTCTTCACATCCTCTTTACTTTGGAAACAGTTAACTTTGCAACACAGTCATCATGCAGACACAGCGCTCCTGTCTCCCAGTCTTCATCTTCTCCTGAAGCTCTTTATTTCAGTGTGAATGGCAGGCTGTGGGCCGTGGCGCTGCGTTTCCATCACTCCCCGCCTCTCCCCCAGACTGCGGGAGGCGCCGGTTCGAGGCAATGATGGTGCTGATGCTCCTTTAATTTAGTTGTATTATAAACTGTCGGTGGGCCGCGTTCCTTTGTACGCCCTCTGCACGCTCCGTGTGAGTTATGACAGCTTGTTAATGAACGGAGCTTGTTTGGCCATTGGAACAGCCATCATGTGCCCTGATGGCTCCCTGAACACGAGTGGGATGATTCCCAAACTTTGTCTGCTGAGTCAGCAGCCGCCTCCCCTGTGTTCTCTACCAGGAGATGATGCCGCTGAGGTCTGAGCCCTGAAAGTCCAGGGACTCCACAGGAAAATTCTGCGGAGAAGGTGTTCTGGGTAAAACTCATTGCCAGTCCTGCTGAAAATTCTGGAAATGCATCTCTCTCTAATCTTGCCATGGCCATGGTCCTCAAGGCCCCCTCAGGAGGATGAAGAGGGCCCTGGCAGGGGTGCGAGGCCAGCAGGTGTGGAGTTGGGGTCCTCAGTAGGGTCAGCTAGCTAGTCAGCTGTTCTGAAACACAGACAGAGGCATCCGGTTCTAGAAAGGGCTGCAGAGGGGGCACTCTCTTCAGGGTTCATTTCATGCTCCTTTTTCCCTGCTGCCCTCCAGCCTAGTCCTCTGTCTTGGAGCTCCTGAGATCTGTCTGGGCCTGCCCTTCAGCTCCTCTCCCAGGAAGCCCCTGGCCTGCAGCTGTGGCCCAGCAATCTCCTATCAGGTTACTCTCCCCAGGGGTGTAGCCTCGAACTTCCTTAGGAAACAGCCTGAGGGTTAAGTAGGGGCCCACAGCCCCCACACAGGGGCCTTGCCTTTCCTTCTGCTGACTGGGAACTGACTACACCTAGATCACGTTCTCCAGGCACTGACAGCCCCTCTCTTGGGCACTTGGGCCTCCTGGGTCTCCCGGCCAACGGAGTCACTTCCTCTTAAGGGCTTGTGTCTCCGTCAATACGAGTTAGGGACCAGCTGCCTGGCTGGTGTCCCCACCCTTCTGTCCTGAACAGCTTATTCCTGCCAGGGGTCTCCCGGAGGAGTGGTGCCACGAAGTAGATGGAAATGTTCCAGTCCTGGAACGAGCAGGAACTTCAACCTGGGTGCGACTCTGTCAGCCTGTCTCTCTCTGAGGGAGGCACTTGGGGCTGCATTCATCCTGAGCAGGTGTGACTCTGGGACAAGGAAGTTTGTCTCTGCTTTCTTCAGGGCTTTCCCTTATAAGGCACCTGTTAATCTGAAGGGCTTGTCTGTAGCCAAACTGTGCTGTCTGAATCACAAAATCAGCCATTTCTGTTATAGAAAATACCATCCTAAAAAAACCTCTGATTGCAAACGCTTACAATATGTAAGAGCTAAACCGAGCTCGATTTGTGACGCTTGTTTTGGTTACATTTAGTGGCCCAAATCCCCCCTAATGTGAATCAGCTTCACTTCCCCTGAGCCTTCCGATCGTCCTGCTCACGTTGGAGCCATAGGCTCAGAAGGCATCTCGGAGCCGAGCCAGGAGGCTTCCCCAAGTCTGCCTTCAGATTGGAGCTTGAGAAAGTGCCACCACCTGGGCACTTTCTAACATGGGACAATCCACACAATGTGAGGGGCCCGGGGCCCTGGGCTCGTCGGGACTCCTGGCACACAGACAAGTCTCCCTTCAGACACCAGGAGCCCACCACTCCTCCCCTGTCCTCCAACAGCTTGAGGAAGCAGGTGGAAGAGGCAGCCCAGCAGCCCCGGCCTTTCCCTTTAACCTGGGGAGGTGACAACACTGAGAACCCCAGCAGCTTCAGCCTGCTCATCCTAGCCTCTTGAGAGTCAGGAGTCCCCAGTGGCCCCTGGCCCAAGGTCAGAGTCTGGGTCCCAGTTGGGTCACCTTTTCCCATTTTCTGCTCAGCCATCTGAGGACATTGTGGAGACAGGGGGCTCCCTAAGTAGCAACCAGCAGGCTGGTCTAGGACTGCAGATGGCAATCACCACTCCCTTGGCTTGGAGTCGCTGCCCTCTGTCTCTTGAAGGCCCTTGTCCACCACCCGGCCCCAGGGCTGGCCTACCCATCTTCGCTGGTCTGGCTGATCTCAGGCTGGACCAGGCTGTGGTTGTGCGGAATCCGAAAGCATGGCTCACTGAGACCTGCCATCCTCCTGGTCTTCAAGGTTCTAGTATTCTCCCTAAGGAGCTGCCCCCAACTTAGGGTGCCCCTAAACCCTCCCTTCATGATCTCCCTGATGAGCCCCTGCCCCCAGTCATATGCACTCAGGAGTAAGAGAGGTGGGTGGGAGCAGCTAGGATGGCTCATGAACCCAGGGGCAGGAACCCAGGAGCCTTGGCATGTTGAGGAAATGGCTCTAGGCAGGAAGGTGACACACTGCATGCCCTTTTTGGGGATCCTCCGTTCCTAGGGCTAGCCCAGCTCCCCTGGCTCCATCTGGACTCTTGTGTCTCGGACACTGACAGCTGTGAGCCTCTCAGGCAGCCGCCCCCGGCTCCACAGCTTCGTTTCTCTTCCTTCCATCACCCACAGCTCTTGCCCCAGCCCCAGCCGTGTCTTTACAGTTGCAACGGTCTCACCCCACATGCTGAGCATGGTCTTGCTCTCCTCTAGGCAGACGATTTTCTCCCATCCGTGCCGTGGATGTTTGGTTCTGCCACTGGAAGGGCCACACAGCCCTGGTTCCTCTCATCATGGCGCCGGGTCCCAGACACTTACTTGTCCTCCAGCCATCAGAGGGAATTAAAATGAACAGCCGTCCTGACATGAGGGGAGCCTGCCTGAGAGGCCGATGGTTACCCACTCACAGCAGGAAACTCGCAATCAAATTCTAACAAAAGGTCACATTTGCAATAAGTAAAAAGGAAATGTAGGTAATTGGTTCTGGAGCCCGTTAATACCTCTGCAGGCCCTGAGAGGCAATCTGATGGACTTGAAACCTTTTTGTTCAGGTAATTAAAAATGAGATTTCATTATATCATTAAAAATGAGGGCATATGAGCTGTTTTCTCAGCTTCTATAATGTTATCAAGAGAGGAAAGTAAATCCAGCCAGGCAGGTGCTTGGGTTTGTGAACAAATGTAAGGTACCCGGGCTCACAGTGTCCCCAGCCCCTCCTGGCTGGGATGGAGGTAGCTCAGTGGGGTGGTGGGAATAGCACCGGGTCACCTCCTTCAGCCTCATCAGGCCTTCCCCAGACAGAAGCAAGCCTGGCTGCAGACCGCGCAGCCGTGATGGTTGTGGCTGGTTCTACCGGGGGCTGGCGTGGCTGAGTCCACAGGTCTGACGCAGACGATGCTGCATGCTCTCTGGTGTCACAGCAGGTCCCCGTGTGTCATGAAATCTCATCGTCTATAAAAAACAAGGTGAAATGTCACATCTTAAAAATACAGACATTCTTTGAATCACATTTTTGTGTGTAATTATTTTTTCTTTTTTCAAACCCTGATATAGCCGCTTTGTGGAAGGTGGGCAGGAGGTCAATTGTGTTTGAATTAGTGTGTCCAGTTCAACATTGCTTTAATGTTCCTGTAACTGTGAACCAAGGTTCCGATGCTGCTTGGCTAACTGTGAGGGATGATAGTACTGGCGATGCTTCGTGGTCCCTGCGTGCTCTGATGGCCTGGGTCCCACCTGAACGGCAGCTACCCACGTGAGGTCCTGCCTGCGTCCTAAAGGCCAGGAATGTGTCTCCCAAGTAAATGACCATTCCAAAGTCAGGAGCTGCATACCCAACCATCATCCTTTATATGAAATATTTTCTCTCTCTCTCTTTTTTTGCTTGAAAGAAGAAAAACCATGTTATACCAGGTCTTTATTGTTCATGGCACATTCTCTTGGTAAATGTAGTTCTTCATGAGACCCATTAATTTGTAAATAGGTCAATTAGTTTCCACTTAGATTTTAGGGTTAAAATATATAAATACTGAAGTAGAGTTGTTTTGGCTTTAACGAAAATGCTTATCAGCTAAATCCCAACTGTATATCAATAAAATGCTATGCCAGAGAGATTGTGGTGTATGTCTTTTCATAATTTGAATTTTCAGCATGCAATCTTATTTTTGATTGAAAACAAGAAACATTGTATTTAAAGTTTTCTCTTTTATTTATGTTGTTTTTCTTTAACCAGTAGGGGAAATTAGCTTCCAAGTTTGAAGATGGCAAACTTTTCAGTGTATTTTTTGTCATTGAAAACCACACACAAATGAATCACAATTTCCCAATTATTTCCTTTGCCCTAGAGGGGGTTGCTGGTTCTGCTGAACCTTGGAGTTTGCACTAATAATACTAATTTGCTAAAGTTGCTGGCTACCAAAACTTCATCCCAACAAACCTCGGTGATACCCCTCCCTCACCTGGCTGCCCTGTCCTGCACTCTCCACTTTCACGCAGTCACCTTGAGCTGTTATTTTGTGGATCCCTGTCTCCCACTCATTGTCCTGCTTTATCAGAGGGCTAGACACTCAGGGGTAGCAGGGACCACCCCCTTGCAGCCTGGCTCACGGCCTGCATTTCGTTTTCCCACAGAGAGACTGGGGCCCAGGTCACAGGTTCACAGAGACTCAGGAGGGGCCAAGGTATTTGGCTGTGCTGTTTGCTCTGGCTCATGGGATTGGCCTGGTAGGGGCTCTCCGACCACCAGTACATGAGCCTGAGGGCTCTGACCTCTGGAAGCAAGGTGTGCCCTTTCAAATTCACCCATGAGATCCAAATAAGCAGGCAGCCACCCTGGCACCTAGTGCACAGAGATCTGGGAGGCAGCTCTCTTCTCCCTACCTGGCCTAGATTTTCACAGACCCCTTTCAGATGGTCCTGGGTAAGCTGCAAGGAGAAGGGGGGAAAGAAGAGTGCCTGAGGGAGCTCAGGGTCCTGGTGGCCCCAGGCCCCTGCATTTTAGCACATGTCCGACCTTCTCCTGCAGCCCTGAGCTGCCCTGCCCTCCCAGATACAGGGGTTCCGGCAGAGACTGACTCAACCCTGAGACCTGCTTCCCATCGCCCTTCACCTCTCCCGACCTGGCCAGAGGTTTGCCTACTGCCCCACAAGAACTGTCCACTGCCCCACGTGCTGCACAGTCGCTCACGTTTCTGTGGGCTGATCTGACATACCAAGGGCTTGGCCATAGTCTTATGATGCTCTGCAATAAATACATTTAAGTCATATTAATTAGGAAAATGTCCCTTTTAACACAATCTTAAAATTTGAAGTGTAAATAAAAGAGAAGATAAATCCAAAGAACAGACACATCTACTTATGTCCACATGTACATACTTTATAAAAAAATTATTTAAGATCAGTCACCATTGGAACTCTGTTAGTTTGAAGGACAACCAAATAAATATAGTATAAAAAGTTAATTTACCTTCCCTAAGAATATGATATTGATCACTTCAAAATGGGAAATAGTCTCTCTGTTAACAAGACTCAGGATCAAGGTAATTTGCTGCTTACAGGGATACAATACCCAGCGAGTAGTAACCACCGCACAGCCTGCACTGGCTCGGCTCCTCACAGTCTGCCCGAGTCTGACGTGGACTGCGGACTGTGCTAAGCCAACCACTCACGTCTAGGGGAGTTTCCCTGTGACACGGCTGTGGATTTTCTACATTAGGTCAACTGTTATCACTCCTAAGATCTAAAGAAAATTCGTGTCTTTTCAATATTAAGGAAATTATTTGTATTTTGCTATGAATCCAAAAGCCTATTAAAATCAGTTCCCATCATTTTTACCAGGGAAACTTTGGGGACAGGCTGCATGGACACTGAGTGCCCCTCTATCAACTCGGAGCCCTGAGACCCGGGACTGGGAACCTATAAAACCAACGCATGCAAATACTTGGTGACATGAGGAGGCCCTGAAACAGGGGCCTGCAGCCCACCGGGTCCCGGAGTTCATCTTACATGGGAACTGTCAGAGTCCATCTTCAAGATTTTGAAATGAAATTTGTCTGGATCTAAACCAGTTTGGTTTGGATTCTCTCCCACAGAGCCTGGGGCAATGGCCCCATCCTGAATCTGGCTTTCTTGAAGAAACTGTTGGGTTGTCCACTCCAGGAGGGCACTTCCTCTAGGTTCATAATAAATAATTCAGATAGTGACCTAAATAATTTCTCAGGTGAAGAAGGGATCCTCAGATCCCTATGGTAACTTGGCTCACAAAGGCATCGATCTCACGCATGACCCTGCGTGTGTGAGAGCAGCTGGCCCCATGGCACCATGCGGTTCACTTTGAGGAAGGTTGGCACAGCAGCCCTGCCTTGCCACTGGCAGCGATGGCAACCATCTTGGATGGGTGATTTATTTTTCACGGAGACAGGGTCTGATTAGAGGAGATGCTCATTCTTCCTCTTTTCCAGTAGACTAGATTTTGAGGAAGATTTCAGCTCACCTGGGGGTTTGGATCAGAAAAATTCTATGGCTTATAAAGTCATTTGTTCTTTTGCTGTGATTGTATTCACAGTGGAAGGGTGAGAGAAAGGTCAGCAATAACTCTGCTGTTGCATTTTAGCTCAGAAAAAATGTAATATTGATCCATAAGAAAATGGAGAAGCTCAACTGCGAGGCCTCACTTGATCTTCTGCGACCTTTCCCCTGCCATGTTGATTTTACGCTTAAATGTTATGTCTCCTGTTCAAAAGGTTTGTCCTGTTTAGTCTTCTATTTAATCAGTACATCGTTGTCTTTACTCTCTCTAATGCAGCAACAAGATATCTCCTTGGTTTCTTGGTGGGCCATTGTCCTTGCTTGGTATTTTCTCTGACACTGACACTGACTCACACCAAACCCCACCAACAGGCACTTGATACCCCTGTCTGCTGGCAAGTCACTGGCCCCATGTAGGTGAGGGCCTGTGGAGAGGCTGGCCATGTGTGCCGGGGACAAAAGCTCATGGGAGAGCCTGAGCAGCTTCCTCTGTGGGGCCAATAAGGCAGGAATGTGTTCCTTGATGGGAAGCCAGAGTGCAGGGCTGGCCCACAAGAGACCGTGCTGCCCTGAGCTGAGACACAGACCTGGTACCAACCCTGCTGCGGGGTACGCTGGACACTCTGAGGGGCTCCTGGAATGTGGTACATAAACCCTGAGAGGGTTCCCAACGTCGGGCCCCCATCACACAGCAGCTTCCGATTTTGTTCCCACCGAAGCCCAAGGACCACCCTGCTCCACGGGTCAGGTGGTTATGGGCACATACCTTAGCTGAGGCCCAGGGAGAGGGCAGGGTGGGGTTCAAGTGGAGAGTCTGCGACCTGAAGGTGGGCAGAGGTCAGGATGTCAGGGGCTTATCAGGACTTTGGGCAAGTTGGTTGGGGCCTGGACTGGGTTAAATAGTAGCCCCCCAAATTCATGTCCATGTTGAGCCTGTGAATTTGACCTTATTTGGAAGTGGAGTCTTTGCAGATGTAATCAAGTTAGAATGCGGCCTCAGTGGATTGGGGAGGGCTCTAAAGCCAATGTGACCACTGTCCTTATAGAGGAAAACTTGGACACAGGGACACACAGGGAGAAGCCATGTGAAGATACAGGGAGAAGACACGTGAAGACAGAGGCAGAGACTGGAGTGTGTGGGCTGCAAACCAGAATCACCAAAGATGCTGGGAGCCACGGGGCACTAAGGGAGGCCTGGGTGGGATTGTACCCTAGAGCCTCCAGAAGAAACCAACCCTGCTTACACCTTGATCTTAGACTCCCGGTCCCCAGAACTGTGAGAGGACATATTTCAGTAGTTTGAAGCCCCTTGGGTTGTGAAATCTAATACAGGGTCCTCTTCATGAGCAGAGGGGTCACTGAGGCTGTCTCCATGGTAATGAGGGGTAAAGGCAGCCCCTTCCCTCTGTGACCCTCAAGCTCCCCATACATGCCACTATGAGTCCTCCTGGAGGTCATAGGTCATACACAAGAATTGGGGGTCCTGTCAGTCACCTGGTGAACTATTACGAGGTGGGCACATGCTCTAGGCTCTGCCGGGCATTTGAGGCCCTGACACTGCCTGCTGCCCTGGGAGGGTCTCTGTCCCCATGCTGACCCTGGGGAGGGTGAGCGTCCTGCATAGGCACAGCCTGGGAGCCTTGCAGGCTGAGGGGGCTGGGTGGCATGGCTGCTCCCTCTGGAGTTTCCTCCTCCCCTGCGGGAGGCTGAGGTCCTTTGAACAGCTTGTTTGCCATTTCCAGGGAAATCACCCCCAGTGCTTGTCATCCTGCCAGATCCAAGGCCAGTGTGAAGTGAGAGTTCATGATACGATGGCCCGGTGTGGGGTGGGAAGGAGGAGGCCAGGCCACAAGCTCAGTGGTTATGCAGGATCCATGGACACTGGCCTGAGTCTGCTGGCACCCTGGCTCCTGTGCAGGCCCCTCCTAGCCCCAGCTCTCTCAGCTCTGCTTTGTGGGCCCTCTGGGATCTGTCCCTTCTCAGGGGACAGCAGGGGCGGAAGGACAAAGATAAGCCCTCTTGCTGCAGGTTATCTGGCTGACCCTTGGAGAGGCTGAAACAGGAGTGTTGTCATCCTGAGGGCATAAAGGGGCTGCTGGGCAGGGAGCAGGCAGGGCCCCCAAAAGACAGCCCAATGGGGCCTGACCGCTGTCAGCAGGCTGTCAGCGCAGAGGCTCCCAGACACCCAGACACGCTGCAGGGCATGCATGAGCGCCTGCATGAATTTGCCTCTGAAAGGAGCTCTGCAGTGACGCAGCCGCACACTGAGCAGGCCTGGGGCTAGCAGTGGCTGGAGGGAGGGTCGCAGGGAACAGAAGCAGGGAGGTTGTTTTTGTAGACCTGGCATCCCAAATAATAACACAGAGAGGGAGGCACGTTGCAGGGCAGTCCACGAATGAGCTTCTCCTTGGCTTTAATCAGATCCGGCAACACCAAGATTATTGAAAGAGCAGATACAGCTTCTGTATTTAAAAATAGAGACAAGGCTCACTTTCTGTGAATTCTGCATTCATTTGTAAGTAAACAGGCTCCTGCACTGGAAAGACTTCAGAAAAATCTCCTTTTATTCCTGCCACATGCAACCTGAACGTGTCCCAGCCCCAGAAACGTCAGGTGCCGGTTTCATTTGACGTGTAGAGGAGAATCAGAAGGCAAGTCTTTCCCAGCCGTCACTTTCTAAGTTCTTGTAACTGATTTCACAGTTGAGAGAGGATAATTCAGTGCAACGGGACAGCTTTAAATAGTGGTTTTTGAAAGTGACTTCTGTGCACCAGAGTTTCCACATGGTCATGTTCACACTTACTGTGCATTCAGGGGGCTGCCAGGTTGGGTGGGAAAGCTTCCTCCTGTTTAGAATTTAGGGTATTTTGGGAGCACCCTAAAATGCATTATATTTTATTAAGCAACCTACTTACACTTGTGTGTGGCATAATTAATTCTTGAATACCACTTAATAAAAGTGACTTAGTTTATTCATTGGGGTTAGAACTGGTTTTTATATCATTGTAAAGGTGCCTTGGCAATATTTTATAAGGTATATTTTATCATGCACATCTTACATATGTGTTCCCCAGGTGAAAACAGTATTTCAGGGTTGAAGAGTTGTGATTTAACAATCTTTTAAAGAAAAGTTTTCTAGATTATAAATTCCACTCCAGCTTAAAAACTTACCAAACTAATAAAAAATGTAATACCCAGATAGGCAACTGAGGGGAGAAATGTTTTTAACTAATATAAATCTTTAAATTACATCCTATAAACTCTGCTAAAAAAAATGACAGAATTTCACTGAACTAAGAGATGTATTTGCGATCTGCACCCCAGCAGTTGTGTCCACCAAGCCCTGGAATAGTGTGGACCGTGGCACAAATCCTTAACGAGGGTAAGAACATTGATAAATCAAACAAAATAAAAACTGCAGTTTCTGTTATGATGCGGAGGAAGTGAACGAGTGAGAAAACTAGACTCCAACGCTGACCAGTCAGACGTAGTCCGATGCGGCCGGCCATGGACGCTCAGAAATGGACTGGTGTGCAGTTCCGTCTGAGATGCTTTACTTCTTTCCCCTGAAGGCTACACGTGGCAATTCAGTGCCATGTGCCCTTAGAGTGGCATTTTGTGTTTACCCCCTTTTCCCTGTGAATCCTTGCCTTTGTAATGATGTCTCAGTAGAGAAACAAGACATTAGGACAGCTGAATGGAAATGTTAGGCCTCTGGGAACTTTCTCTGGCCCCTCTGGTGACTTTCTCCTGCTCCTTCTCCCCCAGACAAGGCGGCTTTTGGGTTCCTACTTATGGACGCAGTAAGATGGCACTGTCTTTTTCAGGAGCAGTCAAAGCTCATGAGATTCTGTTGGCAGCTGTAGGTGCAGGTGCACAGACGTCCCATGTCTCACTCTGGAGCCCACGCAAATCTGCGGTCAGAACCCTGAAAGGTGCTGGTGCCGGTGACCTACACTCCTTTACCCACTCAGTGCCTCCGTTGTTGCTGAGGTGCTATGACAGTTCTGAACATGTTCTGGAAACTCAAGAAACAAATAAGCAATGGGGAATGTCAACCTCCCCCCCCTTTTTGGGTGCTATTTGCTTTATGTCACTGTTCCCTGAAAAGCAGTAGGATAGTTTTCTAAGTTCAAAGAAAACAAGTACTCTGGTAAGAGGGTCCTTGGCAGAATGGTGGCATTACTCTAGGTTATTAATAATTAGCCTACTTTCCATACACACAAAATCTCTCTTTCCTAACCTAGCTTTTTGCAGTCAGTTCTAAAGCGCACAGCTTGAAGGTCATTGACTGAACCAACGGAACCACACCCATCAAAAACAGCAGGTGCTCGAGGAGTGCAGACCTGGCCTGCTCCGGTCTGGGATGACGGGAGTCTCCTTTGTGGGTTCTGTTCCCTGACAGGGAGCTGAGCGATGGATGCAGGTGTAAGGTTGAAGGCCGTCCCCAAACTTAACATTTGGAATTGCTGTTTGTGAAATACAGGAAGTCTTCGGGAAGATGGAGAGCCGAATCCCTGTAGTGCTTCCCAGGGTTTTCCTGCTCCCTAGCTGCCCCCCTCCCTGCTCTTCACTGTGCTGATGCAGGCCTCTTTCTGCTTAATTCGGCCCAAGGTGGGACGGACATGTGACTCAGGGTCCTGGCCACAGGACACTTGCATAAGGGGGAAGCAGGCATTGTCCCCAAGTGTGGGAAGTGCAGTGGTGTACACGGATATTCCCAGCTTGTACAGGTCCACTTACTGCTCCATGCACTGGCTAATGCCATTCAGATGGGTCTTGTCACTCTCAGTGACTCGGAGCAAAAGTGACTCAGCTGGTGGTCTGCACCGTGAGGCTGGAGCCCACACTGCAGAGTCCGGGGATTGGTCCGGAAGGGGAGTCTCCAACCCTCCACTGAGGCCAGAGCTGCTTCTGAGCTGTCTTTGCCCAGTTTGCTTTTGAATAAACATTTCATTGGCTTAACCGCTGTCTGTTAAAATCCACATGATGGAACATGGGACTGCAGCTGATACAGAGGGATAGCATTTCCAGTGCTGCTCGCTGACTGGTTGATGATTTCTTGGGCTTTGGTCACAGGGAGGGCTTGTCTGTTAAAACACCCTGAGCCGAGGGGCTGTGGGTTGAGGAGCCAACACCGTGGGAGACACCCGTGCTGGAGAGCAGAGTGGTCTGTGCTGTGGACGCTCTGCTCCACGGGGACACATGCAGACTGTACCACCGCAGGGAGCTCTGTGGTCTCGGGGAGTCAGAGCTGTGCCAGTGTCCCTGTGGCTCAGGGGCAGTAGACCTATCAGATCGTCTTCAGAGGCCCCTGGGTGCAGCCATCTGGTCTTGGTCAAGTGTTCAAAAATAAGAGGCACGTTCTGGTGAGTTTGAGGCTTTTTCTTTCATTTTGCTTTCTGTTGATTTATTATACCTGGTGTGGTGTACTGACCTGAGTGAGTGGCAGAGATGCTAAGGTGACCCCATGACCCTCCCTGTGTTCTTGCCCTCAGTATGTGTGGGAGCTGGGACTCCTGTGCACCACACAGAATAGAGCAAAGTGGTACGTGTACCGTACTCGTGATTCCATGTGTATAATTACATCAAATGACCACTAACACATGACCACAATCACATGCATCAATGGCTGCTCATGGTAACCCATGCAGTCATGTGTATGTGTTTATATGGAGCAGTCATGTACACACGATCATGCATGTACTATGACACACACCTGCTACATATGCACAGCCACATGTGCACGGTCACATTACTGATGGCCTACATTACAACACATGCAAATCACATGAACATGACTCTATGCACAAGATGACACATGTATGATTACGTATGTATCACCATGTGAGGACACTCTCCCTGCTGGCTCTCAGGAAATTCCAGCAGGCAAGAGCTAAGGGCCCAGTGCTCAGTCCCCACAGTATGCATGCATGTGTGTGCACACAGCTGCTCTCAACATGTACACACATGGTATGGACTCTCTGCTCCATAGGGACACATGCAGACTCACACAAACACACACACTTACATATGCATACCGTCCCTCACACGCATACACTCTCCCACACTCACTCTCTCACACGCTCACACCCAGTACTGCCAGCTCTGAAGGGCAGACACAGCTGACCCTCATCTGCAGACATCTGAGTGCTCCGTCCTGCATCCTACAGGGTGGGGTTGGAGGGCCGGTTTCCAGCCAGTTCCAGAAGATGGGGCTCAAGGGCAAATGGGGCAGGTCTGTGAAAAGCAGACAGAGCTCTTGTTAGCTTATGAACAAACAATTGTTTTTATAAAAGAGATGGTTTTCTCAGGGTGGCAAAGGGTGTGAGCTGGGATGTCCCGTTCAGCAGGTGTCAGCCAGCACTGACTCCAGTGGCATCTGGACACCGACAGTCTGTATCTCTTGGGTCACTGACTCTCTCATTGTCCAGCTGGACTGTGGGATGTGTGTGTGTGCGCACGTGTGAGTGCATGTATGATGTGTGTGCTGTGAGTGTGTCTGTGAGCCTGTGAGTGTGCATACACCTGACTGTGCCTGCGAGTGCAAGTGCATGCATACGAGTGTGTGTCCCATGAATGTGTGCACATATGTGGGAACACGAGGGTGTGCATGCATGTGTGAGTGTGTATGTGTGAATGTGCATGTGTGCACATATTTTGTGTGTCACAGCTGACCACGTGTTTGATTCTTGGGTCCACTTAGAGGTGGCAGACTAAAGGCCAGATAGGATTTGAAGTGTGGACACAATAGATGTGCTAGAATATTCTGCTGCTGCTCTTGTGCTGGTCTCCCACTTCCTGGGAACCAGCAGGGCCCTGATGAGCCCAGGCAGCTCCTGAGTGATGCCGACTCTACCTTTCACCACTGTCCACTGCTGCTGTTGATGCCCAGGTTGGGTTTCCAAAGCTGCCTGGCCTCCATGTCCCTTCTGCCCCATCCCAACCTCTCAGAGAGCCCAACCCCAAGGGACCTGAAGGGAAGGAACATCTATCATCAGCCTGGGAGCATACCTGGACAGGGCCACGGCCTGGGGTTCAGCCACATCCAAGACTCTGGGCCACTTTGCTGAGCTACCGCAGCAGGAAGGGGGTGCAAATAGGTGGCCAAAACATCAGGAACCAGTGGTTCTTTCCTTCTCTTCCCTCCTCTCCTCCTTGCCCTCTCCCCTTCTCTTCTTTCCCCTCCCCTGGCCCTGGCCCCACTGTTTAAATGACCCTTGGACCTCAGATTACTCCCAAGGTGAAGAGGATTCGAGTCCTCAGTCTGTGTGGTGCTGGGGGTCACACACGTGTTGCCCACGAGGCATATGCACCTGCATTATTGTGAATGTGGGTCACCACGCCATGAGAGCCTGGACACCACACTTCATGTTGGTGAAGTGGATGGACAGGGTGGAGTCATCCACATCACAAGGTATTTCATGCACTTACAAAGACTCGCCTCATGGTGCCTTAGAGAGCTGCCTCCTACCGTGCACTCACACCTGCACACACAGCACCCACACATGCACACACACACGCTAGCATCGCCCACATTTTCTGTGGCCTAGGTTTGTAACATGGTTTTCCTGGGGCTTGCTGGAGCTATGTGTGGGGTATGATGTGATGTTCCCTGGAAGCTCCGAGTTGCGCAGGGAAGCTGAGTCCATCTGGACCTGCATTTCTTCCCTGGGTTACCCTGGGACGCAGACGTGCTGGCAGTGACAGCTGGGAGGCCGGGGAGGTGTCAGCGCAGTAACCTTTCCTCACCTCTCCCTGTCATGTCTGACCTCTGCCACTGTGGTATTTGGAGGTCCCCCACCCCCCACCATGGGCCCTGCTTCAGGATGTGAGCCAGCGGCTGCCAGATGACACACGTCAGCTGGCCAGAGCAGTGCTCGACCTTGTAGGCATGCGTGGGGGGAGGGTGTCCACAAGTGGGTGTGGGGGGTGTGTGGCACTCAGCAGCCATCTGGCACATTCCAGAGGCTTTGGTGACTTGGAGGGGGGTGACAGGTGACACCTCACCTCATCTGAAGTCCATCCCTCCCTCCGAGGAGAACCAGGCCTGAGCAGGGTCCTAGATAGTCGTTCACCAGCCACCAGTTGGCCAGGCCTGAATGTGGAAAAGGCTGTTATCTCCCTCAACTGGGGAACAGGAATGTGCATCTCCCTGCTGAGGGAGGGGCGCACAGGGCCTGTCCAGGCCTGTCCAAGCCTGCTGGCCTCTCCCCTCCTTTGCACCTGGCTCAGGTGCCTCCTGGCACTTCTTAGGTCTGTTCTGTGTGCTGCATGTCATGTGTCACTGACCTGCCAAAATAGAGGGCCTGAGATCACACCCAGAACTTTAACTCTTCATAGCCCACCCCATTAGTGCAGACCCTGAAGTTCCTCACTCAGTGGGGTGAGTGCAGGCGACAGCTCTGGTCACAGGGGAGTGGTCTGCAGGAAGGGGCCCAGAGGGTCAGCAGGGCTCCTTGGGACCAGGGACCTGGCCAGGAGTCTCACTGCCTATGTCCGCATTCCTACACGGTTTCCATTTGTATGAGACAGACACACTATTTCATAATGTTAAAAGAACAATAAAATACCTAAAAATTAAAAAGATATAATTATATATGAAGGCATTAGTTAGCAGTTGCATACTTTTCAAGTAAATAATTTTTACTTTCTGTTATTAGATGCACAATCTAATGTTTTTATTAAATTGCATTTACTAGACAAGAGTTCCCCAGTGATTTTCAGTTTGTTGGTGGGTAGAGGTAGGAGAGACAGGTACATATTGTTATGAAGGTATTTTCTCATGTAAAGGATGGCTGAATGCGGTCACTGTGGTGTGTGTGCTTTCCTCGCCGTGTAGGACTAGTGTACAGAGGGACCCTGGGTCAGTGATAACAATGCTGCTCAGTCACAGGGAATTTCGTCCATAGGCCATGAGTTAAAATTATGCTTCAGCTGTGAATTTGTTTATAATTCAAGTTTTTCTCTTTCACGTTTCTAGGGATAGATGGCTTTGAGTTCATCTCAGGTGGAATTTGTTGAGCTTCTTGAATGTTGATATTCACGTCTTTCATCAAATTTGTAGGATTTCAAGCCGTGATCTTTAAATGTCCTGTCACAAACTCCTCTGGCTTGGGCAGGGTATAGCCCCTCCCTTAGGGATGGTGTTGTGAGGGGTTCTCATTACGCCCTTGCTTGCTGGCTCCCTTTTATTTGGAGTGGGAAGTACAACTTCCTCTCAACCAGGCTCCTTTACTTAATTGGCATGAGGATATTTTCACATATGGATTCACATATGGGTTCATGTCTGGAGTCATCACTGGATTCACGAAAATATCCTCATGATTGGAGAGAGGGTAGAAACTTGCAGTAGCTCACAGACTTTCCGACTGTACTTGCTCATGTTTCATTGGCTAAAGCACATCACATGGCCAAGACCACACAGTCTGGTCTCCTGTAGGTGACATCGTAGGGAATGGGCTTTTTCAAGAAGGGCCTTCACAATTGGTACAAGGGCTTGATGGGTCACTATGAGGGAAGTGTTTGCATGTCACACCTGTTGGTGTGTAGCATTGGGAAGGTGGCCACATAAATACAGCTTCATGTGGCATCTCTGTGCAGTGAGGAGGCTCACTCATATCACACTTTTCTTTAATAATATAGCAAATATGGAATAGACATCACACTAGTTCACTAGAACTAATATTGAGGCCTTTTACAGATGCTTTGCATGTGAATAGCTTGCAGGAAGTTTAAATGGGTTGATTAAAAGAAGCAGTTGGTATGCATTTAGTTTTAATCACATAGTTAAAGTTGAATTATTGGCTGCAATCAGGTTTCAGAACTCAGACGGGGGAGCTGTGATGATAGAGGTGGTTCCCACAGCCTTCCAGTGAATAAGTTCTGCAGTCAGACCTTGGGCTGGGATAGGGGGGCTTCCTGCCCACAGAGAGGAGCAGTGGGAGGGGCTGAGACTGGTCCTTCTCCTGTAGCGCCTGCAGTGAGTGGGTGGGCAGCATCTCAAGTGGGTCTGGGTGCTGCCCATCCACCCAGCCTCCTACAGGCTTGGGCAACAAGCCAGAACTATCCATACAGTGGTCTGTGCAGAGGCAGGTGCTGTTCTGACCTTGCCCTCCACAGGTCTGCTCCCCAAAACAGCCTTATTGAATGCATTTGATTGCTCTCAAGTGCAAATGATTATAAATCTCTTAAAGAGACCTGGTGGGACCCGGAGACATTCACTGGTGGTCCTATTATAATGTTCTCCTTGAAATTCTTAGCTGTCTTTCTTTTTATGCATGGAAGGAAATTCTCAAGACTACAGAATGGGCAGAAGAGATGGAGGAA
The DNA here is from genome assembly GCA_004027475.1 of Anoura caudifer. NCBI lineage: Eukaryota > Metazoa > Chordata > Mammalia > Chiroptera > Phyllostomidae > Anoura > Anoura caudifer. The sequence continues at coordinate 488,881 of PVKU01000156.1, forward strand.
AATCCTGGCAGTAGGATGCTGGACCCTCTGGGCTGATCTGACCCTGTGGGGTGCTCCTCTGCCATGTCTCTGGTCCTTTATGACTCTGCAGAGATAGATGTGGACCCGAGGACAGCAGACAGCCACCGAATGGGTGACAGTTATGTCCAGTGGAATGTGACTGGTATTGCCCTGTGCACGGACTGGGTTTTTCAAATTTCTTCACCATTCCTGTGCTACATGTAAATTTGTGGTTCTGTGGCTTCTTGTCCAGGTCTCTTATCACGCAATTAGTTAGAGTGGTGATTCATTCCCTTTGTATTTGCCTGAGAGTCACCAGTTCACCTGGTTAGAATATCACCTCTTTGCACTGCCTCTCCTATTTTCCACTCTTCCTGCCCTGATTTGCCTTCACTCTGGTCATTCTCTCCTCACAGGCACTGACACCCCAGTGATGACCCTCAGGGAGAGGACAGGGCTCATGAGATGGGCCCATGAGATGACCGGGCAGGGATAGGGACCAGGACCTTTGTTGAGCTATCAGGACATGTCCATTCTCTGTGCCCAGGAGACGTCTTCAGAGAGACAAAGGGGAGGATGGGGCATCTGTTAGCAGAGTGTGGCCCCCATTTTCCTCCTCAGGATGCTCTGGTGATGGTCCTCCGATAACGCTGCTTGAACTGAGGATGAGTCCTTACTTCAGAGGCTGGCACTCCAATAGGGCCGAAGGGGCGTTTTCCTGGGAAATAGAAGCCAACAGCTGGAACAGCCACTTGCTGATGATCTATGACTTTGGGGTCTCTCTGGAGAGAATAAAGGTAGCTGCCTCTTCTTGGGTCACACTCCCACCTGGGGACTCTCTGGGGTCACTGTGTGGTCACTGCACGGTGTGCCCAGCCCGAGGGTGAGGTAATGTGCTGCCAGCACCCTTTCCGAGGGACCTATAGATCGCTCCCACGAGGGCCCTGCCACCCAGGACTTACGGCCACTGTAGAGCTAATGGCACTGACTATTACTGCAGAGGAAATGAATGGCGATTTCACTTTGCAGTTACATGTAATTGTGCTCGGACTGTGTCAGCTTCAGGTTTAATTGGTGTGTAGGCTGCGAGGCGTGCATTTTGGCATGTGTAATTTATTTAGGCAATAAAATTTACTGTTAACTGAGAGAGGAAAATAAAGAGAAAAAAATAATATGTTTCACACTGTAATTACATAATAAAGTTTGAATTAGAAATTTTGCCTGGCTCACGAGCTTTCTCCAGACTGGGAAAACTTGCAAGCCAAGCCATCTCAGGAGGGTGCGGTTCTGATGCTATGCACCGGATGGGTAGACGGGGTGGGTTTGAAAATGGAACCATCTGGAAGGATGGGGACCCTGGGAACCGACCTGCACTGAGATGAAAAGAGGTGGCCAGACCCGGTGGGTTGGAGAGAGATGGTAACACTGGGACTGATGCAGATGAAGTTAACTTTATTCTGATATAAAAATGAATCTTTGTGAAAACCGCTCATCGGACAGCAAGATTTCTTACTCGGGAAGGGAAAACAACACGAATCAGTGTGGCTGTGCCATCCACATTTATTCTAAAGATAAGTCATTACACCAGTGTTGACAAGAATCCTCAAACTAAAATGTAAGCAGCAGAGGCCTGGCTTCCACGGGACAGTTCCAGCAAAGAGGAGCTTGGAGTTCTTACTCCTGACGAGCACAGTTCTCTAAAGGATTAACATGTGTCCACCTGGGTCGTGAGTCCTGTGGCTGCAGTGGTTCCAGACTTAGGAATGAATGGAGACTCTAGGACATCTGGGATAGTCAGAGTCTGCAGACTTTCTGGGTCTGCCTGCGTCTCCTCCTGTGGGCTGCAGGGGCAGGGCTCAATGTGGATGCTGCTCCTTCATTACCAGCTGACCCCTCATTCAGGGAGAAGGGCACAGAGCCAAGCAGGGCTCCTAGACTGTAAAAATTGAAGGACATGTCCATGTGTGCCATCAGAGTTTGATGGTCAGGGCAGCAGCCATGGGTTCTTGTTGGGGAGAGGGTGGGAAAAGCCCCTGGAGGCAAGGTCCCAGCACAGTCCCAGGACCCAAGAGCTGGCCAGGGGGCAAAAAAGTCACCAACAGGGATGGGCTCACTGGCCTGCAGCCCAGGTCAGGGCCTCCCAGCACTACTGGCCGGATGTTTTCCTCTCCTGTACTGAGGCTGCCTTGTGGGGTGGGTGGGCTCAGGACAGCAGGGCTCTGGCCCTGTGAAGGATGGGCCTGGGACCCTGAGACCAAGCCCAACCTGACTGCAGGCAGTCCTGTGCCTGGGAGATTTTGGAGGAGGGCTGCCTCAGAGCAGCCAGCCATGGTGGGGTTTGTTCTGAGCACCTTGGAGGGTGGTTGAGTTTATTTTTTTTTTTTTTTGTGGAGTGACCTGGACATGCTAAGAACCTCTTCCCTCCTAGGAGTGACCTTGATCTTCCAGGGCTGAACCAGCTTCCCTGAGTAGACATGACCACGGCATTGAGCTTATACAGATGTGTTCATCCTCAGTGTCCACCACTGTCTGGACGGGGTCTCCTTTGCTCCTTTGTGGCACTCCATCCTGTCCTGCCCTCTGACAAGCACCTTGCAACAGGTAGGACGCACACTGTTAGGGGTGTTAGCGAAGCACAGGATCTCCAGCCTCCTGATGTTCCAACGCAGGTCAGTAGACACCGACACCACCTGGCTTTCAGCAGGACAGGCGGGAAAGCAGCATTTGGTGTTCAGGCTGAAATATGAATTTGCCTTATTTTGTTATGTAGGGAACAAAATTAGCCCCTGCTAAAGAGAATATCCACAGAAGAAGACAGCCAAATTCACTTCCAGCACAATTTGTCCCATTTCCACAGTCAGGGCAGGACAGAGAGCAGTGCTTTCCTGATGGGAGCCGGTGCAGGTCTCATTAACCACAGACCTCAGTGCCTGTGGGAGAGGCTGGGGTGCCATGCTGGGGCCCACCTGTTGGTGGGACCATGTTCACAAATGTCGGTGAGCTCAACCCTCACTCAGTAGCCCTGTGGGGTGCAGGTGGTGCTGCCTATTTGACACAATAGGAAACTGAGGCACATGGAGGTCAAGGGGGAACAGAGGCCTCCTGGGTCCCACACAGTCCTCGAAGCCTGACCTCTTGCTCATTTGCAGTGGTGGTGAGCAGTCTGTGCTATGTGGACCAGCATCTCCCGGGGACACTGGAGCCTCCTCTCCTCCTCGACCAGTGACTTGGTGAGGCAGGGACACCCTTGGGAGCCCTCGCTACCTCACAGTCTCAAGGAACAACTCAGGAGGCAATGCACACCTGCGACACCTGAAAAGAGTTTAGGGAGGTGGGAAGCCTCCTGGCAGCTTGAAAGGCAACCTGAGAGACAAGCAGTTGGCTAGATGGAGCCCACTCCCCTTGTTGCTCCCTTGGGTGGTCTGGCCACTGAGGCCTCTGGTGTGGAGTGGCTCCCACCCCGGCCTCTCGCCACCATAGTGCTAATAGGACAGTTCATAGGACTGAGGAATGCCTGAAACAGTCTGGAATCCAAAAACAGCCAGAGGGCCTAGGAACTGGGGCCCTCGTGGCACTCAGCCACCCAGGTTCCTGGATGACAGTGGGTGGAATAAAACCAGCGGGGACCACCACCTCCACAGTCTCCACCCAGACCTCACAGGGTTTCTCACGGTTCTAACCCAGAGCCCCAAGACATCTTGGGGTCGGTGCTCCCAGAAAACCCTCCACTGCCAGATGCTTTCCTGGAGCCAATCTTCCTGTAAAGGCTTGTCAGTGTCACGCAAGAAGTAATGGCAAAGACATGGGTAAAGAGAACAATTGGGGAAAATTCATCAAGATTATGCTCCAAGTGAGGGCCTCAAACATGATTTTTATTTTTTCTTAAATTCTTTTGTGTTTCCAAATTCTCTGTAGAAGGATCTGAAGGCAGGAGAGGGATTGCGGTCACCCCAAGGACACAACCCACAGTGATTGCTGGGCACGAGTCACACAACATCAGCTGTGTAGGTCCTTCCCCTGTAGCTGGTCATGGGGAAGAACACAGGGTGGGGTGTCAAGGGGGGATTTATTTGCTCCTTCTTTTGGACACATAAGAGCATTGGAGTGGTCCTGTGGGCCAGGTCAAAGGACAATTTGACTTGTGCAGAATGACCTGGGCAGCCATCAGTCCTTTGTGGAGCTGATGAACTGTCAGTGTAGATTGAAGGAAGAAGGGGGTTGCCTTACTGGTAAGAGCCCCTTGCTTCCTAGGCCAGGGGCATCGCATAGGCTGGTTCTGTGCACAGCTGGCACGGCCAGAGGCGGGGGTGGCCCAGACAACACAAAAGGGGTTTGCCTAGGGTGGGGCCTTGAGTGCACCCACCAGGGGACCAGCCTCAGAGGATGGATTCACCGCTGCTCCCTGCGGAACCCCAGATGCAGAGCCACACACTTGCTTCTCTCATGAGGACCGACTTTTGCTAAGACTTCCCTTTTGAGGTCATGTCTTTTATTTAAGGCCTTTGATCTTGGTTATACCGCCTGAGTCCTATGACCTCTGAGCTCTACTTTGCTCTGGGGGAGCAGTTCTGTGCTCTGGAAGGGAGTCTGGGGTCTGCTGACCCTGACTCAAGGACTCTGCATGATTTGTCTTATGTTCACAAGTCACAGAAACCTGTGGCTCATCCCCTTTGGTCCCAGGGTCACTTCCTACTATACTAACTAGACAACTCATGGCTGCTGCTTCACTCAATAGTGCCACCCTTCTGGTGACATTTTCCCAGTGTCTCTGGGCAAGGTGCAAAGTTAGCCAGTCCCTCTGGGCTTGGTCTTAATAATTGTGTGTGCAGGCACCTGTCCTCAGTGGGGAGGGCCCTTGGACAGGCATTGTTATACCGCCCCTGGTGAGACAATGCCATCTAACAGGACACCTCTGAGCAAGGTGATCAGGGGGATGCACAACTGCTCGGCTTTGTCATCCAGTCAGACTTGTGAACACGAGATCCTGCTGGTAGTTTACAGCCTTGCAGGTCTGTGGAGAACATGCCCAGGAATTGTCTGGGTTATTCTCTGCCTGGACTAATCCAGAAAGAAGGTCCTCTGCCAACCCCCACTTCCACTGTTTGCTGAAAGGGCACTGAGCCATGCTTGTGTCAAAATGCTTGGAAAAGACACAAACCGATGTGCCCCTGAACTTGACAGCTGGAGAGTGAAGTTACTGCCAGATCTACACTGTGTCACAATGGCGCAGCTCCCTTATGTGCTCCTCTGTGCTGGGGTCTCAGGAACACAAGTGGTGAAGGCAGGATTCAGAGAGTAGAATGGATGCAGGCAATGCCTCTCCCCACTGAGCCCCACGGTCAGGTCCATATGAGTGTGACAGGAAGAACAAGCACCTCAGAAAGCACGGATTCAAACTGCCCAAGTCTTTCCACATGGAGTTGTAAACATTGACAAATGCCTCACACCTGCGTGGAAACCCTGTCCCCATGGTGAACCCATGATTAGAGAACTGTCTGCGGCACACTTGTGGAGAAGCCTCTTGACCTGGTCACATTTCAGTGAAACAATGACGTAAGTTGCTTGGAGGTGGCTCTGGAGCATCTTCTAGGTATGAGGAGGCAATGCTGCAGCAGGAGGTGTTGACGGGTCCCAGTCACCTGCTCATGCTGCTTACCCAAGACTTCTCAAACTGATTGTACCTCCTGGCCTCACTGTACCTGTCAGCCTGACTGTACCTCCCAGACCTGACTGTATTTCCTGGCCTCACTGTACCTCTCAGCCTGACTGTACCTCCCAGATCTGACTGTACCTCCTGGCCTAACTGTATCTCTCAGGCTGCCCACGCTCTCTCTCCTTACCACTTGCACTTGTTGGCAGGTTGCAGCTCTACTCACTGGGGCATGTGTGAAGGTGATTTGGCACGGACAGCTCATATGGCAGGTCAGCTGATGCCCTACGGTCTGACACTCAGCCTGTTTCTGCTAGAGACCAATGGGAGCCAAAGGACGCTTCCCCAAAGGGGTGTAAGTTTCTGCCGGTGGCATGGATTTGTTTCCATCCTGACCGCATGCAGAAATGCCATGGTGCCCCCTTTCCCCCAGACATGGGTGGGAGGCTTCTTTGGATCTGCTGGGCTGACAGCCAGTGTTGGGGGTGGGGGAGCCAGTACTGTGAGGGCCTCCTGGCTCTGCTGGCTGCTCGGTGGCAGCTATGTGGGTCAGAAGGTCAGACTGTCAGGGCTTCTTGAGAGACCACCATGGTCAAGACACCAAAAGGAGCATGTAATCCGGATCCTGGCGGCCCCATTCACGCCATGGTCCCTGGAGCAGCCTGGTCCTAGAGCGGCTCCACTGACTCCCACTCCAGCATCACAGGATGGTGCTGGAGCACCGGCTTCCTGAGGCGAGTAAAGTTCAGTTGAGGCCAGTGTTATGAGGGCCGGGTTGATGGTCCAGTAATTAATGCTAAAACAAAGAGGTAGCCTTTCACTGTCGTCTTCTGAAATGCAGCGTCTTTGCCAATTTTGCCCAGTGCTTTCTGCTTTCCACAAGTGCATCCAAGGGGACACATGAGCCGATCAAACTTCCCAAATGGGACCATCTGAAGTGTTCATGGGGAGCTGCCCACTCAGTGGAATTCTAGGACAAATCCTGTCGCAAAATGAAATACTTTCCCACAAAACTTCTAAGCACTTTTTAACGCTACATGTTTGTGAGCTCCACATTTCAACTACTTGGTTTGCTTGAACCAGGCTGCCTCAGCCTCAGCACTCTTGGCACTGGGGCCCTGAAACACTCTGTGGTGGAGCCCACAAGGTTCTGTTGAATGCCCTTAGTATCAGTCTCCTAGAGCTGCCGTAATGAAACTTTACACTCTGGGTGGCTTAAAACACCGGAAATCTATTTTCTCGCTGTCCTGGAGGCCAGAGTCCTAGCTCAAGATGTCGGCAGGTCTGGTTCCTTCTGAAGCCTCCCTCCTTGGCTTACAGATGGCAGCCTTTTCCCTGGGTCCTCATAGAGTCATCCCTCTGTGCATCCAGCCTACTCTCCTCTGGTTATAAGGACACTGATCATATGAGATTAGGGCCCATTTTTATGGCCTCATTTTAACTTAATAACCTCTTTAAAGACCCTGTCTCCAAATAAGGTCACTCCCCATTTGGGCTACTATAACTTTTCTTCAGCCATGGGACAACTGAGTCCTGGATTTCAGGCTTATTCTCCGGCCTATGCTCTGTAGTTACCTACTTCCCCCTTTGTAACTAAGACTGGTCATTCAGTCCCTGAGTCATCAAGTGAGGAGCCTGAGTGTCCAGGGCCCTCACAGGCTGACTAGGTTACACCCAAGGGCTGGTGAGTGGCTATGACCATCAGGTGACCAGTGGGGTTTTGTCAGTGTTGTTCCTCCCAGTGAAACAACCTGTGGAATGTCCCCAATAACCAGTGTAGGGACAATCTGCTCCCAGGTGTCATTGGTATATATTGGTAACAAGGAATGTGTTGGCTTTTCACACTGAAGAAACTACAGCTGGAACATCAGCCAAGAAGCATTCATTACCCTTGTGCATTTGTGATAATTCACTATCCTTCCTCAAGACCCAGCTGTCCTCTGCACAGGTGACAGGGGAGGGTACCAGTGCTGGGTAGTGATCACCGTCCCTGCATCTCTCAGGATTTTGATGATGGCTAGTCCTCATGGTTCTTCTAAACTAGAACTACCTCATGTACCATTTCGTGAGAAGAGCAGCTCTAATTCTCCCACGTGGCAGGAAGCCTTCAAGGCCCTCGTCCCAGAGTCCATTCTTCCCCTGCATCCTAGAGCCAGGGAGATAACTGAGGCTGGTCCGGGGGCACACAAGACCACTGGGAGAGGGCCCCACAGCCCAGGTGCCTCTCTGACTGCCTCCATGAGTTCCTACCCTGGCTGTGACATTTAGGGTTTCCAGGAATTAGTGTCAATTCTGAGCCACTGCTTAGGAGTCACCCAGAGGCCTGGACGTATCCCCCTACGGTGCATGCACAGTTCCCCCGTTGGACAAGCCTGGGGTCATCCCCAGGGGAAGAGGTTTGTGGTGTAAATTTCTGGTAGTACGCTGTGTCTTCCCTCAGCGGGTCTGGGCCTCTGAACTGCTCAAGCTGGGTGCTGGGTAAGAGGCTCTGCTTCAAGTCCAACCTCTGTTTATCAGACCTGGAGGTTGTTTTGTGTTGTTTTTAACTTGTTCTGTGGATTTTTGCTTGTTTATTTTTGTCCCTTTTATTACACAAATTAAAATTTGAACTGCTTGTCTACCTGAGTGCTAGGAAGGTCATGATTGGCAGGTAACCTGAAAGATCTCTGTAGGCCCAGCCATGCTTGAGTAGTCCTGCTACCTACTGGTTCCAACGCCTTGTCTCTGCTGGTCAAGACCGACCCTTGGCCCCGCCATTCTGGCACTCTGGTCCCATTAGATTGAGGTCATCTGAGGGAGCATCTTCGGTGGTCACAGCTGTAGCAGAGTCTTTGAGAACAGAGCCTCTCTCTTCACCCATCAGTTCTCCAGCCTGGGGAAAGGGGTGTGCTCTGCACGGGAAAGGACACAGGCAGTGGGGAACAGGCTGTGCACAGTGAACCTAGTCACCACAGCAGTCCTTTGTCCCCATGCCGGTATCCTTTCCCGCCACCGTTCTGACTTCACGCCATGCAGGCAACAATTGAGTCCACGTTTCCATCTACCAATAAAAACCAAGAGCTGCTCTTACTGTCCAAACCAATGCTGAGAAGCCAGGACACAGCATCGTGGCAACCAAACCCATACACTTTTGTTGGACTAATGCAGACACCTTTCAGCCTGGCCTGTGGCCCTTCAGGTCACTGAACAGTTTCTCCAGGTTTCTGTCAATAAAAATTGTAAAATCTTGTGGTTCCTTTTGTGTGCATTGCCTGTCCTCCTGGGGCATAGTCTGTGCCTGACCCTGGGGCCCTGGGACTTAAGACTGGTTCTGGGTTTCACAGCCATGAGAGGTGACAGGCTACAGGTTCTTTCTATTGAGAAGCAGGCTGTATGGAAAGGGTGGTGGGAAATGTAGAGTAATTGGAGGGTCCAATGTTCTCAACCCCGTAGGCGGTAAACTGACTTGCATTAGCTTACGGCACATTCAGCTTGAGAATCTGGTTTCCAGATACTGTGACCCTCCAGCTACTGGGGATAAGGGCTTCCTTCAGGCCAGCACAGAGGTCTCCGGTCCTGTGAGATCAGCTAGGAATTCAGTGCCTGGGGTTGTCAGTGCCCTTTGTGTGCAGCAAACACGTGGTCAGCAGAACCTTGCCCTAAATAGGCGCCAGCTCTGGATGACCACAGGTGACGGTGAGTAAGTATTTTGTTATGTGGGCTACAGACCACCCTGCTCCAGTTACCATGGTGACAGGGTCATTAAGGCCTTCCAAAATCAGATGAGGAAGCTCCTTCCAGATTCTTACCCTAGAGGACCTATTACCTGAGATGAGCAGCTGTGATGATTATTACACGGTTACAGGACACAACAGAGGAATTGCACGTACACAGAAGTGGGAGAAGCTGGGGTCAGGGGCTTACGGAAAGCTGTGGTCATAGGGCAAGAGAAACAGCCTGATGTCCTGGAGCAGAAGGGGAAAGCTCCTGAGCACAGGTGTTCGTGGGCCACTGTAGCCTTGATTTCTCAAGGTGTGCTGCAGCCTGCTGGCTCTCTCCCTTACCTTCTAAGAGATGAGGCTTCCTCCCTTTTGACTTTCCCAACTTCTCGGAGCCCCTGTGATGACACACTAACCCGGGGCCCTTCAGGAGACTCGGGAGAGTTGTGTGAAGGTGCACACGGCAACATTCCTTCTAGCCCTGAGGAGGGCTGACCACACAGCCACGCCGGTCTGAGGCCCCTGTTTCCTTCATTCCCCTTTCCCATGCAATGCGTACATGGCAGACCCCCCAAATCTAACCACAGCACTGTCTGGTCTGCATGAAGTATTGTCTGGACAAGGACCTTTTTTTCATAAAGGTTCTAACACCTGAACAGGTCCTAAAGTCTTTAACACCCAGTGAGGCCCTGCTCCCAAGCCCTGCCTGAGTAACTCGGAGAAGGTGGTTAGTGCTCAACCGTGAACACAGGGTGGCCCTAACAGGCCCTGTGCAGTCATAACATGTGGGGCTGGACCCCTCATCATGGTCTGACTGCCCATGTTCCTGTCTTCATGCACTTGTCTCATTAAACCTAAGATCCCAGGGAAGGTGATATCTGGTGCTGTAGAGTATTGGTGTCACTGTACAGTAAGGACATTAATTATGTCCTTTTTCAGAGCACTCTTGATGAAGGGGAGACACTGGAAACTCAAGAGGGGAGAGGAGAAAATGCAGGTTCACGAACCAGTCCTGGGTGTTGGAGCTTCAGGTGGTCAGCGAGGGCAGTGGGGGATCAGGAGGGACCAAGAAGGGCAGGGGGGATCCAGGTGGCCAGTGAGGGTAGCAGGGGACCTGGGGGGACCGTGAGAGATGCTCTCCATACTTCTCCCTTATCTGCCTGTGTTCCCTACATTTAAACAACACACTGCTTTTATTTTTAAGTATCTATGTATTTGTATCTCATGCCTTCACAAAGGAACATGATCTCACCATCCTGTAATCATCCTGCTCACCAAGTAAGGTCCACCGGAAGCCATGAGTAGGTTAGGGTCCTGGTGGGTACGAGGGCTATGAATTGCTGTGTTTGTCCAGCGATGGGTAGGGACTGAGTGCACAATGCAGATGTATGCCCACGGTCTGGGGGTTTCCCCATGGTTCAGGTTTTGGGAAAGCAAAATCTACTTTAAGTACAAGAATAGCATTCTGAAATGAACTTAATGGCAAGTGGGATGCATCAGGCAACAACAGAATTTGCTTCTTTTTCAGCCTCCTCATCTCACAGATTTCTTCAAGTAGATGTGTCGATAGCAAAGATATTCAAAACAGGGGTGTTGCCTTAAATGAGGGAAGAAAATGTTAAATATCAAGGATAATAACTTATTTTGTACTCAAAACCAGGAGAATAAAATGAGTGCTCTCTGATTTCCTGAAGCAGGGAAAGGAAAACATAACAGCATGGTTTATATGGTTAGGGAGAAGAGGAGGGGGTCCTTTGGGATAATGGAGGGCATGCGTCAGAAGGCTGCCCTCCCTGCCCCCACCCCGTGACTGCTGTCTCCCCTGGCAGCCCGATGTTGTCTGAACAACAGAAACAGGTGAAAAGGTACTAACGTCCAGATAACCCCCAATCTGCCTCCTCTGCCTGCAGCAGTGGGTGGAGGAGCCGTTTTGGAATGAAACCAGATAAGGAATGAAAACTGGATTGGGGGTGGGGGCGGCCAGCCTCCGTTTGGGGCAGCATGAGTGCCTGAGCCAGGGGCTGTGGTCCCTTCCCGTGGAGTGCAACCTCTCTGGAGGGGTCCTCAAACCACGCAGCCCTTGCCTGCCTGGTGCATGTCTGGGGTTGTGTGGTGCTTCCAGGAGGGCTCAGCTCCCAAGTCCTCCTGCAGCGGACGTGTAGGCTAGAACACTATTGAAACAAAGGAGACCTGAGCAGGCATATGAGTACTTAACACACGGTCTCCACCCTTCCATTCCTCACCTCCGCAGAGCCTGAGCAGGATGAAGCTGGAGCTGTCCTCAGGTTTCCAAACCCTGCAGGCCCAGTCTCACTAGGTCTCCACAGTGCACCTTGGCGTGGCCACACTCACCAGTTTACTCCCCTCTGATCTTCGGCTGCCTGCACTGTGCCCCAGGCAGCCAGCTCTGCAGATGGCAGGTGAGCTGTCCCGAGGACAAGAGGGGAGAAAGTACTTGGCCAGGCCATCACTTTCCACCAGGGCTGTGGTAGCTTTCCTGAGTCCTGTGGGCCCAGGGTGGGCACATGGGCAGCTCCTGTTCCCTGTCAAGCTGCTGGCTATGCAGAGCTTCCCTTCTCGCCCCCAAAGGCCGGTTCTCTCTGGTGGCCTGACATCTGTCTCTGGAACAATCCCCCAGGCACTGCCCCATGACCAGCCATGCACGCAACTGATTTTTACTAGACAAATCCCAGGCAGAAAGGGCCAGGTGTGAACCCTGAATTTTGACATTTTTCCCCATCTTTGGTGTCCCACCTCCTTCTTTGTGGCCACATAGTCGCAGAGTTGGGGCTACAGCAGAAAGGAAGCAGCCACTAGAGGCCCATAGACCACTGGAAGCAGAGGACAGCCTGCTGCCACTTGCAGTGGACTCTCATGACCCATAGGTGCCGATGACAACATGTGCCTGCACTAGAGCCGACCACCTTAATGCTGGGACAGCCCTTTGCCCAGAGGCCCTGTGGGCTGCCATCACCCTGTGATGTACCCACCTACTTGTAAGGTGTAAATTATGCTCCTGCCCCAGGCCAGTGCTCCTGCAAATCTGGAGCTGGTGTTCAGGTTGATTATTGTGAACTTGCATTAATGTTCCATGAAGAGAGAGTCTTTATCATTAACACATCAATTAATGTTCCATTTGCAGCCTGGTCGTGAATGGGTCACTTGTGTGAGAGACAGGCCTCACTCCTGGCTGGTGAGGCTGCTACAAACATGCGAAGGCACAGGGTGGAATGGAGGGGAAATCTGTCACCTGTTCTCTGATTCCAGGTCAGGTGGGGTCACAGGGGTTGCACTTAGACACTCTTAGGCTGGAGTGTCCAGGGCCAGGCGGGCCAGGAGGGCATCTCTCTCCCCTCAAGCCTGTGCGTTCAGTGAATTGCCATCAGGTGCACAAGAGGGCTCACTTGGGCACAGCCCAGCCCACAGATCCTCAGGGGCTCGGGCTGCCTCCCTGGTCATCTCCCTGGTACACTGGGCACTGCTCCACTGCCTCTTCTTCCCCTCCTACCCCACCTCAATTACCCCACTCCACTTGGTGAATTCCTGCTCTAGAGGGAGCCAGTGAGGGCACCCTGACTCCACAAGATCTCTCCTGCATCCTCCCTCCAAACCAAGCCCTCTTTCGGCACCTGCATGCCCTGGTCCCTCCGAGGCTGCTCTGTGCCGGGGGAGGCCCTGTGTGCCCCTTCCTCCCTGGCCTCTGCCTCACCTGTCCTGCTGCCTGTGCTCCAGAGGGAGAGGTGGCACAACCTGGCCCGTTTTGCAGCAGCAGGGGCTCTCCCTCCACAGTATGCGTGTGAGCATGTTCAAGTGTGCACGTGTGCTACTGTCTTAGTGAGCACACATGCTTGTGTGTGAGAGTTCTTATATGTGAGCATGCATGCACACATGGGTACATGTGTTCCTGTGTGTGCATAATGAGAGCTGCATATGCACATGTGGACTTGTGTGTAATTGTGAGTATATGCATGTTCATGTACAGTGGGAGGTCCCTTCCTCAAAAAATTTCCAAGAACAACCAGTCACAGTGACCTAAACCTTTCCCAGGGACTACTTCTCCCAGTGGAAGCTCCTCAGACTAAGTCTCTGGGGCCTTTCATTCTCCTCTTCTCACTTTCCACCTCTGCCCATCCTGCCACCTGTGGGAAGAGAAGCTCTGTGCCTGTGGGCCTTCAGGGAAGGTGCCCAGGGTGAGGCCAGGGTGCTGTCAGGCTAAGGCTCCCTGTCTGGTACAGATATGACCGCAGGCTGTGTCATGCATTCTGCTGAATCAGCAGCAAAGCAAGATCTGCCCCCTGGCACTCACATGTCCTTGTGTACCTGGTTCCCTATGTTTCTGTTCCCCCTAATGTCCTGATTTTATCAGCTTATCTGAGTCTTCTCCACACCAGATTGCTTCCTGCCACGTCCAGTTAGGTCACTAAGATGTTAAATCATCACATGAAAATCACCTTTCCTCTTGTGCTGTGGTTTGTGCCTGCTGTCTTCATTCTGGTGGGTTATTGGGTATTTCGTTTCTGTCCTTGGCCACCCCAAAGCCAAACTCAGGACAGCAGCTCCCACCTGCATGTACCTGGCCACCATGGACTTCCCTCCCCAATGACTTCCCTGCAGGAAATGACTTGAGGTTACCCCCCTGCTCACTGTCCCCCAGGCTTTTCCTAGTCCAGCCCCATGTGAGGCTCCCTTGGTGTTGCTGTCCCTGCCTCAACCCTCCTACACTGCCCCGCGTGTCTCCTGTTAAAATGAGCACTGTCCTTTCCAGGTGGTGCCCTGGCATCTAACAACTCCTCTTGTCTCATCTGTCACAGTGTGACCTGCTTGCTGAGACCCCAGCTGGGCCAGCTGTGGGCCCTCCCTGCTCACCACAGGGTATGTGTGGGGGTGTGGGCTCATTCCACAGAGAACTAGTGAAGCAGGAAGAGGGACGAAGACAGAGCATGTGCTAAACCTGTTGGAAAGGCTTCCAGAATCTCACACAGACCTCTCTTGCCCACCCCCCTCCCCCAGCCTGGCCTAACCATGGTGCCACCAGTGGGGCTTGGAGTGGGCAGTCACTCAGCACCTCTTGTGCCCACCACAGGCAGCCGTGAGTCCTGGAAGAGTGGAACGCGAGGTTTCACGCAGCGTTGTGCGCACAACTCCATCAGTGTGTCCCTCATTGGTTGGGTGAGACGATGAACACACTGACTAGACACTTAAAATAATGTGATGCCTTGAGAAGCAGAGGGGTAAACACTTGGCTGATATCCTTCCTGCCAGTTTGCTCCTCCCCTTGCATGGACCCATCTCTCTATTTATTTATTTATTATTATTATTATTTCTCCATTGGATTGGGGGTCCCTAATCACACGGGTCATTCCCATTCTGCCCAGTCGAGTCCACATCTACACAAGAACAGCAGTGGGAAGTAGATGATCATGCAGAAATTCATCTCCTCTGGAGGCCCCCAAATGACCAAGTCTCTGTAACAAAAGCAGAATCACCATGGATGCTGGGAATAGCTGTCTTAGCTACCTGTTGTGGGCCAGGGTTCCAGCAAAGCCAAGAAAATCTGTCTTGGTCTAATTCTCACTTTGGGCTTTGGGCATCCTCCTGCATCTTGGGTTCAGTGTGAGCCTGCAAGGCTCTTAGTGAGCGGAGCCTCTACCCCCTGCATTTGGCCCTTGGAGTGAGGCATCCTAGAAGGAGGTCCTGGAGCCTTCTCTGACCAGGACAGGACTCTTGCTTCTTAAAGTACACAGTGGGCTTTGGCTGATGTTGGAAACCCCGAGGAGATGCCTATCCCTCTTTCCCCAACGGAAAATTGAGAGACCTGGAGCATAGGGCTCAGTCAGGCACAACGTGCAGGGGCCGGTCTGTCTGTGGACTTCCAATCAGCTTTCTGCCTTCACTCCAAGAGTCAGAGCCCTTTTGGGAAAAGGCATGTTTTTCCCCCCACAAGTACCAGTATTTCTCATAAAGCTGATGCCAGACAGGTTGGAAGGTGGCCTTCTCACCCTCCACTAGGTTGCCCCTCCCTTCTGCTCCCTGCTCCCCTCCTGGCTGCTGGCCTCCTCTCCCCTCCCATCGTCTGCCTCTCCTCTCTCTTTCTCCCTCTCTCCTCTCTCCTCTTCTCCCAGCCCCCACCCTCTTCTGTCTCCAGAGCCTCATTGCTCCTGTGCCTTCCAGCAGGGCCTGAGGCAGGAGGGGGTGGGGTGGGGGTAGGGGTGTAAAATAGAAAAGTCCCTGCTTTTCCTTCCCTGAGCTTTGCTGCTGTCCTATAACCTGACCCTGGTTAAGGAACTTTCTGGCGTCTTCAGATCAGTGACACCCATGGGAACAAATGCTGTGGTCAGCATCACCTTAAGAGAAGTGACAGGGTGCAAGGAAAAGCAACTGACTGGAGACAAAGGGCTTCCATAGAGAGGAAGGAGGGAGAAGGCATCTCCCTGGAACGCTGGCAGGGAAGACAGTCCTGGTGGGAGGAGCAGCGGAAAGGTGGGGTACACCTCTGCCTCCATCGCACCAGTCCCTGCCATCTGGGCTGCTGCCCCTGCTGGAGAGTCTGGTCCTCCGCTCCCAGGCACACAGGGCACGGTAGGGTCGGCTAGACGTCTGTTGGTGGGGCCAGGCTTAGTGCCCCTTAACCTGCTATGATCCTTCTTGGAAGACAGTTTGCCCATTCCAACAGGTGACCAGGAGGAAGGAAGGGAGCTCAGAGAGAACCTGCCGCCTTTCTCCTTCTGTTGTTCTCTTTATTGGGGGTGGGGAAGGGGAGCGAGAGCTGGAGAGAGAAATGGAGATGGGTAGGAAGGAGGGAGAGAGACGGAGAGGGAGGGAGACACCAGGCTGTTTGCAGGGGCACCAGCAGGCGTGTCCAGGGTAAAGTAGGTGGCATAAATCGCCTGCACAGTCTCTCTTGACGACCACTTTAAATCTTAATTGGTTGCCTTTTAAATATCATTTAAGGGACTGCTTCCCTGCCTCTCTCTCTCTAGTTAAGAAGGTGTTGTGTCAAACTCTATTACCTTGCTGGACGTCTCTTCCTTAAGTTAAAAAAAGAGGGGCGGGGGGAGGAAAGGAAGGAAAAAGAAAAAAAAAATGGAACCATCAGCAGCGGCTTGAGGGTCGATAAAGCTTTTAGATTTTGAGACGGTTTCCGGGAGCCCATTTCCTGCGGCTAAGAGTTGTTAATGGAGCTTAAGGAATTATCTTAGATCCGCGCCCGCGCCGTATATTTCCCGCGCCTGCTCCCCTGTCGGCTCTGGATGTGCTGCTGTCAGACTCGCTTAATGAAAAGTAACGCGCCGCTGATTGCAGTTTTATTTGGGCTCTATGTAAAGAGCGCCGTTAATTTAGCACCCTCCTCGGCGTGTTTGAATCCGCCACGCCTGAGTGGCCGAGCGTCGGTCCCCAGCTCCTTCTCTGACAGCCGCCCTGGGAGCGAAGTGGGGCCCCGCCCAGGGACGGCGACCTTTCTCCGCAGCATCCTCCCCCATTCACCGCCAGCCGGCGCCCCGCTTCGGGGCCTTCCTCGCCTGTCCCCCAGCCCCCAGCCCCGCGAAAATCGGCCTGAGGGCCAGGAAGGTGGACCAGTGAAACCTTCCACAATGCTCCCCCAAACGTCAGGGTGTGGGGCGAAGTGACAGTTCCAGCTTCGGGCGTCCTTTCGGGTTAGTCGCCCTGGGGTGTGGCCGAATTCCACCTCCCCTTCTGATGTCTTTATTTCACAGAATTTTGCAGTTTAATCAAATAACCCTTTTTCGGTTAGCCAGTTCCACCGAGAACTGGGTGTCCCTGCAGTGCGTGATCGCCCTGGCCTGGGTCTCGGGGACAGGCGGGGTCCACAGGCCCCAAGGTACTGGAGCTTGAGGTCCTAGGGCCACAGGCCTGGGCGACAGCGCGGGGAGTGATGGGCCGCCGCGCCCACGGAGCTGCCCTCCCAGCCAGCCCTGGAAGTCCCGCACTCCCCTCAGCCCGTAGCCCACAGCCCGTGGCCAGGGGGGTCCAGCCCGCTACATCTGCATCCTCATCCGCAGCCGCGGTCCTCCTCACTGAGCCGTCCGCGTCCTCGAAGCCTTGTTTTCGTGGAAAATGCCTGGCTTTGTCTCGGACTGGAGTGGGGGCGCTCGGGCATCCACATTAAAATTCCTGGCGCCCCAGCCTCGGCCGCAGCGTCTCCCCTGAGACTCCACTTTCGCTATTACTGTCAAGTACCCTTGACTCTTTATTTTTGCCCTTTTATCTATTACAACTAATTCGAGTTCTTTTGCCCTTTTCAGTCTAAGACGTGGCTTTCTGCAAAGCCTCCCCCTGCCAGCGGGCTCTCGGAGCGCCGAGCCTTTAGAAATTGAGGGGTTTACTGTCAAAATGAAAATTTCACTTCAAATTATCTTGGCTGATGCTCGCTCGCCAGGCCGGGGGCTCTCGCCGCAGCCTTTTGACAGGCACATCAGCGGCGAGCTTCCGAATCTGGATAATATCATCCAAGAGAGCGAAAGTCAATACGGTGACAGCGCTCGGGCGGATACAATCCAATTACTGCGCGCGGCCGGGGCAGCCTCAACGCGCAGTGAGTCCCCACGCAGGGTACCGGTACTGCTCCCTCCGCTCGAGGTCTGAGCTTCCAGATCCCACCATTCAGAGTTGGGGGTCTTGGCTGATGTCCCGCCATCAAGGTCTCACCACTCAGGGTGCCCCGGCAGCCCGAATGACCAGCTTCTGGCCGTGAGGTTTCCCTCCCTCGGATGCGTAAATTCTCCTCAGGGCCAGGTCCTACCGGCCAGTCAGGCCAGCTTTCCAGCGCCCCTGGCCCTTACCCCACAGGGCCCTGGGCCAGTCCCACCCAGCCCCTCGAAGAAAAAAGCCCAGGCCTGGCTTGTCCCTCAAAAGCTGCCTGCGGCCCCCGGAGAGGACCCGCTTCTCCAGCTGGTGTCTCCGTGGTTGCCAATCTGTTGGCATCCTGGACAGGGGCAGCCATCGACTCATCGCTGCACGTAAGAGCTTCTCCACCTTTGCAGGCTCTCTGGCTTGCGGATCCATCTTTCCCCGGGACTTTGGAATGAGGCCCAGTAGGGCCTTAAGCAGAGGGCTTGCAGGCCAGGGGCCAGCCCCGAGTCCAGTGCTCATTGGGCTCTAACGACGCCCTCCCAGGCGCGAAGATAGACGGCTGAGAGGGGTGGGGTGGGGTAACCGGGTTTCTGAAGGAAGCCAGGGGTCTGCACCTCCCAGGACCCTTGCAGAGGTGGGGCAAGACCCCTGCCCTCCCACCCCAAATGACTTTTCGGGTTCTGTCCCTAATTCCTACTTAGCCCAGCGCCGAGTCTGCTGCCGACACAGTGTGCTTTTCCCTAGCTAGCAGTGGGGGATCATTGCCAGCAAGGCCCCAGGCTCCAGGAGGAAGGAGAAGCTGGATTAGTAGCCTGGTGAAAGGCCACACCCTCCCTCAGACCACAGTACACCCCGCAGAAGAAAGTTCTCAGGCTGTGAAGTCCTGGCTCCTCCCCCACCAAAGCACAGTCCCAGGGAATTTAGAAAGTTTAAAAGTTATTAAAATTAATCTAGCCAAAGAAACTCCCATTGACTCAAAGTTCTGGAGTCTGGTAACAGGAGGCCGTTTAAAAGTTTTGGGTCTCTCATCCACTTCTGTTAGGGAAGTTCAGAATCCACTTCTGTTAGGATTCAACAGAATCCTGAAAGTTTACTGCTCCTCCCCACTTTTTTCATTTTTCCTTTCCTTTCTTTCTTTCTTTTTTTAAATAGCTTTACCAAACCCTGTCTTAGGCTCTGCAGGCAAATTCTTGGGGACTCCTGGGTCAGTACCCTTCCCTGCTCCTCCCTGGGGTGATTAGCACCTTTCCTCCAACAACTTCTCAAGTGTCTACCTCGACAATGTGTTCACTTTGCAATGCAAACATCACTCGGTTTTATTGGTTTTGTTATATCAGCCTCTGAAGCAGGCAATTACTGGTGTGAACATACATTTAAAAAACATAACTTTGTCGAGTCGAGAGTGTGCAATAGTGTAAATTCAGGGGAGTGCTTCGGGTGAGATGTGCCGAGGATGAAGTCAGAAGGTCAACAGGCTGAGGGGTCCTCAGAATGAAAACCGGCATGCCTCGCACCCAGATGACAGCTACACAAATAAAGCCTGGAACCAAAATGTCTTCTCCTTGTAAACTTTTGGACGTAAACTTTATGCTTCAGGGCGGCTGCCTTCTGCTTTGGGTGCAGCCTAATCCCACGGGTTCCTGAATTTGGGAATGACCAGCGTGGTTGGTGGACCTGGCGCGCGACGTATCCAGGGGTTTGTCCGTGGTTCCGGGAGTCCGAGTTCAGACCCTCCCTCTAGGGTGGGCGGGTGGCCTGAGCTTCGCCGCGCTTTCGCCTAGCTTTGGAAACTCGTTAGAAAAAGAGTCTTCGACTTGAGAGCTACAGCCTGAGCACCGTTTCCTCCCGCGCCCAGGGATCCCGCCCAGTTAAGCGCAGAAGGGCTTCCCGCTGGCCTTGGGCATAGCCAGCAGCTCCTTCGCAGTGCCGGCGGCAGGGGCGTCGGGGGGCGCGGCGGGCGGGAAGGTGCGAGCCAGCGGCGACGTCAGCACGTTGGCGCCCGCCCCTAGCGAGCGGCCCAGTGGCCCCGGGTCCAGGAGGGCACCCTTGGCGGTGGCCCAGGCCTGGTTCAAAGTGCTGTGCCTGAGGACGGGGTCGTGGAAGACTCCATCCACCCAGTTTCTGAGACTGGTTACCGGGGAGTCCTGGTGCCTGTCTAGGGCACCAGCGGCGGCCGGGGCCGCAGGCGAGGAGGAGGGGGGCGCCAACGAGACGGCTGCAGAGGCAGTGGGGCCTTGGCGCTTGAGCATGCACGAAGGAAACTCAGTCTGGCTCAGGTTGGTGGCGGCGGCTGCGGTAGCTGTGTGTGCCAAGGACCAGATGCGCGGCTTGACCTCGAGGCCCGCAGTCGTCCCAGCCTGCACAAAGCCCAGCTTGGCCTCGCAGGTCTGCGGGCCGCCCCCCGCCCCCGGCTGCTGCTCCGGCCCCGCTACCACGCTTCGGAGGCAGCTCCGGGCCCTCTCCAGGTCCTGGTCCAGGGCAGCCCGGCCATCGACAGCCAGGGACATCCGGTGGGAGCTCGAGGCCTCTTTTCCAGGGGCACTGGGGCCATCAGGAGCAGTGGGGATGCGTTCCAGGCCACCATTCAGGGGCTGGAAGGGAGGTTTCAGCTCACAATCTGGGGGCTCGGCCTCCAGTGGGTCAAAGTCCTCCAAGTCGCTGAGCTCAAGATCCTTCTCTTCTTTGCCTACGGGCTCTGCCCAGGAGAGAAAGAGTAGCCAGTGGAGGGAGAGAGGATAGTGGGTTAATCAGACCTGTACCTCTTTCTCCTTCCTAACTCTGTGTCCATGGTTATGGGGCCTGACACTGGAGCTAGAAAAAACAAACACGCCTTACTTCCCACCTCTCATTTTTAGAGGCTTCCAGTCCCCAAACTGGCAACACCTGTGAGTGGATTTCAGCCTCAGATCAGTGGTGGAGGGGGTGTCTAATGTTTTAAATGTAATGTTGGATTTCTTTAAACATGCTCTTGGCTTACCACCACAGCTCCGCCCCCCCGCCCCCCCAACGCACACACAGAGCCCTGCTTGGGTTAGTTCATTCGTTTGCTGCCCAGGGCCCCAAGGGTTCAATGCCTTTAGCAATTCTAGAACCCACAGAGAAGGCTCAGGGAATCCTCACCTTAAACTCCAGCCCCAGCATCACCAACATCTACCCACCTTCAGTCTTCGTGTTCTTGACAGACTCTTCTCGGGCATCCTCCTCAGCCCCCTCTTCCTCCTCACCCTCCCCGTAGGGCCGCTTCTCATCAGCACACTTATTTCTGGGTGGCCACGTCATCTTGTTCTCCTTCTTGAGGCGCCGGCGCGCGTTGGCGAACCAGGTGGAGACCTGCGTGAGGGTCATCTTGGTGATGATGGCCAGCATGATCTTCTCCCCCTTGGTGGGGTAGGGGTTCTTGCGGTGCTCCTGCAGCCAGGCCTTGAGCGTACTGGTGGTCTCGCGCGTGGCGTTCTTGCGCCGCGTGCCGCTGTCCATGGTACCGTATCTGGAGACAGGTGGGCAATGGGGCACCAGGGCAAGGCACATGTAAACTTTCAGTCCCCGTAGTGGGGGGTGTTTATGGTTAAGACCTGAGCTACAGCTAGGTCCTGGCTCAGGCTGCTGCCCATGGGGGCAGCTGTTTCTGGCCCAAGGGCAAAGAGAATGTTTATATTTGATATAAGAAGCCTGGGATCCTTCCTCAGCCAGAGAGGTCAGAGGTGGTGCATGGGCACAAGGCTCAGACAGATGTCTGTCACTCTATACAGACAGATATGTCTTGGGGCAAGTCCCTTTACCTAGCCTCTCTCCTACCCTTTTGATCCCGAAACCAAGAAAGCATGTTGCAGAGCTGCGAGCCACACTATGTAGCATCCAGGGGCAGAAGTGATCGTCAGCGCCAGCAGAGAAAGCGCCCACAGGGTCTACCCGGCCTGTCTGTGGTTAAATACGTAATTGTTGCCCCTCGGAAGATGGGGCATGCTCTCCACGAGTGCACAAGGGGTTCCCCGACTCTAGTTCCCACTGTAGGGGCAGTAGGCGGGCCCAGACACACCACACGCGCTGCACTTCTTGTGGTGGAGGGGGCATCCGATGCCTGGGCAGCAAGATGAGACTCCCTCAAAACGCAGCATGGTGAGGACTTTGGGAGTCTAGACAGCTGGGAGTCAGTGGTGGTGTGGAGACTGGAGATACTTTTAACCCTGGCTGCACGGGCTCGCCAGGTGGCGGGCTGAGACCAAGGCCTGGTCAGCTCAGCAGGACCTAAAGAGAGGAATGCCCCTTGTCCTGCCTCCCAGTCTTCCAGAGGGCTTCGTGGGGCTGCATGGGGTGGGGGTGGGCTGCATGGGGTGGGGGTGGGGGTGGGGGTAGCTGATCAGAGTGCAAGGGCCCTGGTGGCAGGGAAGAGCCCGGAGGCAGTGAAGAGGGTCGGTCCCTCACCTGTCATAAGCGTACTGGCCCAGTGCCGGCTCGTACGGGTAGTAGGCGGCGGCCGCAGCAGCGGCGGCGGGCGCGAGGCCCGCATGCGCAGATCCAGGGGCGTCCTTGGAGTCGAAGCTGTTCTGTGGGAACAGCAGCCTGGGGTCGCGGCTTCCAGGACACCGCCCAGATCAAGCTCCTCCCCTAGGCCCCGGGTCCTACGTGCTTCGCTCCCTTCCCCAGACTGTCGCTGCTTAGGCAGCGAAGGAGCCCAAAGACTTGGAATGAGGAGGCTGCTGGGGCTTGTTGCGGGAATGGGAAATGAGTGTAGAGGACCCAGAGACCGGAGGGTGAGCTTGGAGGGAGGGAGGGGCGGAGGCTGGAGGACAACAGAAAAGAGGTGGGGTGAGGAGGGACTGGAAATAATGAGGGGGGAGAAAGCAAAGAAATGGGGAGGAGCCAAGGGGACTTGTAGAGAGAGGGGCGAGGGAGGGGGGTGAAAGGGAGGGGTCATTGGGGGTGCTGGGAGGAGAGGAGAGAGGGAGAAGGAGGCCAGCAGGAGGGCGGGGGCCAGGGGAGCTGGGGGCGGAGGGGAGAGCCCGCTCCGATAGAACCAGAAATCTGATTAGAAATTAATAGCCATCCGAGAACAATCAATGCATTAAATACTGCAGCGCACCTGCCAGGTCTTCCCAACAGGGGAGGGGTGGGGGTGGGGTGGGGGCGGAGCTGGTGGTGCTCCCAGCGACCAGGCTTGGAGGTGCAAAGTTGAAGGAAGCTTCTCCTATCCCTACAGTCCTGGGTGCAGGGGCCTCACGCCTCTTCCTCGGGAGTTAGGGGAAGCGAAGTTGGCAAATCGAGGGGTAGGGGCGTGGCGTGGCGTGGCAGGGAAGGTTGGAGGTGCACCCTCTCCACCCTTACCAGCGAGTAGAAGGCAGAGGCCTCGGAGCCGTAGGTCACGTAGTTGCCGTAGCCCTGCGAGCCACCATAGGGGCCCCCATAGACACCCAGCGCCGCGGCCGAGTTGAGCTCGTGTCGCGCAGTGGCCAGCAGCCGGCTCTCGTAGACCGGGCAGTAAACTGGTGCTTGGGCCGAGGCGGCGGGCCCGGAGTCCGAAAGCGTGCGGCCACCTGATTCGCAGCACGTGCTCAGAGAGTTGGTGGTCATCAGAAACTAAGGGGGAGAGGGGCCGCGAGGAAGGGCGGGCCACCAGCGCAAGGCTGGGGCCCTACTCCTCCATCCACCCCTCACCGCCCAGGAGGCCATGCCCCTTGTCCCCTGGGTCTACCGTCCACGCCCGACTGCACGCTCCTTCCCGTGGGAAGCCTGCGCCCAGGCCCCCCTCCAGCCACGTGGGTTCCAGGCAGACCTGCCCAGGAGTGCTCACACCCTCCCTGAGGGATTTCCAAAGCCACGCATGTGCAACGTCTCTCCTGGGTCCTTTGGGGAACCCTGAGGCGCAGCCTCAGAGCCTGGGGGTGAACGTCAAATAAGAGGGGACTGGGATCCCTGCCCGTCGGCATTTCTCAACATCCCTGCCCTCCCCGGGGCTGGGCACAAGGGGCACGTGGCACAGGCTCTGCTCGCTGGGAAGTGACATCATATCGCTGGATTGCCCGCCAGCCAATGTTTCCAGCCTCGCGTGGCCTCCTTACCTGTGGTGCCGAAGAGTAGGGGTATCCAAACTGCGGGTAGGACATGGCGAGCGCGGCCCGGGGCCGGCAGGCGGGCTGGTGGGGTCCTGTGCGCGGGGGCCGGCGTGGCGCGGCCACAGCTCCGGGGCCGCCCGCTCCTAGTCGCTGGGGGGAGCGAAGCAGGATAGCCGGTTAATTCACTCACACGCTCAGCAAACTTTTCTAACCGGGTAGGAGAGTGAGCCGCGGCAGCCGCCGTGGTCCTTTTAGCTTCGCAATCCAGAGCCTCGAGGGGGCTTTGGGACCGACCGGCCTCACAGCGGCGACACAAATACATATTTTGCAAAAAAGGGGAAAAAAAAAAAAACCGGTCTCGCGAACCCGTCAAGTCAGATGTGCGCGGCTTTAAGCGACGAAGGCTCTGACGTCAGCCCCCGCCTCTGCCTGGCCTGGCAGCAAGGGCGCGGGTCACTCGGCCGAGGTCCGGCCGGGCGGGGCGCGCGGAGGGTCCAATGCGCTTTAACAGATGAATTTCATCCGAGGAGTCAAGATCGTCCCAACGAACAGCGTTTCTCCTTAGTCACAGAGGCCGGGAGGCACTTTTAATTAGAATTTAATTAATGAGCAGCTGCTCCTCCCCGCGCCACTGTAATCATTAGTCTCAATTACAAATAAGACGTATGAGGGACACACGAGTGAGTCTTCATGAAGATGTAATCAACAGTTAAAATTAGACCCGCGCGGGCGCAGGCGGCCTCGCGGCCTCGGCTCTCCGTGCCTCTCCAGGTGGAAGAAGAGCGGCTCTGCGGGCCAGGCGTGTGGCGGCGCCGGCCCGACTATTGTTTAATCGGGAGTCGGCGACACCTCCCACCAGCATGAATCCCACTCCGGGATGGGGTTCCAGGACCGGAGGCGGCAACAGCAGTGTCTGCATCTGGAGGGCAAAATGCCCTCAGGTGTGTGGGTCCTGGGGCCTTTCCCAGAGCCCTCCACTCCAGGGCTCGGTGGCCCAAGGGCGGCGGGGCTTGCCACACTTGGCCGCTGTGTCCCCGGGGAACGCACCCCCCAACCCGCGCCCCCTTCTCCTGAGAGCTCCGGCTCAGCGCATAGCCCTGATTTCCCTCCTCCTCCTCCCGCAGGGGCAGTCCTTGAGCCACCCCCACCCCCCGCCCTTCGCGGCTAAACCCGGGACTGCCAAAAATCCTGTGCGCTCGGTGGAGCAGGTTTCGAGACTCAGCTTTGGGGCACCTCCCGCTGCCCTCGCTCCTCCCGGAGATCTTCGGGGATAGGCACGAGGGAGAGGCTTTGGGTATCGGACAGAGGCGTCCTTCCCAGCCCGTTTTGCACAGCTCCAAGACCGGGGCGCACTGATCGGCCCGGGAGGGGACCGACAGCCCACCCCAGGACTTCCGCCGCCAGTCCGGGCCGCGGGACCTTGCCCAAGTCCAAAGCAGAGGCCAGCCAGCAATGGCAAGGAGTGTCCGGGCCACTCCGAACTCGCTCTCCGACTTGTGTGCTCGCCACCCCCCGGGGCCGGGGCTCGCCCCCGCTGCTCTCGCCCCTCTAGGCCTCCAACGTTCGGAGGGAGCCGCGCTCAGCGGCGCTGTGCAGACTTGCTGGGAGAGATTCCTGGGTTCAGACCTGTGAATTGCCCCAGGGTCACCCTCTAATTAATGATGACGTTCTCACTCTCTCCCCAGCTGCAAGCCTGGCTCCCAGAAACGAAATCTGCCCGCTCTGACAGCTCGGTTGAAGGTGATTGATGACTATCTGGAGACCACAGTACGCATCATATAATATCTGCTGCGTAATTGCTTTAATTTACAGATGAAAATACGAGTTCTCGGATCGCATTGGACCGCAGCCGGCCACGTCCGAGCTGCTTGCAAGGGAAAACCATCGGAAATAATGAATAGCCGCTCCATGCAAATTATTCAGACAGTTTAGCGTCTGTAGCCGGGAGAGATATAAAAAGAACACGAGTCAAATGACATTAATAATTGTTTTTTGAATTCTGTATTGATTTCGCGGCGGCCGTGTTTCTTTCTTTCTCACCTGAATTGCTAATATCACCTTCCTGTAAATAATAAGAAACTAGCCACCGGGGCTTCTTGGCAGAAATGAATCTCTCAATCTCTCTCCGTCTTCCTCCTCCACTCTTCCCTTCCCCCATCGTCCCTCCTCCCAACTCCTTCCAGTTTTCTGGCTTCCGCTCAGGCTTTTCCAGAACGTCCTCCTACTTTCCATTATTTATTGTTTACAAACACCTCGTTCTCTCCCAGTAATGAGGCCTGGTTGACCGAGGGAGGGGTGCCAGGCCGGAGTGGCTCAGGGCTCAGGGAGCAGGAATCCCGATGCAAGGCTGGCGTGCAGCATCCTTTCCTCACCCCATTCCGGTGGCCCCAGCCTGGCGATTGTGACAGCTCATTGGACTGCGGAGTAAGCCACCAAGTCTGGCAGCGGCGTATCCAGGCCTGACAGCCGCGGTTCCTTCCCCTAGACGCCTCCGCCACAGCTCTCTGAAAACCGCGGCGCCCCTGAACACTGGACCATTCGTCTTCTGAGCTACGTGCTCACCCTGGGAGCCTGGCAGGCACAGACCCTCCTTGGGGATCTGGGGGAGGGCTTTTAGGAGCCTCCTTTGGCCGTCACTGCACTATTCTGATTTCCTTTCTAGAATGAGCGTGTAAACAGACACTCCCAGCCCCACTGGCTTGCCCTTTTCTCCGGGGTGACCATCTCCCCGATGCTGAAACCCAGCTTCCTGGCTCTACTTTCCTGGGCGGCTGACCACTGATTCTCTGCTTCCTGCCCCGCCGAGGCCCCGCCACCCTGTTTGGGGAAGCTTGGGGCTGCTAGCCCCGCACCCAGGTCCTACGAACCCATCCCGGAGGCTGGGATAGTGCGGTCTGTCCCCAGACCAACGCTGCACGACGACATCCCGCTGACAGCCTGCTTCCAGATGAGGCCCGCCTGTCCAGACTGGGCTACTTCCTGTGCCATCTTTGTCCCATAGATAATGCCGGAGTAACTATCAAGTGCCCGTCACTAAAAGGCCAAGCCTGGAGATGAGGCACCTGGGTTTTCCTCCAAGAGCGCACTAAACAGGAACCTCAGCACTTCAGGTATCATCTGCTAAATGCACCCGCAGAGACGGGAGTGCTAAGTCCATGTTCCGCAAGGGACCCCAGGTTCTAAATACACCCTTGAGCAGGACCCGCTGGAATCACGCGGTTCCCCACGGTCAGGGTGAGGTGCCCCCTTGGCCTGCTGTATTCCAAAGCAGCCAAGGATGAGGTTGCCTGTAGACGGTTAGTCCCGAATGTTAGAGGCCTGTGGGTGGCTCTTGCCTGGGGATGTTGCAGGCTGTCGGAACCTTGGAGGGCCTCTGGGGAGCTAGGCCCCGCCCTGACCTTCTTCCGCTCGGGTGGGATTTTCGAACCTGTCATCAGCTGAGTACAGGCACTCCCTGTTCCGGAGTCGTCCCTAAGACCACCCAGTCCCTCCTGCACCGAGATCGAGGATGGGGTGGGATGGCGGGGGACTCTATCCAGTCCAGCGAAGTTGACCCCAGGAAGAGGACGGAGGCGGGAGCACGCAGCACTAGGCAAAAGCCTTCTATTCTGAGGCTTAGGGCCGAGGCTTGGGGCGCCTGTGCCCGTTCACTGTTCTCGGACACCCGGGCGGGGTGAGGGGCTAAGTGGCTGGCCTTCTGGTTGTCGGTGGCACCACACTCTCGAACCCTGAGGTTGGCAGGTCACTCCTTCGCAGCCCGTCTTCCGCAAAGCCAGTGGGGCGAGCTGCAGGCACACACGTTGAATCATCCCCGAAACGCCCTCCATCCCAGCCGGCTCCCTCCAGCTCTCCGGCCGCGCCCCCACCGCGCCCCCGCTGGGCCCGCCGGAGCGGGGAAGGCGCGCAGTCCGAGTGTCCTGGCGCAGGCCCCGCTGGCTCCCTAGCCCCGCGCCGTCCCCCCCGCACCCCGTTTTTTGCAACTTGCAGCGAACGCGGCGGCCTCCAGAGACCCCGGCAGGCAGCAAACTTTGTGCTCTCCAGCGCAGGAGCGATCCTCGCAAAGTTTGTGCGGCCGAGCCCACTCCCTACCTGCGCCGAGGACGCGCCCGCCGGCGCCGCTCAGGCGCTGGGCCCACGGGGAGCTGCGCTCAGCCCGGGACGCACCGGGGAGTCGCCACCGTCTCAGCCGCCCGCGCCCCTCGGCTGCCGCGCGGAGCCTCCGCCTCTCCGTTAGGGGGGAGGGGTCTCCAAGCCCCGGAGCGGGGGCGGGCGCCAGGACCTCGCCTACCTGCGGTGGCGCCCGGACACTACCGCGGACCGGAGAGAGCTCTGCGCAGCTACTCGCCGCGCGCGCTCCGGCGGGGAGCAGGCGACAACTAATGGAGACATTTCCAGGCGGAGCACCTGGCGAGCAGAGCGCGCCGGCGTCCCCAGGCGCCGCGGTCGTCAGTCGAGCCCGCACCGGCGTGACGTGGGCGAGCGAGCGAGCTGCTCCCACCCGGCCTCCCATTAACGCTTTCCCCCGCGGGCGCCGCGCACTTGCCAACTTTCCCCTCCGCGGCCTGCACTCTGGGTACTCCAGGTGTAGGAGCTAGGATGGAGTGCCTTGGGGGTTGGGGTGGCAGGGACACCCAGCCCAGAGAGGACCCCGAGCATAACAGCACAGCAGGAAGGCGCGCCGCCTCGATTTAGCCGAACGCTCCGCCAGCTGTACCACTCCGGGGGGCCTTGGGCAACTCCGGGGCCCTCAGAAGGTTCTTTCCGGTGTCCTGGTTGTCAGGCCTAGGGCTGTAAGGTCGGAGGAACCGCACCCGCGCACAGCCTCCCTCCTTCTTGGCCCCAATTTCCCAGAGTCCCCCTTGACCCTGGCATCCCCTCCCTGGAGGTCAGGTTGAGGGCTCCTGAGGCCTGCTTCTCCTCCGAATAGGCTGGGGTGTCCTGTCCTGGCTGTCAGGCCCTTCCCTTCCTTTCCTGCTCCCCTTCATTACCCACTCTCCCCAGTCTCACCCTATGAAGGGACCCCACATGGTGGTATCCCCACTGGGCTCTTGGGGGCAGCAGGCAGGGCAATTCTGGAAAACCTTGGTGTGGGTGTTACTGAGGTAACAGAAACTGCTGGGGGTGGAGGGGTGGGGCTGGGGGCTCAGGCCTCCCCAGGATTGGGACCCCTGACATGGAAACTTTCCAGGGCTGTCCAGAACCCTGCTGGGCCGGACCTCTGGCCCAGGAACACACCTCCAAATGGAGACAGCCTGTGGCAGTGTCCAGGAGGGAAGATAGTGTCCCGAGTCCCAGGTCCATGCTTCCTGACCCTCAGTCGTTCCAGAACTCCCTGCCCTGGTCACTCCCGCGCCCCCATTCTGCACCTCGGTCATTTTCAGAGAACTACAACGTTTCTCCTCGTGTTCTGTAGTGGTGCAATGACACTTGGGGTTTGTTGTTACGGATAATGTCTGGAGAAAAGTCATTTGCTTGTTTTCTCCCCCCTTTCTTTCCTCAAAGCTATCTCTAGTCACTGGAAAGGCAATGCAGGTCTGCTTATGTCACCGAAAGCAGGCCAGGACAGTGTTTGCCTCCAGGCCTCGCACAGCCCTCTGGTTTTTCCATGGAGCAGGGCAGGGGGAAGAAGAGAGCCAGCTGCCCAGAGCTTCTGGTGGCTTCTCTGGGAAGGACACAGCTTTGGTGTCTGGAAACACAAACACGGGCTCTGTCTGGGCATCAGACCTATTGGCATCCCCCCAGAGGTGCATGCCCACTGGTTAACTCCCTGGACTACAGAAGGGGTTCTGGGAGGGGTGCCTTGGGGGGTGGGACTGGGGTGGGGGGCCCATTTGATTCTGCTTGGAAGGCAGTGGAGGAAAGGCCCCTTGGCACCCACACCTGGGATGGGAGGGCCTTCTTAAGTCCTGATCCTGCTGCTCAGCTCTGCTTCCTTATCTTTGTCTCTTCCTTCAGGCCATGCAGGATGTTCCTGGCAGGGCCTTGGGGCCAAGGGGACAAGCTTGACCCTCCCTCTCCACAGAGCTCCCTTGGGACTTAGATTCTTTTCATAGTTGAAGATAAGCAAGGCAGTTTGTGCTTACAACCTTGATTTAGAGATAAATTGCAACTTCACTTGCAAGAACAGCAAACTTCAGGCCTGCCAAGAAAGGAGCCCAGGGTAGCCAAAGTGCCATAGTCTCCCAGTCCTCCAGGATATCCACAGCCTGACAACACCAGGTGTCATGGGCGCTCTCTTGCCCTTCCTTGGGAGGGAGGCCTCTCTTTCACTGACACCCCAAAGGCCTGACCTTGCCCTGGACTCCTGCTCATGTGACTGGAAGCATCAGCGGCCATCCTCTGCCCCTGTGCCCTGGACTTCTGGGACAGGGAACTGCCCCATCCTTCCCACCACATCATAGGCCCTCCCAAGCTGCTGCTCTGAGGCAATGATGGAAATACCCTAGGTCTTGGCGAGGGGGCCTGGCAGGGAAAGCCCCACTTTGGCATTAGTGAGTGATTAATCCAGAAAGCAAGACTGCAGCTGCTGACACCTCCAAAGGACAGCAGTTCCCCCAGGCAGGGGCCCTGTGCTGTCACAGGCCAACAGTTCCCCCATCCCCCATCCTGGCCATGCCCCCACTTCTGGTCAGTACTTGCTCCCTGGTGGATCCATCTTCTCTGAGTCCCTCCTTTGTTTCTCCTGCTGGCAGAGCTGCAGAGTGCAATCTGAAACAAGAGTCTCCGTGCCCCAGGGCCTGGCCATGCTGCGGCACCTCCCCCTGGCCTGGACGTTGCTGCAACATGTAGAGGCATCTTCTGATTGAGACTGCTGTGCTGAAGCTGACTGGGCCAGCCCTGACACTGCCCCATACCTGCTGTGGCCAAGGGGCCCCCAGCCTCATTCTTCCCACTCCTGGGTCCCAGGAGGGGCAAGAGGCTCTTACCTGGGTCAAAGTGGAGGATGCAGGAACTGGTCCTGAGTGAAGGCAGCTTCAGAGGGACACTGGCACTGGTATCCTAAAGATGCCCTTTGGGCATCCCGAAGGAAGGGTCTGACTTTGGAAAGGACTCCTTCGCCTGACTTAGCAGCAGAGTATTGTTTCAGAGCCAGGATCCGAGGGGTATAGAGTGGGGAGTGGCACCTTTCCCTGAAGCTCCTGGCTTTTGTGTGGTTCCCAACCTCTTGGCCCAGCTGGCCCTCAGTCTGCAGGTAGAGGGCTTTCTCCCTTTGTTGTGCAATGCCAAACATGGAATTTTCTAAAGAAGGGAGTCCTAGGGGTTTCTTTTTAAAAGCAGAGATGTGTCCTGGGTAGAGAAAGCAATGTGTGGCCTGGCCACACAGGTCAGAAGGTGCTTGTGGTCACTGCATAGGGTGACCTCGAGTGGGCTGAGGGGCAGGGAGCCTCACGCTTCTGGTCTCATTTTCATTTCTTGTTATTTGGACCCTGTGAGGTTGGAAGGAGGCCGAGCGAGCAAGGGTTAGACAGTGTTTCCCTTCTCCTCAGTTCAGGAATGAATACAGTGTTGTGTCTATAATGCCGAAATATGCCAGTGGATTTTAGGCAGGCTTTGATTATTAAGAGTGAAGGGTTGTTAATTCAGACAATGCCTGTAGTCTGTACGTTTAAATTTGGAATGTTTACCCAGCACAGGCTCAGATCACAAACGTCCTGGCTAGAAAAGCTAGCCACACGAGAGGCAGTCATTTTAAAACGCAGAGCAAGGCAACAGCACGTTCCATCGCCCTGAAGTTTGAAAATCCTTTTGAATTCTCTGACACAGTTTTAGAAAGGGAACTCTTCAGTAGGGAGAGAAGAAATGTGAACATGTATCCTACATGCACGAGCTGGTATTCCTGTAAGGGACCTCAAAACTATTAAACAGCTGATGTGGGAGAGTTCTCAACCTGGGAGCCTCACTGAGTGTCCTGCCTGGAGTTTGAGCAAACAATGTAGTCACGATGGTGAAAAGGAGCCCAGGGTCCTGCTTCCTGACCCCTCTCCCACGTGTTCTTCTGCAACTGTGTGCAAAAAATAGTCCTGCAAGTAGAAGGTGACAGGCTACCAGCTGGCATCTTCGCAGGTCAGCAAGTAAGTGAGAGGAATTGGGGGTGGGAGTGGCATGCACTCATCCGCTGGTTTGGACCCTGGCCTGCCCACTGGGCACGGGCTCTCGGCTGAGTGGCCTCGGTGAGCTGGCATTGAGAAGGGCTGGGTTTCGGAAAGTCTGTGGGAAACCCAGTGCAGTGGGGGCCCCAGAAGGAGCCCAGAAGCTCGGGGACGCTGACCAACACGGCTGCTTATCATTTCATTGTCTGCAGCTGAGATGCTCACCCGCACTTGCGTTTCGTTGTCCTGGGGACACTGGTGTGTCCCCCTGAAGGGACGATTCAGGAGGGTGTGAGGCAATGCAAAGCAGCTCTGAAAATGAGAATATGCCTTCTGTCTTAGGATGTCTGTGGAAGGTCCCTCGTTCCACGTTAAGCCTCAGTGTAGCTGGAGGCGGTGGCGCCCCGGCAGTGACCGGCGTAACCACCAGCTTTTAATTACTGTGTCAGCAAATCACACAGGAATGTCCCCCAGGAGTTAGCTGATTTTTTTTAATATTAAAAAAAAAAACATTTCAGAGTATTTTTGAAATTCAATTAATTGAAGGCTCCAGATAAAAGGAACACATTCTTAATGGCTTTAAAATAGCCCTGGGGGAGGAGAGGGAGCTCAGAGCCAACTTCAAAGTGTGACAGAAATACTCACTGTTTTACTTTAAAAGTATCTAGATCAATGACTCAGTCAAAATTACTTATACATTTAGCAGCCTTTCCATTTTCTGTTTGAAAATGACAGAAAGAGAAGCTTTCCCTGCCGCGATCCAATGGCGCCTGGAAAGGAACCACAGTTCCCACACTCACCGAAGTGTGCTCGGTCTTTGATTGGGACCTGGCTCTGGCATGGGGCTCAGGGAAGTGGGTGGCATCTCTTTTCAATAGAGGAGGGTGTGGAAGTGACCAGGGGCTGCGTGTTTGGCTTAAACCACAATAGGCTATTCTTTTTCCAGGTCCAGAAGTGAGAAGTCCAGGATCAGGGTATGGGCAGGCTGGCCCCTCTGAAGCCATGAGGGACAATGAGCTCCAGGCCTCTCCCAGCTTCTGGTGGTCCTGACCATCACTGGCATCCCATGTGGACACACAACCCTGACCTGTGCCTCCATCTGCATGCAGATGTCTCCTGTGTGCATCTGTCTCTGTGCCCAAACCTCCCCTTGTCATAAGGATACTAGTCATATTGGATTAGGAGCCATCCCTATGACCTCATCTTCACCAATTGCATCTGCAATGACCCTGTTTCCAAATAAGAGTTTCAACATATGAATTTGGGGAGGGTGCACAATTCAACCCGTAAGAGAGGGGTACCCTGAAATGCCATATCTTGGGCTTGGTTTCTTTCTTTAGATTGACTGTTCCTCTCCCCTCTGCCTCAATACCACTGTTGGGGGAGGGTACCTCCTATGACATAATGGAATCACCACAGACTCAGTCATATCAGCCTGCTTTCTGCCAGAACATTCTGGGGGCCCAACATTCTTTCTTCATTTTTGTTCTCCTTCTGTCACTTCTGGTCTGTGCTGCCATCATTATTGCTGGAATAACTTTTTCAGGAACTTTGGGGCCTGCTGTGGGTTTCACTGGAATTTACTCTGTAGGATTGCTTTCCGGGTAACTCTTTTCACTCCTGGCCCTACTGAGATGGCTGAGAACCAGCAGACCCTTGGCAATTGAGTTCTGTGACCTTGGATCTTTCTGAAGTTTTCACACAAGGCTGTGTGTACAGCCATGGCAGCTGCACTGGACTTTCCCTGGTTATGATTTCTCTAGATTTTTCTTGTTCCCAGGCTGCTCCATTTTGGTGGTCTCTGGTCAGGGAATGGTGGTGAGTTGGTGACAGGAGTCAGTGCTGCTGACCCGTGCTGGAGGCCCCTTCTTAATCTGGGTGGATTGTACTTTCCTGCCACCTTAGAGTCAGGTGTAACCCTGTGGCTGTCTTTGGCCAGTGAGATGTAAGCAGAAGCTTTTACCAGTGACCACTCCACTCTATTCTCTTTCCCTTGCCATGGCGAACAGCAGTGTGTCAGATGGTGGAGGCTCTTTGACTGTGATGTGTCTGGTGAACAGACCAGGGGAGCAGGAACCGACCATTGCTTTAATCCACTTAGATGTTGGGATTGTGTGTTACAGCAGCACAACATGTCCTATCTGACTAATACAGTGTGATTCTTTTGCAAGTCAGAATTAATAATGTTATGATATAATTGAATATTATTATGTGATTATATAATAATTGTAAGTTATATAATTATAATTGTATATTATTGTGTAATTATGTGTTATAATAAGAATTTCAATAGAGAGAAAGCAACCATACCAAAACACTCTCTTAAATGATGAAGGTAAAAACTATGTTCTCTTTCATTACTGCCATGGTCAAGAACAAATAGATGTTTTCAAGAAAATTTCTTAACTTAGAAATTAACATCATCTACTTATGAACATTTCTAGCACCCTGTGTCCTTGTACCAGGAGACAAACCCTCTGGTCCTGTGCGCCTCTCCATTGGGTTGCTTAAGCATCCACAATGTGGCAGTGGGTAGCTTGGACTGTGGTGTCTGTTGAAGGCAGGCTTCTGGGAGACAAGCTGGCTACCACACTGGTTACTATTTATAAGAATAACAAATACTGTAGGGGAGAGAGGACTGATTTGACAACTCTGAAGAGTTAATAGAAAAATAATGATGAAACTAAGTACTTTAACTAGCAGTCGAAATGCACAAAGAATGAGAGAAATTCTAGTATGGTCCTAAAAAACTGGAACCTTATTTCTTGTAGTTTAAGGTAGATCAGAATACTTAATATTAATAACAAATAATATTAAATAATGCCTATTGTGTATTTTATCTATTTTTAACAATCCAATAATTGATTTTAATATTAATGTTAACTAATGCTTAATATTATTTACTTGTCTTTTGTCTAACAGAAATATTTTAATGCAGTCAAATCCATCAATTGTCCTTTATTTATTTACCTATTTATGTTTTATAGTTGTGTTCCCCATTCTATATTTACAATTTCAGTTTCCTCACTTAGGCCTTTGATCTATGTAAAGTTTGGGTTTTTTTATTATATGCTCTGAGGCATTTATTGGTATTTTTAAATCTGAAGTGGTAACAATTTTCCTATTATCACTCATTATAAATATTTTTACTACATAGATTTAAAATCATTTTTATGTTCTTTGAATATAACTATTTAATAATAAAAGCCAATTGTATAAAATGAGAGCCTTATCCACAAGAATATTAATCCTGTCACCAGTCAGCAGAATTATCAAAGGTTCCATATTACATACTAACTTCAGTGACAGATGTGATGAGATTCAGCACAGGTGGCCAGGTAGATGCCTGATGGGGCACATGATGAAGTTGGAGGCAGAAGGTGCTCCCAGAGGCTTCCAGTGGTCCAGTGGGGACAGATCTGCTGATGGTCCCTGAACCCCTGCTACCTTTCTCCTTTTGGTGACACACTTCCCCTCCAAGCTTGGAGTTGTAGTCAAGAAGTGGCTGCCCAGTCAGCAGCCACCTTTCCCGCCTCCCTTGCAGCTAAGTGTGAGTCATGAACAAAGCTTCTGCCTTTGGAATACAAATGGTGGTGATGCATGTGGCTGCCATGGGACTAATTTAAAAAGAAATGCTTACCCTCCTCTTCTTGTCCTCCATTCCTCACTCTTTGGGAAATGGTAGAAGTTATAGGAACTGAGGGCCCAGAACTAGCAGTCAGGTCTTGAGCTTGCAGGGCTGTCCCTGCTGGACCACCTCCTGCTTTAAGTTTCTGAAATAACAGAGAGATAGCTTGTGTATTATTTAAGCTGCTGTATGTTTGTTTTCCATATGTATACTCAACAAATGATAGTGGCCTGACTTAAGGCAGCACAGTCAGGACTGATCAAGGGGTGTTAAGGAGGATACTTGGAGTGGATGTCATGGCTGGTCAGGCATGTGGGGTTTGGGAAGCATCAGAGAGGATTCCTGGGTTCAGCTGAATAGTAGGGTAAAGATGGTGCCAGTGTAACTGGGGTTCAAGGGAGGAGGAGCTGGTTTGCAGCAGCGTGTTTCTGAGGGTGCCAGGCCACTGGGAGCCCTCAGGTATAGTTCACCAAGCATTTTTCTCTGCTATGTATTCTGCACGTTGATTTCCTATGCAGTGACTTTCCATAGAAAGGTGGTGGCGAGGACTCTGCTCGGGGAAAAAAAATTTGTAAAGCTAAGTCAATAAAGTAAATTATTAGATATTGCCAAGCACATTTCTTTTGTATTTTCTTTAACACCTGGTAACATGAGATTCAACGGTAATAACATCAGACCTTCTGGAGGTGGGGTTTCCTGTTTGCTACCCACTTTCTCTTTTAGCACATTTTTGAACCCTGGTGGTCTTTGTGTCCAGAGTTCTGTGGAGGCTGTGACACCATCAGCTTTGTAAACATCAGGAAAGTGGTCTTCACAGGCCTCTTGAAGCCAGCTGCATCCCCCTCAGATGGCAGAAGCTCCTGATTACCAGGCCACTGAACAGGACCTCAGAGTGTGCAGACTCTGCGCATTCCCTAAAGGTGTAGCCACTGTATTTCCAAGGATTTGTCCAGCTTTTGTTAGTCATGTATGATAAATGGGCTTCCACAGATGCCTGGGCATCATCTGTGGAAATGACTTCTGGAGGTGTGTGAGTCTGAGGGTCAGGTGAATTGCTCCACAATCAAAGAAAAACTCAGCTTTCAGCTAGCCTGTCTCTTTGACTTGACTCAGGGCTGCACAGCATCTGTAGGCTGGGAGTCCTGCCTGGCCAACATGCACATCTCAGAATCACACTGCTGACTTTCCAGGTAGGGCTTTCTTGCTCCCTGGTAAATAAACTGCCTAGAACCTTGTCTGTAGGAAGTTCCATTACCAGGAGAATGTTAGAAATGAAGTTGATAGAGATTTGGTTTTCCAGGCTATCTAGCATCTTGTGACAACTTGCAGATCCTTTGAATTGTTGAGACCCTGATCAGGGACCTGGCTTTCTAGAGAGCATCAGGCTCTAAACCTGGCTGCACTCCAGCTTGTGCCCATGGGCCGTGTTGTGTGGGTGGGAGACAACTTTCACATCAGCACCCATGGTCCCGGTGGGACTTGCTGCCTGATCTTAGACTCCCAGGCCGCAGCTAATTTTTTGAGGGAGAGGGGCAGGCAGAGTGGTTGTTATTTTGGTCAGAATGAAAGCCTTTCAAACACCAGAAGTGTGGCTGTGGGCATTGGCCACCAGTTGGCAGAGGAGGAAACTCATTTTGGGTTTTTCTGTCTTCATAATTTAGGTGTGGGTCTGCATCACTCAAGGGAAAGGTTGCGGTTTTCTCTTTAATTCTTAACAAATTTTTTTTCAGGACCATTGGGACAAGCTCATTCATTTGAAGGATTATGAGCTCTGAGAAATTTTCTATAGACTAAAAATTTCAAAAAACATTGAACTGGTAGTTTAGAAACTTGAATTTTGCCAGCATCTCCCTTTGCAGCTCCTGCTAGGCACAGAAATGCATGAAGAAGATGGAGACTCCCCTTTACCCCAGAAGTTGCCTGAACAACAGCAGGTCAGCGGCGCAGGGCAGAATGCTTCTCTGAGAAGGTCGGAAATGGATGTCTGTTGTCCATGTGGTCATGACGTGGCGTGTTTTCCTGTCCGTCCTGGTCACTTAGGTCAGCACCATGCATCCTGGATGGTGAGGCAGGGAGGAGTGCTGCTGTTAGACCGAGGAACCAGATCTCTTTATTGGAAGACACACTCAACGGGAAATCAATACACATCTTCCCAGCCTCGCTGCCCCTGCAGCTTGTTTTCCAGTTGTGTGTGTTCACCTCTGATTTGATTTTGGGTCTGATGCTCCCACTTGACAGTGTGCTTTTACCTCTCGACAACAGCATTCTTCGATCTCCCCTTGGCACTGACCCACACACCATGGCTGGTGTGCATGAAGCTGCTCCTGGATGGCTGTCGGCACCGTCAGCATTCACGCTGCCAGACCGTGGCGGTCTTTGAGAATCTTGATACTCACTTGTGATTGCCATTTTGTCTGGCAAAATGGCAATCATAGTTAGTTAGACTCTTGTGGACAATAAGCTGATGTCACAGGAAGCCGGAGTAGCCTCAACAGTGTAGGAAGCTTGTGATGCCGTGGTGACAGTCTGCTCTCATGTTGTGCCAGACCTGCTCCTCCCTACACAGGGATCAAGGGACCCAACCCTGAGATGCAGGGGCTTTCCAGTATCCTACCCAGGGGAGAGGACCAAGGCATTAAGAGTGGATGCTGCACCTGGGCAGGGGCACCATATGGACTGATGGTATGCAGAGCTCTTATCTCCTTGACTTTGACTGGTCCTTGACTTTGGCATTTAAGCTAGAAAACGGAAATGTAGAACATGAAGATGGTAGCTTACCCTTGTCCCAACTCCACATTTTAAGACTATTTTTTTTTCCTGGAAAATTCCACATCTTTATAGAACAGAAAGAACAAGCAGGCAACCACCAATCAATTTCTATACATAACAAGTCATGTGCAGTCTTACCCATTTCCCCAACCTACTTGCTTTGAGCTAATTCAGGGCACCATAGCTGTGAATATTTCACTCTGTATCTCTAAAAGACAGGGACACATAAAAAATTTCAGGATAAATGTCAGACCTAAAAAATCAATAATTCTATGATAGCCCCAAATATGTAGGCAACATTCCCATTTCCTTGTCTTTGTCCAGTTTATTCTGAACCTTAGGACCCAGTGGAGGTCAGACTTTATGCTCAGCGGACGTGTCTGTTAAGCCTCTGTAGGTCTTTAGGTTTCCCACTGGTATTTTATTCTTCTGTCTGCCATTCCATTCTGGTTGTTGAAGAAGAAACGGGGCTTCGTCCTGTGAAGTTTCCGGTGTCCCTGCTTTGTTTCCTCCCCTTATGGAATCGGTCATTGTTTTTCCTTTGTTCCTGCATTTCACACACATTGACAGATGTAGAAATCTGATCAGACTTGGGCTCTGTGTGGGCAAGACCATGCCATAGATGGCGAGAGGTTAAGTTCCAAGGGGTTGCCTTTCTTTCTGCAATGTTGGTGACCATTGGTGATCGTTACAAGGATCTGGCATGGGTGCTGTACCAATTGTATCCGTCTTGCCTCATCTGCTGGCTAGGATACTTTCACATGGACACTTTGCCCCGATCCACCATTCGGAGGAGAGATGAATCTACAGTGAGTCAGTGGCCGTCTCAGAATCTGCAAAGGTGAGGGATTTTTCTGAGTCAACATAACCCCCAAATTTAAACATGGTTCATGTGTTTTGATCCATTGAAGTTATTATCCTTATTGGAGCTGAAGTTGCCCCACTTTCGACCCCTGGATGCCTCCTCAAGTCCTCTCCATCCCTTTGTCACGGCCCAGCAGGCTTTGTATCGCCCTACTTTCTGGCACAACAAGATGTTTGAGCTCATGTGGGATGGTTCCTGTTCTGGCCGTGGGATCAGCCATTTCTCTAACAAGTCCTGGCTATGCTTAGAGCAAGTGGTATTCATAGGCCACAGCCTGGGCACTGTCACCCGCATTTAAAATGTGGAAGATGTAGGTCAAAGGTCTGTTTATGGGTCGCGGCCAGTGCTCCGGGACATCCTCTCCATTTTATTGATGGTGCAGGGCCCACTCATGGGCAGCAGGGCTTCCCCACAGGCTGTGCTGCCTTTGAGCATTTAATGGTCAAAGAAAGGGTACATTGTGTTTTTACCTACAATTAAAAATTTTCCACATTATATTTATTCTTGAAATAATGTTTTGATCCATAAAAGGAAATAGTACTTTATATTATGAGATAGCATTTTGTGGTAGTTGTTGAGAAGATGTGGTTTTCTTTCTCAAAGTGGATTTTGTTGTCACTGTCTGAGCGAGGCTAGCAGACCTTTGCTCTCACAACCCCTTTACAAAAGTGATGCGATTGTTATGAAAATAACACAACACAGAACCCTGGACCTCACTGCAAGGGCACCCTGAAGACGCAGCGGGGTTTGCATCGGTAATTTCAAGGTATGCCCTGCAGTGGTGGGGAGATGAGAGTTGATGGTGCAGATGGTCTGCAGGCTCCTGTCCCACCTCAAGTGGCATGAAAGGGGAACATAGATGTAAAATACCCTTTTGGTGTTAGAACATAAAATTGCCTGTCCAGAAACCTGTCAGAAGGGACTTCTAGGTCCCTGGGACTTTACCCTGGGGGATCAGGGCCAGTGGGAGCTGGCCACCCCAGCTAAGCCCTTCCTCCTGTGGCTCCACAGTCATCCTGTCTCAGTCCCCAGTGGGGTGGTGCATCCCAAATAACCATCCCACTCTTGACGTTTCCAAAAGTTGAAGACCCACCTGTATTACATGATACCTTAATTTTTGTTACTATTTACCTCTTGTTTACCCTTTCACCAGAAAAAAGCATTTGATTGAAGAGGAAAACTGCTTGGTGTGAGGCTGTTCTAACTTCCCCAAACTCACACGCATCACTCAGCAGCACACTCCCGGCCGGGCTGGGGTGGGCCAGCCTGAACAGTGGGGCTGAGAGAGTCCTTTGTTGGCTTGCTTTTCCTTCTTTTGCTTATTTCTTGAGTCTCTTTATTCTGAGCTTGTAGCAAAGTTTCCTGGAACAATAGCTTTCTCATAAACTCAATTGATTTTATGGTACTCAGAAATGTTTTTCACAAGCACCTCACTGGAAAAATATTCTTCAGTAGTGTCTGCCAGCAAGTTGACACAGAAACAGAACTGCACTCACTCGACCACTTTTCCATGGTTTAATCCACGGCCCTAATCTGGGACTTCAGGAGGATCCAGCCAATAACGAGAATCATGGTGGATTGTCAGAAAGGCTAGTCACAGCACAGCCTCACCCCTGGTGCGTGGAATTGCAGTTCAGACCAGTGCCAGGCACGGGGGACAAATAACAGTCCTGCTTGCCAAGGCACAGCCACCACTTTCTACTCCTAGACTCACAGAACTGCCCAGGGCACTGGGAACACATCCTCAAGACTGAGCTCAGACCCAAACGAGAAGTGGACTCTCTGTACATGTGTCTGAATGGCCATGGCCATACCTGGAAGTGACCTCTGGAATAAGCAGGTCTTCCTCTCTGCCTAAGGACGAAGCCAACACAGAGGGTAGGGGCCAAGGGTGAGCAAATATGGACCTCGCCTGCCCTGTCTGGGAAGGTCCCCTGTGGGTGGTGACAAGTTTCCTTTGAGTGAAGCCAATTGGAGTCAAAACTTTCTATAGCTGCAGCCAAAAGATTCCTACTTTGTTTCTCAGCTTATAGCTCTGGTGGGTCAGTGTAGCCCCTTTGCCAACTAAGACTTACAATCTCACCTGGAGAATAAGGGTCCTCGAGGTGGGTTTGCCTGCTAACTCCAGTTAGTCAAGAATAAGGTAAAAACAAGTTCAATTGTAATTAAATAGTAATAGTGAAGTTTAGTTCTCAGAGTCAGTTTTGTTTCTAGGTTTAGTCAATCACCTTTTGATAACCAGCTACATGAGACGGTAGAGAGAGCAGGGATTAAGTAGATAGAGAATAGTTTTGTATGAGAGACAGAGAGAGGGGTGAACGAGCAATGTTACCCACTAAAACTGCATTTGGGAATGAGCCAGGTGTAGAGAAGACACAATCCCCCGCCAGTGGGAAAGAGGCAAGTGTT
This sequence comes from Anoura caudifer, assembly GCA_004027475.1. NCBI lineage: Eukaryota > Metazoa > Chordata > Mammalia > Chiroptera > Phyllostomidae > Anoura > Anoura caudifer. The sequence goes on from PVKU01000156.1 coordinate 530,632, forward strand.
GGCTTGCTCAGTCCAAATTACCTGCTGGAAGGCCGCAGGCTGCAGAGGCGAACCAAACTGGGGACTCAGCATCTATCAGGGAGATGTTTCTCCACAACTCAATCTTTTGACAGTTTATGACCAGATGGAGGCAAACGTGACATGATCCAGAGCCCCTTCAGTTATCCTTGTCTAGCCCTTGTTGTCCATTTCTTTTCTCCAAAAGTAATAACTGAGCCTGAAAGCTAGAGGTAGAATTCCAGCAGTGTATCTGGTCATCTAGTTTGTGAAAATGTTCTTCAGAAGTTGTGCTCCCAACGGTACACTAACGACAGCGATAACTGACTGACTGCTACTATGTTCCCAGCACACATGCAGTGCTTTATACATTTGTTGGGATACCTCTTTGCTTGGTGTCTGTGCCCCTGGCCTGCATTTCAGGCTGGACATTGCTGGGACAAGCAGCCTCATGGTGGTGTAAGCTGACAGCCCCTGCTCAGGGCAGTCCTTCCTGCTCTGCCCAGCGCTCTCTCTGATGCCAGATACTGAAGTGTGGGGACACCTTTGGGCACCAGCTTGTCACTGGCAAACTTGGAATCTTTGAAGGACAGGGTAGGAATGCAGTGGGCGGCTGCTCTGTCCCCCCAGACCTGAGAGGACAGTGTGAGGTCACTGCAGTGCCCCTCACAGCCTGCAATGGGAACAAGCTCAGTGATGGCTCTCAGGTTGGCTTCTGTCCTTGTCCCTGAGGCTCCCCAGACCTCACTCCTGTTGCCCAGGGTCACATTTCCAAAAAATGCCATTTACATGAAAACCCGTATCTCAGGGTCTGCTTTTTTTGTGCATTGGAGGGTGGGGTGCTGGTGAGGACTTAGGTTAAGATAACATTTTAGCCTCTCCAGTCCTGGGAACAACTCTTTAGGGATATTTATTCATTTTTCATACGAGATAATAGATATAGGGAAGTTAAATAACTTATCAGAGTCACTGAAACAGTGAGAAAGTCGGACGTCAGGATGGGAATTTAGTTTGGTCCGATGTGAAAGCCTGTGGCCCCTGCTGCTGTCTGCTGCTTCCCCTTCCCCTCCCCCAGGGTGCCGACTGACTGTGCTCAGATTCCTATGCTGGGAGGATGAGCTATCCAGGCAGGGGTTCTATCAGCGGGGGTTATGGTCTAGAAACTGCTCTCTCATGATCTGACCATGAAGCCACCATGGGGACACTGAGTCAGTCTGTTTAGTTCAATGTGGAAACCCAGTGCTTAGAAGAGAACCTGGAACATGGTAGGGGCTTAAGAAATCCTTTTTGAGTGAATAAGTTAATGAAATAAAGTAAACAGCTGCTGTTTGTTGAGAATAAATGTGGACCAGGTCTCTGTGCTTCATGTGCATCTGTGACCCAGTAAACAGGACTCCCTTTCACTGGTGTGGTGGGAGTGGCCAGAGGGAAGGCTGCTTTGTGGTCAGCAGATAGACATCATCATAGACATCATCTGGGGCCCAGACCTGCCATGCCAGCTCCCGAGGTGGGCCGGTTTCTGATACAAACTTTGGCTGAATGGTTGGTGGTGTGCAGGCACAGTTTGGTGTCCATTGTAGAGAACCTTGGGGCTCCTCCCCACTTCTTCAGCAAGGTCACGTCCATACCTCAAAGCTATGTTCCCCATGATTGGCATCTTGGCTGTGCGGGTGAAGGAAGGGCACCTCTCTGGCTATCAGGATGTCTTCCTGCTAGAGGCAGGCACACCCTCCACCTTCTTCTGTTGTTCAACATCACATGCCTTTGTGGGAAGACCTAGACACCCTTCCCCGTGTGATGGCTGCCACTGGGGAACTTGGTCCTGCTACTCAGCTTCCTGCCTCTGAATCTCTGCTCTATCCCAGGAAGGAGCCGGATCCACCCCTGACAGGAAGAGCCCAGTTCTCTCTGAGTCTCCTCTCACTCCTGAAGTGGGAGCCAAACATGGAGTGACAGCTGCCTCCCCCAGTGTAAGGTGCCAGCAGGCATGGCCACACTGTTTGCACACACTGTCCTTGTCTCATCCCTGAGAGCTGTCCTTCCTGATCGGTGATGGTTTCCCCCAAGCTTGAACCAAAGTAATAAGTGTTTAATTTACAGGAATCAATAAATGTAGCGGCACTGATTAGTTCACAGTCACAGGAACCCATGACTGTCCTTCTTCCTGGAAGTGGATGAAGGTGGAGGAAAAGCTGGAAACCTTTCACAGTGCCTGGCCGAGTTGGGATATAGGAAGCTCCCCACTGGTCTATCCCCAAGGCTGGCCTGGGCACCTGCACCTCCAGGAGGCCCAACACAAACTTGCAGGAAGAGGTTTGTGCCCCTTACTCTGTGTGGCTGGCCTGGCCCCACTGTGGCCCTGTCTCCCACCGCGCATCCAGGGTAAGGCCTGAGCCCAGCTGAGGCAAGGCTGGCAGGGGCGTGACCTGATATCTGGATGTGACACACTGGAGCCACCTGCCTCATCTAAGGGGCAGTGACCATGTAAGTGCTGGGCGGGGTACCACCTGGATGTCTGCCCTTGGGGGCTGCCTTCCTGATCCTCAGTTTGTACATCCCGAGCAATGGGCACCATCCAGACAGGTTTGCTTTGTTGAGATGTATCAGGTAAAGCCTGTGTTCAGAGCAACTGCCAGGGGCTCTGCCCAGAGCCCGTGTGCATGGCAGCTGTGGGTAAGAGCCCACCCAGGGGTCCCCCTCCCAGGCTTTGCTGCAGGCGGAAGTCTCCTGCCCACCTCTCTGCTTCCCTGACTTGGACGAGCCATTCCAGGTGACTGTCTTGTATCTGGAGACATGCTCGGTGGGGGGCCTGAAGTCACCCTTTCTCCTGGTTCAGGGACACCCCAGCATCCTGGTCACCTTGGAACTGCCACAGGAGGGCCTCAGCATATCCCTGCTGACAGCAACACCCTCTGAGTCTTTCAGCTTCCCTCTGTCTGCTTGGTTTTCCTTTTTAAAAATCTTATATTTCAGGCAACCCATTGAGGAGAGCCTGGAGACATGTTATTAAATTGTTGGTTTCCTTCAAGAATGAGAGGTTTGTAGTAGACAGGAGATCTATGGTTTCGGAAGTGCACTTTCTTTAATTCTGCGTATTTCAATTATGTAACAGAATAACAAATTCTGACCCAACACTTAGGACACAGCACGCTACCTGCCTCACAGGTGACCGAGGGGGACGGAGCATCAGCGCTAGGCTGGGTGCATCTCCATGTGGGAGCCAGACTGGGCTCCTGTGTTGACACCAGGGATGGTTTAAAAGCGAGATTTCTGCATATTCACCCCAGAACATAAAGATGATGTACACACACATAAACCGTTTCATTACGTATGCGCTCATTTTACAAGGGAAAATCAGACAAATTAGGTCTCCTTTTCTTTAAGTCTCTTTCCTGAGGAAGATTGTTTACAGCAGATTTTTATTCCTCTCCCTTCTTTTCCTCCAAAGGCAATGAAAAGCAATTCCGGGAGCACAGCAGAAAATCAGTTTTTAATCAAGAAAAACAATCTGTGGGAAATAGAGATGTGTGGCTCCACCTCAGAGAAATGTCAGGGGCCGCTGGACCATGGCCGCCGATTTGCGGATGGGGCCTGGCCGCCCTGGTGCTGCCGGGCTTTGCTGTGGCCTCTGAGACCACCAACCGTCCACTGGGCCCACTCGCTGGATGGGCTGTTGCTGGACAGGTGCCGGGTCTCAGGGACTGCAGGCCCCTTGCTTGCCAGTCTGTCTGTCCACAGTGACCATCTCCTTTGCATAGCAGCTGGGGGCCTGGGATGGGGTCATGGGACCAGGGCAGCAAACCTCACAGGACTCCTGTCGATGTGGCTTCTCACTGCTGCCCTCTTCATGCATGTTTCCAGAGGCCAACGGAAGCTGGACTGCAGCCCTACTAGGGCCTCTGAGACCAGGCCCAAGGGGGACCCGCCTCCGGGGAGCCAGCCAGGGAGTAACGGGTCTGGATGCCCTGGACCCCCAACTCCTGCTGTGAATTTGGGGTTGTTTCTTACACAACAACATATAAAGGGAAACTGCACCCAAATGAGTTAACCAGAACTGTGGGAGTTCAGTAACGGGCAGTTGTGGCCATATCCTAACCTGCATGTGTTTCTGATCTCTGTCTGTGTGTCCATATGTCCATGACCTCCCGTCTCTGCTCCAGACACACCTCTGGCTGAGCCGCCTGTGCTCCTCCCCCACCCTTGGCACTCAGAGAACCCTGCAGTGGCCACTACTCTTCTGCTCAGCCCAGGGGACAGGAGGGACGAGAGGTGTGCTGAGACCCTAGAGGCAGGTGTGGGGGCTGCATGCTCTCCTGTGGACGGTCCCTCATTCTCCAGATCCTAGAATTTACTCTTATGATCGAAAGTGGACTCCCTCCCCCAGTACACCTTCCCTGGAGGTCCCAGGGGACTCTGCCCTCATTTGCAGTTCACCCAGTGCCCCTGGCACTCACTGGCAGCTCTCTCATGAATAGAGAGCCCTGGCTCCTGGGGTCACTGCTGGAGGCAGATTCTGGGTGTGCCATGAGTACCGCCCCCACCCTGCTGCCGTGAGTGTGATCTCCTGTTGGAGGCTGGCTCATCCTGCTGGTACCCAATAGTCCAGGTGCTCTGGGGACACGGAGGCAGGTCCCATGCACTGAGGGTGCACAGGAGGGATGTGCTCACAGTCTGTGAGTGAGGGCCAGGCCTCCTGTGCCAGGTCGGGCTGAGCAAGCATGTGGGGACATTGTTGCCAGTGGGTCTGAGACTGGAGCAGGGAAGGCAAGCTCTGCTCTGTGCCCAGTGCACCGTGGAGTCAAGAGGGGTGTGTGGGGAACTTGGGAGTTGGGGACATTTGAATTCCCCAGGAGAGGGCATACTAAGTTGGGACGTGCAAGGCCCGACTGCAGCCTTTCATGGAGAGAAAGGTCTTCTCTCAGCTCTGTGCACGTGGCCATGACAGCAAAGACTCCAAAAGGATCCTCTGGGCCTCTCACACCTTCTCCTGGGGTCCTCACCTCCTCCCAGAAGCCCTTTTACTTCTATAACTTGACCACCAGTCAGACCCCACTGAGTCACTGCCCGGCACCCTGTTCTGATGCTTGGTGCCTGACATCTCTGGGCCCACCGGTCCACCCCGGCCCCCTCAGCCTGTGGGGATGATGGGTGCTCCCTCAGTGTTGCCTGCCACCCATGTCTAGTTAGTTACTTCTGTCTGGAAGAGCCACGGTCATGGCAGCAGCGGGATGGGTGGTGGCAGGAGCATACAAGCTGCATACACCTGTGGGCCCGTCCATGTCTAGGGAAGAGCCCCTCTAGGATGTCCTGTGCCCAGCTGATTCCATGCATTAATCCCTCCCCCTGCTAGATGCAACACACTGGGGCTTTCGGGCACATGTTGAGGGGAATGTCCCATCTGTAAACACCCCAGCAAAGAGGGAAACGGCTCCTCTGTGTCCTCAGACATGAAGCTCTGAGGTTTTATTTCCACTCCTGATTTTTCGGTGCATCCATAGTAAACTCAGCCTTGCAGTGAGAATGAATTACCTTACACCTGATGCAGAACTTCCCTGGATAGGATGGTGACAACAATGTAGGGTGCTGGTGGCCCTGAACACTACCTCTGCTTGGGGCTGGGTAGAGACCAGGGACAATGGGGTTCCAGTGTGGCCACCTCCTGCCCTGCTCACGCTGAGCGAGCCAGCTCTGAGATCTGCCTGTGGACAGCCTTCTTCACCTGGGGACACAGGCACCTCACTGGACCTGGAAATTCACCACATAAAGCTCAACACCAATACTCTATTGCATAGACAGATGCTTGCATTTGGGTGGGCCTGTGCCTGCCAAATGTCCTGGCAGAGCCTCTGGTTGGGAGAAGAAGAGCAGGGAGGTTCCCTGACGTGGCTGGACTAGAAAGCCACCAACGCCGTTCTCTCTGGAGGCTCAGCCAGTGTTGGTGTTTGTCCAACAGGCGCTGGGGGCAGGGAAGGGGCCGCTTCATGGAGGCCCACGTTCTCACAATTAGCTGTGCAGTATCACCTATGTATGCGCTCCTATATTTTTAGAAAATAAATGTAAATATTTTCATTTAATCCCATAAGAACTTTAGTTGACCCTGACAAAAATGAATCAATTGCCCTGAAGGTTCCTCTGCCAGGAGTGAGGGTAATGAGCCCCCTGGAAGCCCAGGCTCTGACCCCCACAGTGACTCACAGCAGAGGCCTGGAAGGCTGGGTATTGATCTGACCTGGGGAAGAAATTCCACACGCCGTCCCCTTTGACACACTGCTGTGGGGCCATTCGGGAAAGGGCTATGACACATCACCCTGAGGCAAGGCCATGGAATGAACGCCCTCCACGCCAGATGATGGAGACGCCCACAGAAGGCTGCTAGAGAGCTGTGACAGAGCCTCCTCGCCTGAGTGGGCTTCCCTGCAACGCCACCACACAAACCTGTCCTCCCCTGGTGTCCGTCAGCCCCACTCTGCTCTGACTTCCCGCAGGCTGAGGTTAAACACGCAGCTCTCCCACCACCGCCCAGCTTTGCCTGCTTCCACTGGGTCCCCTGGGGCAAGTTAGGACACCCAGCCTCAGATGTCCTCAGTTCCAAGGTGTGGGCAGTGGGGCAAATGAGGCAGACTTTGTGCCTGCACTAGGGCAGAACACAGCAAACACCAGAGCTTAGCACCACACATCTTAGAGCTCCACGGACTCCGCCCTCAGTCCTCTTATCTCTCCCGCCTTACCTGGATCTCTGCTTCGCTGCCCGCTGTCCTCCCTGCCTCCCTCCCTCCCTCTCTCCTTCCCTTGTCTCTCCCTCCCCCTTTCTCTGTCTCCCTCCTTCCCCACCCCTTTCCACTTCCTGGTCCTTAGCCATCCTGGCGCATCCGTGCTACCTGTCACCAACCCCTGGCCCATCTGGTGACCTCCTCACCTGACCACCTCGCCAGAGCCCGTGCCTTCTAAGGAAAGCATGGTGACAGGGGTTGGTGCTACCACGGCAACTTTCAGAAAACACTTTTTTGATAAAATGATCATTATAGAAAATTCGGAAAATATAGAAAAGATTAAAGAAACATAAAAAATGACACATAATCACATCACTCAAGAAACCCTGAGAGATCTCTGGGGATTTGCCTCCTTTCCACATTCATTTCCGTGGTTGTGATGTAACGTGGTGTGATCCGCCGCTGTCACCAGGGTGCACCTCCATGAGGCGCTGTGGCATGCTTGTCCCTCTTCTTGTGAGCCCATTGCCGGGTCAAGAGCTTTATCATAAGGGCCGGAGAGCAAACATATTGGTCTCTGAGAGCCACTTGGTTTCGTCAAAACTACACGGCTCTGCTTCACAGCGCAAGCGGCCCAGGGGACACTGTTGGTGAGAACAACCGTGCCCAGTGAGACTATCTGCCAAAGCAGGCGGCAGACGGTCAGCTCATCAGGTCTTTGAAAAGGCGGCATACTTTGAAATAAAATCACCGAATCCGAGAGAGTATTCATTCTATTAGCGAAACGCTGTTTAAGGGTCTTTTTCTGTCCTTCCCTAAATTCTTATCTGCGTGCCTGCTTCACGAAAATATCAGGACACGGTGTTCTCCCCTCCTGACCGGTTCCCAGTTAGGGACACGTGACCTTTTCAAAGATCCCGCTGCGGCTCCGGCGCTGGGTCAGACAGAGTCAGTGTTCTGCCAGCCAGATCTTCATCTCCAGAAGGTGAACTGCTTTAAAACTGATTACTTTTCATGAGAAAAATAATGAACCTTGGAAACATAGCCTAGCGGGCATCTGTGTTTGGGGAAAGGGCTCCAAAGGTCACTTAAGGGAAACCGGCTCAGCTGGGGCTGCTCCGGGGGACGCTCTGGCTGAGGGGCCCCAAGGGGGCGGTGTCACAGAGGGAACCAAGCGCTTTGATGGGAGTGCAAGTCATGGGGTGACTTTAGCCTGCGACCTGCTCCCCTGGAGAGCCAGACCCTGGCTGAATGTGTCCTTTTCCACCCAGGCTTCTGCAGACAGGTGGGGACAACCGTGGGACTCCCAGGTTGAGAGCACAGAGGCAGCTTGAGGCACTCACCGTGTGGGGGCCGGGGGCCTGGCAGCACGGTGGGGGGTGTCCTGAACATGCCACTGGGCAGGCGGGTCCTTCTGAGGCTCTAGGTGAGAGTCTTTCCTGCCTCTCCCAGCTTCGGGGGCTCCAGGGTTCCGGGGCTTGTGGTCAGTCACTCCATCCTCTGCTTTTTTCTTCATGTGGCCTCTTTCATGTACGTGCATGTGTGTGCGCCTCCTCTTCTGTCTCTTATGTGGACACTTGTCATTGGATTTAGGGCTGCACAGGTAATCCTGGATAAGCTCTTCATCTCAAAACCCTGAACGTACTTAATGTCCAATAAGATCTTATTCACAGGTCTGAGGATGAAGATGTGAATGCGTCCTTTGGGGGCCAACGTTTAACCCACTATAAGCATCAGCCTGGCACCTGACTGCTCTGTGCAGGCCCTAGGGGCTGTCAGCTCAGCAGAGAAGCAGCTGGCCTGATGGGGTGGAGTATGGAACGGAGAGTCTTCAGGTGTGTTTTCTGAGCCCTCCAGACAGTTTCCTCAGATGTCTGCACCTCACTGATCAAGGCAGAAACCACGTTAGCTGTTCAGCTCAGCACCTCGTGTGATTCTGGGAAAGGGGAATTAGATGGGGTATCTTGAACTTAAGCACAGAATTGGGACGGTAAGTAGAAATTGCTGAAATGGTGTTTGCTGATCAATATTCAGAAAACCTTTTTAATGAGGGTGATCTGGAACAGGAATGAAAAGTAGTGAATTCTACCTGTCACTTCCTTGCCTCACTCTCATTTGGACTAACATTTATTGAAAAAAAAAAAAAAGATTTATTCTTGGATTATTCAGAGGAAAAGGTTAGAAGGCCACTAAGTAAGAACAGAAAGAGGATGTCCTCAAAGCTATTTGTACAAAGAATTGAGCTTGATTGATAGTAAAAGACACTGGAAATGACGACCGCTTAAGGAAAACAGAACACAGCCTTCTGCTGTGTCACAGGGGCTGGAGGCACACCACGGCTGTCACGGGGGCTCCGGCCACCTCAGGCATCAGGGCTCTTTCTATTCTGCTGCTCTGCCTCATTGGGCTTCCATCCTGTTTTCTTCATAGTCCTATGGAGGCTGCTGATGCTTCAGCCATCACATTTGCATTCCAGGCAAGAGGCAGGGAAAGAGAGAGATAGGCAAATAAGGCCTTTCCTGAAAGCCTTACCCTACAATATCCTCTTCCATCTAATTGGCCATTTTCTTTCGTGATGATGCTAATTCCAGATGGCCACCAGACCATGAGGAAATTTTCATGATACAAATAAGAAAATAAATAAATAAATAAATAAATAAACAAGCAAATAAATAAACAAACAATCCTTACTTGGAAGTAATTTAATTTCTGTTCTTCCGTCTATTTTGGCATTAAAAATATACTTTTGAAATGGTAGAGAAAGTAGATTGTAATTACTGATTTTGTTGAGGCCCTTGTTTTCAGAGTAGTTTTATTATTTTAAACAATAATGCAAACATAGTTTACCAATGAAACAATATAAAAGATTTGTACGAAGCTGCAGTGCAGGCCCTGACCCCAGCACACTCCCTCCTCCGGTCTTGCTCCCCAGAAGTGCCTGTCTGTTCTGTTATCCATTTCTTCAACTGTTGATATCTGTCTCTATTTTATAAATAACATGGCACATACTGTTTATTGATCTCCCATTTTTAGACCTCGTCCAGTGACTTCCTCCCATGGTAGCTGAGCCTGAGTCTCTTGTGCTCTACCCCGATTCTCGTTGCCAGTGTGACTCCCTATCTTCCTAACATGCTTTTGTCACTAGTCTTGGTTAAATCACTGTTATTTACTGCTGAGCCAAGGTAGGTGCTGTGATTATTTTTCCTTTGTTACATAACTTTTCATGTTTCTTGGAGTTAATATTTACACGATTCTTTTCACTGCTTAATTTTCTATGGAACAAGTGCTGTGTTTTCTACACACGTTCATCCATTCTGTCGAAGGCCTGATAATAACGTTTCAAGTGTCCAAACATATCAAATAATGTGATAGCTCCCAGTCCCCACTCCCACCCCAGCACCAGGCAACTGCTGATCTCATCTTCCTCTGTAGTTTTCTGTCTGGATAATTTTTCTTTTCTGGAAATTTCACATAAAAAGAATCATTTAACATATACTCTGATAGACCTGGCTTTTTTTCAGCATTATATTTTAACTTGTAACATAATGTTTTTGAAGTTCATCTATGTGGTGTATGAATCACTGTTTTTTCCTTTTATTGCCGGTAGGATTCCATCCTGTGGACGTGCTACACTTTGCGGACAAGTTCACCGGTGAGGGACATTTGGTTTGTTTCCAGGTTTGTCCATCAATAGTAATGCTGCCTGAATATTCCCTTGAGTGTTTGTGTCCATGCGTTTTCCTTGGCTCCTGCATCCCAGTGGGGTTAAGGAATTTGTGTGTGCTATCACTTCAAGAAACCCCAAAGTTTGTAAAGCAAAGATAAACTCTCACAGAAGGCCTTCAACTGTGTCTTAATGTTTGGGAGTGATTATTTTGTGGGAGTTTGGTGGGTTGTAGGACTGAACTAAGTTATCTCAATTGGTTCAAGCCTGGGGTGAGACTCCAGCTTAGTTAATAAGATATGATGTCTTGGAAATGAAATGAGAATCAGTTGAAAAAATACGCTGAGATTTACACTTGTAATTTTAAAGAAGCAGTTTTTTTTTTTTTTTTTGAAAGACTGAAGTTGTATCTAAAGAAAGGCCTTTTTCCTAAGAAAGTGAAGCTGAAGCTGTGGGGGAAGCCTGCGTGGGTTTCTGTTAGTGCACCTGGGTCTGTTCTCAAGGTGATGAAATTCAGGTTACTTCTGTCTGAGTGGGCACCAGGCCATGGCCCTCTTGAGGGACTCGGGGACCCCTCTCCCCTTCCTGCAAGCCGTTAGCAGAGCCTCCGCAGACCCAGTGCAATTACTATGCCTCCTGTTCCAGCCAGTGCACTTCCAGATCTTCTCTCGGGAGCCAGTGGGAATTCAGCAGGTGACTCGGAGGTGGCTGAGCATCCAGGCGTCAGAATGCCTTTCTCCTTCCACTCGGCTGAGCAGGGGCTCCTGAAGTGGTGATGTGGTATCTACTCCTCAGCCTGTGCCCTCTCCCCTCAGGGCCCGGCCCCTGGGCTATAGAAGGACCACCTGCCTCTCACCCTCTCTCCTTCCTGTCTCCTGTCTGCAGGAGATGGAGGCCTTTCCCTTGGGTGTTGGGCAGAGATGCAGCATAATTTATTGTAATCAGAATAAACAAAAGTGAGCCTAAAAGTTTTCTCTTGCTGAGAACTTGGCCAAGGACTCCTGGTGCATTTCTGTCCCTCAGAGCACACCCCTCTGACTGTTTGCTGACAGGAAGACACTTCCCACCATGACCCAGGGAGCCACTTGACCTGAGCAGGTATGGGAATAGCAGGGCTTCCATTTCCTTCTACCTGTGATTTACTTCCTGTTGTCACATGGCTACGCCCTCCTACTAAGGATCAGGAGAACCGCATCATTGTGGCATCCACTCCACAGCACTGAGCTTCACCCAACAGACCCGGTGCCATCAGACAGGGGGTCCCACAGACGGATGCTCTGCCCATGTGCAGCCTGCTTGGTGCCTGGCATGATGAATACTTTTTCATTGATTGATTGAATACATTCATGAATCGGGTTAGTAAAAAGTGTAAGGACAGCCGCCTCCGTAGATGTGAAGGACACCATGTTGTAACATTGTTGCCGTCATTTCCTCTGTGAGAATGTTGGAAGTTTGGCCAGGGTTTTTTTTGGGGTGATTTGAACACGGATGAGCAATCACAGCCTCGGTTTGCCATCTGATGTCTGTTCCCTCACACTCAGAGTGAATCCTGACAGGTCGTGCTCACAGAGCCTGCGTGACCTGAGCCCAAGTGTGCCTCCTCAGCTCTGAGAAGTAGAGGGACCGGGAGAAGGCGGCCCAGCACACCCCCAACATAGCCAGGTGACATTGATTAAACTGGAAATGAGCAGAGAGGTTTGGAATGTGAAACACAGATAATTAAAGCACATAGTCTCAACCAAATTCTTTACAAACAGGAGGTGTCACGTGACCAGGCAGACAGGTCTTCGGAGACACCACAGAGTGGGAAGCGAAGCTGAAGCTGCGGGGCCTCTGCAGGGTGTGTGCTGGAGACGCCTCCCAGACTGGTCTTTCATCAGGCTCCTCCAAGCCTTCCTCTGACCTGGCCTCTCGCTGGGGGCCTGTCCTTGGCCTGTGGAGCCCAGCTGCAGCAAGAATCCTGCTGAGCTGGTTCCTGAGATTTCCCTGACCACCATTTACCCAAGAGCCTCTTAGCGATAATCCATCTTCTCCCTGTATATCCCGCTAGTTACCGTGGAGTTGAGCTCAGGCTCTCTCCCCTGTTGCAATAGTTGTGAATAAAGGCTTGTTTTTAACACGCGCCTGGGGCAATTGTTCTTTTACAACTGGAGCTGTTGAGGATTGGGCGAGGGAGGAAGGACAGGAGAGGTGGGCATCAGGAGCTAGGGGCCTTGTTTTCGGAAAGCCTCCCAGTGGGAATGGGCCAGAGCTGACTGTCTCACTGAAGAGAAGGACTTTGGGTCTAGTCACTGGAGCCCCTACTGCCTAGGCTTATTCAGGCCACCGTAGGGAACCAGCTTGTTGAGGACACAAATGGTGACAGTGGAGATCTGGGACAAGTTCCCTCGCTCACTCACATATTAGGAGGGTGATGGATGGCAGATTTCTTGGACTTTTCTTTAAAAACTCCAGCTCACACTTTGAATGTGCCAATGACAAAAAAGAGCAGGTTTGCATCAATTTCCAGCATGAAAGTGATAGTAGACTATTTGTCCAAAAAGTACTTAAGGGTCTTTTTACCTTTGCAAAAGGGATGCCAGATGTCCAGAGAAGAAAATAACAGTAATAATAGTGATAGGAACCCCTTCAGGTCCCCGTGCTGGGAGACCCGGGCTCGGGCTGGTGTGTGCACGCAGGCTTCTCTGCCTTTATAGCCCGTTATGTGAACTACAATGCACTCATACTGAGCTGCTGTTTTGAACTTGAGGTTTTATTTATCATTTTAGCTTTAACATATTTCTATGACCTTAGATATACTTCTACAACTGAACCAATCTTATTTTTTTCTTGATAAATATATCAGATATTTCAAGCTCATCGGCTTTTGCAGCTTGCAGCCTGCCTTCAGAAGCCTGGTATTAATAAAGAAAAGTGTCGATAGGAGTAGTTTCCCTCTGAACTTTTGAGTTGCTTTATCACTTCTGCTTTTATTATTATTATTATTAAGGTTTACCAGGCAGGAAAGTTGGGACCTTCCCTCCCTCCCACTTCCTTCCTTCCCAAGGTTTTATGACAAAGGATCCTAACCTTGAAGGCAGGGTTTGTGGTTCTTCCAGGATGTCCCTTTCTTCTTCTGTCCTTGCCAGAGTGCTGCTCCTGTGGGCGCGAAGGAGGCCCAGGCCCAGGCTGGACAGAGGCACACGTACCCCTTTATGTGGTCATACGAGAGTTGCACTTCTATAGCGTTGCAATCACATGGACCAGGACCCTTCGTGCTTCAGACCAGGGGTGCTGGATGCTGGGTGAGTGGAAGTGCACTCCCAGAAATTTCAGGAGGCAGAAATGGGGTACCCAGCAGACCTACGGTGGAATCCCAGTCTCAGCTGAATTAATGGTGCCCATTACCCCTCTATTTCTGACACACTCTACCTCCTCCTCACAGGTGCTCAGCACAGCCTCTTCCACTTGGAGGTGCAGGTGCTTGTCCTGTGGTTGGGGACGTGCGGGAGTCCTATGCAGCTGGAACTCTCAGGGAAGACCAGGCTTGGTGGATCCCTAAAGGATTGAGGGTTTTATGGTGTCATTTATAGACTTAGAAAAGGGAGTCGCATGTTTTCAGGGGCCTTTTTGGCACCACGAGAAGGAATGCTTGTCTGGCACGCAGTTTCTGGCTTTTAAAGACTGTGCCTAATCAGCATGTCGGCCGCCTGGTGCCACAGCCACGTGCGGAGCTGCTTCTGCAGGGGCTGCAAATCCTCTGGCGGAGTCTTTAAATGGCATTAATTTCCCTCAAACATAAACTCAGTTAACATAAAAAAGTACTTAATTTCTAGTATTTAAGCATTTTTTCCCATTGAGTCACATTGCTTCCATCGAGAAGGATGTTTGGGTCAATTCGGTCAAGTATTTAGTCAAATGCTGATGGCTGTGGCTGACTCACCAGCAGCAGCATCGCACACGAGAGGGGAGAAATGAGGGAAAAGAGAGGGACATGAGAGGCTGCAGAAGGTTATAGCATAGGCACCCTCAGAGGTTCAAACTCCTTCCGTCTTTGAAAATGTTTATTGTTACCTCGTGGTTTCAATTGTAATGCCACTGTTACTTTTAAAACGTGAATGTGAAATGCCCCACCTTCACCAGGGGCTTCTGTGTTGTGGTTACGGTGACAGCGCTGCCCCAAATGGGCGTCATGGGTCATAGACGGCTTTCTTCTAAGTGAGCTTCCATGTTGCCGCTTTCCTCTGAGGCTGATGAATAATTGAGGAGCAAGCTTTGTGGCATCAGGCTCTTGAGCTGGAGAAAGTAGTCCAAGGACCCAGTTATTGGTTAAACCTAACATTCACCAAATCCTGTCCCCAAAGGAAACGAACCAAAATGCCCGCAGTCAGGGTGCTAGAGATTTAGAACAAGATGGAGAGATGTGTTCCCTCTTCTCAACCTGGACACAATGCTTCCCAGACACGGCAACTTGTGTCAGCTTCTCTTCGTTACCATGTGCACCTGTGACATGAGCCGGGCTTGCCATTGCTTCCTGATTTGTTCTCCACGACAGACGACCGGGGAGCTCTGTGCCATGTGGGATTGAACTGTGGGGTTGTGCCTGAGGTTCTGGTTGTCAGGCTGTCTAATAAGGAGCTTCTTGTGCAAACTGGCTCCAGAATGCCAGCCCCTCAGGTTCCCACGACGACCTGGTGGGGACTTGCATTTCCTGCGCTTCAAGGGGCTTCACTGGTGCAACATGGTTGCATTGACCAGTGTCTACTGAGTCCCTTCTCCTGGGCCTAGGCATGGCCATCTTTTGAAGAATAAAGAGCTTCCTGGGTTCTGACTGCCCTGGCATCCAGAGGACTTCCAGGTCTCACGAAGGCTGCCGATGGGGTTGTGTCCTCAGAATACCACTGGCCTAGGGGGCTCCTCCTCTTTTGTCATTCCTGAAACCTCCATCCTGACACCTGGAAGTGGTCCCAAATCAGGAGTCCATAGACTTCATCGAACAGAAACCCACAAAATCAGGAGTGTCTTTACAAGACTGCCAACATCTTTACAATAAATTTCAAACCAGTGAATACAGTGCATCCATCCACACAGATGATGAGCCTTTCTCAGGTGGCTGGTATGTTAGTGCTTGCCCCACGTGGCCTTGGTGCCCTGTCCCTGCTAGATGGACCCGTTCTTACTGGCAGCATAAGCGCATGTTTAGAGGTGAATGAGCAGATGCTGCCTTGACACGTGGGATGTGGGCTTGAGAATCCCGGGCAAACTTGCTGAATCCACTTACCTCATCCAGACCCTTGCCCCTTGTGATTCCCTGAGAGGGTCCCCCACTGTCCTGCTTGTTAATGCCACCTACCCCAGCTCCTGTCCCTGAGAGATGGCTTTGCTCCCCCTCTGCTCTGTGCACAGCTTCCACATTCAGGGGCCCAGAGGCCCCCGGGCTGCCTCCCTTCTTACCTCAGCCTGGGTCTCCGGGCCCAGATTGTCCCCTCTGGAGGTCTGGATATTTGGGTGCTCTCCCTGCAGTGTCACCACCCCACAAACCTGGGGTCATTGTTGTCCCTCAAGTGAGAGAGGCTCCCAGACCCCCTCATCACCCGGGCCACTGGTCTGGGCTCACTGACACTGGTGTCCTCAGTGTCAGTGAGGACACCACAGAGCAGTGTCAGGCTCCATGCTGGGTTCCACTTCCAGAGACAGCTTCTCTTTCACCGAGACACAGTGTTTCACCCTTCCAGAGGAGTTCCTGGGGACAGGGGAGGAAGTCAGGGTGAGAGGCTGGGTGGATGGTCTGCCCCCACAAGGTGGGTGTTTGTCAGTGTGAGGAGGCACAGACACCCTCTGTGAGAGGCCGTATCTGCCATTGCCCCGCGGCCACCTTTCTGTCATAAATTAGAAGAGACGTTTATGGACTTTTAAAAGACAAGTAAGTGTCAGAGGTTTCAGGATAAAAATAAGAGAAAACTATAATAATCTTTTAAATAAATTATAATCACTTAATTCCATATTACCATTTTCCTGTGTAATGAAATAGTCTAACTATGTAATACCTGTCATTTTTTTGAACAGAGAATAGTTTGAGAAACACGGTTTTAGGCCCAGAGACATGGCTCTGGCTAGCTGTATATATGTATATATATCATATAAAACAAAATATATACATACAAAGGCATTATGCATGCTTGAATGTGTGTATATATATACACTATATATGCACACACTGTAGTGTATTTGCATTTGTATATCTTGTTATATATAAAGTTATCTTATCTCTGGCAAAGCATACTTAATACCAGTATAAGTTTTGTTTAATTTAATTTTTATGATTATAAGAATAGCCACTTGTAGAAAAAGTGTTAGAATGTTCACGAGCTCTGGCTCCTTGATATTGTCCAGTGTCCTCGCCCCCAGGGCCTGGGCAGACAGGTTTTTCCGCTCGGGCTCTAGTGCATGGAATTCACGAGACTGAGCAGCAGCCCAGGCTGCCTCTCTGCCCAGGATCCTCTGCCCAGGGTCCTAGCTTGTCTGATGCTAAAGCTTACTCACCCTCCTGGCTCAATCACCTCCTGGGTTTTTCCTTACAGGTTCAGAATATAATGTGCAGAGTTAACATCTGTCCTCATGAGGCGAGTGTGTCTCCACCTTCTGTCTGCAGGAGGTTGGGCAGTGCCCAGCGGCTCTTAAAGCTACAAGGAGAAGACAGTGCAGGGACAGCTGGGGACCTGAGCTTTCCTGGAGGGCCAGGTCCCTAATAGTAGCACCTGTGCCAGGTGAAAATGCCAGGTTTGGTGCTGGGCTTTCAGTGTCCCCTCCTCTGCATTATTGGTCTTTATTTCTTGCCAGCAAAGCCCTCTGGACACGTGTGCAGCCTTGTGCAGTTGGGCAGTGGACAGGGGTCAAGGCAGCCACAGGGTGAGGGGTTGGTCACAGTGGCCTCTGGTCCTGTTCAGCACAGCATGAGCAGAGGACCAGTGGCGATCAAAGCCCAGTGATAGGACTGCCGGGTGGGGTGTGTGGTGTGCCTCTTCTACCTCCCATCCAGGCTTGTCATCTGGATGGAAGTTCCGCCAGCGTCTCCTGCTAACTTCCTTCGCTCCTGTCTCCAGTCAGCTGGACTCCATGAAAGACCAACTCTGCTCTCCACCCCTGCCTGAATGATGCCACCAATTTCACAGGCCAGTCACTTCTTGCCCTGACTCCTGCCCTCCCTGTGTCCACTCTCATGTGCCTCTTGCCCAACTGCAGCAAGGGACCACCAGATAAAGTAACTCAAATCATATCAGTGCTCCCAAAAAGTGCACCTCAAATCCTGTCACTCCCCACTTGGGACCCTCTGCTGGCATTTCATCAACTCTGATGGGCAAGAACTCCTTGGTGCCCCTTCCATTGGCCTTTGTCTGTCTGCTATCCCCTGAGTGGCCCAGCCTCCAGGTTCCCTGCTGGGTCTTCACAGAACCTCCTTCTTTTCATCAGGTCTGAGACCTTCCCTGCCACCCACTGCACACCCTCTCTTGTCATTCGTCCACCATTCACCACCCCTGGGTTGTTGTCATTGATGGCTCCTCTCTAATTCATACTCCTGCACCCCTTTGTCTTTGCATTACAAGTAGTTGGGCTTAACCGTGCTTCTGCTCCCTCTTGCCTGGCTCCACCTCCCCCATGGCCCATCCCATTTGGATGGTCAGGGTCTCATGGCTGAGAGTCCTGGACTGCTGGCAATGCTGACGTGGGAGCTGTGGTCTTCACAGAGAGACCGGGATCTCGGCAGGTTACCAGGAACACAGTAGCAGCTGTGGCCCTGTCCAGAGTCCTTGATGGTGGAGGGTGGAGGCCCCAGCTGTGGGGCAGGAGATGCAAGAGGCCACAGGGGGCTCACATGACTGCTCACAAGGTGCAGCTCCCATCGCTGCCTCAGACCCACCTTCCCTCTGGACTGAGGCTGCCACCCCAACAGGCTGTGCTTGGTTGTGTAGCCCAGGAAGGACCCCAGGAACCAGGAGTGGGTGCTCAGCAGGTCCCTGCCTGCCAGAAGGTGTTGTCAGCAGTGGGAATGGCAGAGTCTCTGTACTGTGAGAAATCAGTTGCAGGGGTGAAAAAACAGGAAAATTTCCTTTAAATGCCTTAAGTCTCCTGGGTGGTGTTGTACAAGGAAATGAATACATGAACCACACAGAAAATATAACTTTCAATTTCTCAGAATTGTTGTTTACTAAGAATGTAGCTCTAATCGACTGGGATTTTAGAACTTCAGCCCTTCCAATGAACTAAAGCTGGAGAAAATTTTTCAGATCTTGCAAGTAAAAGCCAAAGAAATTCAAAATTTGCAATATTACTTTCTAAATATTTTTATCGTCATGGGTTCCATATTTATAGCATAAGCCACATGGGAAATGTTATTGCTTTATTCCAGAATTTTTGTGTTGCTCATTAAATAAATATGTCTTTTGTATAGAATGCTTTTCCGATTTATTAAATGATAATTTACTGCCCAGAGTGACCGATTTTTGGAAAGGGGCAGAATTTACACAGTGTTTCATTAGCATGAAAAGCCTAAAAATGATGCATGTTTGATTACAGACTTCTCCTTCGTGCCTAAGAGGGAACACAACACGGCTCTGAGAAAGCGGTATCCTTATAATGACACTGGGGCAGGTCGCATCGCAGATCTGCCTTAGGGAAAGCGTGCTGGTTTGGGGAGGGCAGGTGTTACCTGAAGGCGCAAACCAGCCAGCGTTGTTCTGCCCTTCCGGTGGGTTCCAAGTGAACCGATGGTGGGGTGCGGCACGTGGGCCTGAGGTGCTGTTCATCAGACGAGGCTCTGACTGAGATAAGGAAGCTCAAATATCCATTTTCCCAGCTAAGGAAATGTTAAAAAATAGACCTTCTCTGACATAAGATAGAAAAAATGTAGTGGGAGGTTCACAAGAATCCTCGTCTTACTGTTTTCACTTTTTGTTGATTAATGGATGCCCACATTACAAAACATGGATGGGCCCAGTAAATGAATGGTTTACTATTAGTAAATATTAATAGCTTAAGGACATAAATATCTAAGATCCTTCTATAAATATTTTATAATTTCTAGTATAACTGATGTGAGAAAAATAAATTCTGACCTTAAACAGTCAGAAATGACTGCTCTTTTTTTAAAAAAGATTTTATTTGTTAATTCTTAGAGAGGGGAAGGGAGAGAGAAAGAGGGAGAGAAACAACAATGTGTGGTTGCCTCTTATGCGTCCCCCAGTGGGGACCTGGCTGGCAACCCAGGCATGTGCCGTAACTGAGAATCAACCGGCGACCCCTTGGTTCACAGGCCAGCACTCAGTCCACTGAGCCACACCTGCCAGGGCAGAAATCGTTGCTCTTAAAGGGATCTACTCTGAATGTGTGAGATGGGCCCCTCCCCACTGCCTCCTATGCTGTGTTTTCTGATCACGGAAAAAGACTCTCACATACAAGGTATATCATTACACAAGTAAGGGCTGAAAGTGCCAAGTTTCATGAAAATTTGGGGTTTAGAGGCGCGGTGAGCATGTAAAGCCTTTGTGCAAGGCTGCTGCTGGCTGATCTCGGACAGGTCACGAGCCATGATTGCCCCATGTCCCCCCAGTCAACCGGTAATGATCCTCCTGATTGGAGGTTGAAGGGAGCAATATTAACTCACTTTAGCTTTTTAGACAAATAAAGCCCGTGAGTTGTAAGGAAGACAATTTGGTCAGTTTTGGTGCTGTGGCTAAGGCCGTCACCCCCTTTTGCCCCAGGTTTTGTGGCCAGAAGCTTGTGAAGTGCTCAGCTGGATGGCTTGTCCCTGATCTTTGAGGTGCTGACCAGGGATCCACTTTGGAGATGGCTTCTTTGCTCCCACATTTGGTGGCTGGCTGAACAGCTGTGTCCCTTCTCCTCTCCACACCGTCACAGGGCCTTGCCCCATGGCCTCCAGCAGGGTAGTTGGATTGCTGACGTAGTGACACATGGCTCCAAAGTGGGTTTCAAAAGAGAGGGAATGGAAGCCCTCCCTTCTTCCTTAGGCCTGGGTCTGGGGAGGAACCACCTACTTCTACCGCGTGAAATAGTCAAAAGTCCTGGCCAGATCCAAGGGGAGGAGACTTCACATCCCCAAAGGAGGATAGTGAGACGTTTATATTCATCTTGAATTGGCCTCTGTCTGCTTCCTGAATACAAGTTACTTACATTCCTCCTACATGTAAATATGTTCCTTTTCCCTCTCAAGGGCCCTGAAAGTTTCACCCCATTACAACGGCAGGTTCGGGCTCAAAGTCCAGGATCTGCTAAACTGAACCAGACCCATGGCTAAGAAGCCTTGGGCAGGATGCTGCCACTCTTGATTTTAAGACTTCTGACCTAAGAAGATAAAGTATCTTTTCCTATGGCATCTGATGTAAAATGATGACACTTACACAAGCCTGCCCCAAAAGGGAAGAAACAGAAGTCCCGTGGCAGTCACCGGCCCCTTGCAGCTCTGCAGTCCCATCACGCACACGCCGCCAGTCACTGCATCAGGGCCCTCCTGCTCCCCAGGCCCTCGGTTCTGCCCCGAGACACCCTTCCTTTCCCATAAGAAATGGCAAGTGTTTCTAGATAAGGAGCCTTCCCTGCAAGCTTTCTGCCTATAAAAGGGTGGGGAAGTCAAAGTCCTATGTTTGTATCGTTTCTGCCTCTTTCAGGTCTGGCTGCTGTACTTTCTTTAAAAATCTGATGAATTTCCTGTGTATCAGATTATAACACATTCTGTTCATACCATGTTTCTTTTTGAAACAGGCCCTTCTAGGACAGCTGGTCAGGGTGCTGTGGGGCAAGGCTATTAAAGTCCTTAGAGCCTTTTCATTGAGTTTGAGAGGGTCCAAGGGCCACATTCTTAAGATGTTCAGAAGTCTTAATATACACATCTTGAAATATTTCTAAGGTCTCAGTGAAGGGTCTTATAACTACCTACTGGAGACCTTTACCCTCAGCCCATTACTCAATTCTCCTCACCCTGGGTGAGTGTATTCCCTGAGGTCATTTCTTATTTTGAAGTCTTTTGCAGACTGGAGAGATTCCAGTTGAGAGATAGTTTTATTTTTGAACTCAGCAGTTGTTGGCTGATGTTATCTCTAAATTCTGCCTGAAAACTAAACAGTTGTTATTTATCTATTTTTTTATATATTCATCTCTCTATCTACAAGTTATCATGTCTCAGAAATTTGTTGATACTTTCAGCTTTCTGCCAGGAAATATTCTTAGCCAAATTCACCAGCTCAGTAAGTGGATTTTCTCTAATGCATCCATAGGACACCTTGTAGCTGAATTTTCTGCCACTATGGAATGGGGGGAGGGGTGGGCTGCCTTCCTCCAGCTCCCAATAACAATCTTCTCACTGTCTCTCAAGTCCTCACCAAACACCTCCCAAGGCCCTTCCAGCCCACTTTTGAAGTGAGTTTCAGAACCTCGTTCCTTGAACCAAATTTGGCTCCTGTTAGTTATTGCTGTGCACAAATTACTCCCAAACTCTGTATTTTAAAAGAAACCATTTATTTGCTCAAGGTTTTGAGGCTCAGGAGTTCAGGAAGAGTTTTGTCAAGCAGGTTTTCACCGACCCAGGCCGGAAGCCTGGGCAGCTGTGGCAGGAGAGTCCCCTTATATGTCATTTCTCTGGTGTCTTGAGAGGGAGAGCTGGAGGATAAACTCATCTGGGTCTCTTGTCCTCTCCACTGTCTAAAGGTCTCTCTAGATGGACTTTCTAGCAAAGGAGTCAGACTTTTTCCACACTTGGGCTTCAAGAGTGAGTTTTTAAAGAGACAGTAAGTGGAATTTGTCATTCTCTTAAGACCTGGGTCTGGAAACTCTCAAAGCATTATTTTTGCTGTGTTCTATTAGTCACAGCAGTTTCAGGGCTGGCCCCAATTCAAGGGGAGGGAACATCGACCCTCACCTCTCCATGGAAAGAGAGTCAAAGGTGACAGCACCTTTTATCTGCCACAGTTAGTGACCATTGCTCCTAAATTCAAAAGAAGGATGAATGATTTGATGGTATGTTTTTTGATCTGTGAATTCATTCATATTGGATTTTTGGAAGGCTTTTTAGGTAAAGTACAGTTTGTATTATAATTAATCAATCCCAGAATTGTGCAGAACTTGTAAAGAGAATGTTGTGAATGTCCCAGGAACTCTGGAGCGTGTGGCTGGGTGCCAAGTGCACTCTCCGACTGGACAGTTTACATGGGGTTGGAGGTCTCCAAGGCACAAAATGAAGATATTCCTTGAGAATGGGAGGAGTAGGTGTTTATTATTATTATTATTATTATTATTATTATTGTGGAGCCAGGCTTAATTTATGTCAATGATGAGCTTTTTGGTTTGGGATTGGTCCTCTCCACCTCTATTGGCTGGCATTCTCTCCCTTGTATCCACCCACTAGGGCAGGGGTGTCACACTCATTTTCACGGGGGGGGGGGGCACATCAGCTTCGCAGTTGCCTTCAAAGGGCTGAATGTAATTTCAACTCCTTAACAGTAAAGGAGTAGTTACATTTACACAGTCCTAGAATTATTTCAGCCCTCTGAAGGCAACTGCGACGTTTATGTGGCCCCGGTGAAAATGAGTTTGACGCCCCTGCTCTAGAGCGTTTCGTACTTTCAGTCTCCTGTGGTCTCTGGGCAGAAACACCCTGGTTACAGATTTCTTATTCCAGCAACACTCTCCTCAATTTTTCTTATAACAAAAAATCCTAGAAGAGCCCTCCATGAGCTCTCTCAGAAATGCTTCTCCGAGGCTTTGGACCTCCTCCCAGGCCCTTTCTGGCTAAATCTTTCTCTTGAACACTAGAGAAGTCCTTCACCTCTGATACATATGTAAAAACCTGGATGGGTGACTCAGAGTGTTAGTTTTCCTTTGTCCTTTAAGAAGACTTGAGCTTAATTAGAGCTTTGTCTCTTCCCTATTAAATGTCTCATGCATTACTACAGTGACATCTAGCTTGTGAGTAAAATTATTTTTAAATCCTCAAAACATCATCAGTGCAAGAGTAGTTTTGTTTTTAGAAGCACCTTGTCCCTGTTAGGAGTATAGACTTTCTCTGCAGTCATCAGCAACTTGCAGGGCCCTGTCTGATCTGCACACTGGGGTCGGTGGCCAACCTTGTCATCAGCCTGGCCAGCAGAGGACACACAGTAAGGGTCTTGTGCTCATTGTGTGGAAAATTGGCTTTATTTAAAAATGAGCTACATGTCCGCACACATATACATGTCATTAGAATAGGAAGACTGGAAGTTATCACCCAAACTCTTCCAGTGGTTGCCCCTGGGAAGGCAGCAGCCTGGAGAGGAGTCAATGAGCTTGGAGAGTTTAAGACAAACATATGGTCATGACTTGTGGAATCCCTAAAATGAGCTAGGAGAGGCTATGAACCAAAGCAGAGGGGACTGTGCCAGCTGGTCTTTTGGGGCTCACACCCATGTGAAACCCCTCCTCTGAACCCAGTGACTGGCTTGTGTGAAAAGAATGCAGGAGAAGGTAAGATGTCCCCTGTCTGTCATCTGATGCAGGAATTTAGTCAGCCTCCTTGATTTGAATGGCTAATATATTTGTTTTATTTATCTATTTTAAAAGACTTATTTATTTCTTAGAGACAGAGGAAGAGGGGGAGAAAAAGAGGGAGAGAAACATCAATGTGTGGTCGCCTTTGGCAACCCCCAACCGGGGACCTGGCCCACAACCCAGGCATGTGCCCTGACCTGGAATGGACTGGTGACCTTTTGGTTGTAGGCCAGCACTCAACCAACTGAGCTATACCAGCCAGGGCATATTGGATGATTTTAAATATAAGAAAAATGGTCTTAATCTACCATTTTCACATCACCTTTTCAACATTTATAAAAAATTAAAAATACACAGCAAAATTGAAAGAATTTTACCTGTTTGCAATAAACACATGTATCTACCACCTCAGTTCTCTCAGTACCCCTTCCAGCACTTGCTTTATGACTCATCCAAACATCTATGTTGCTTGACTCATTTCAAAGTAAGTGAAGACATCGGTACACTTCCTCCTAAAGTTTCAACGTCCATATTATTATCTAGTGTGCAGTGTTTATTCATAGTTTTCTCTTTTGGAGATATATATTCTATGTAACAGAATGTCCACATCTTAATGAACCCTCTCTGTTTCTTGACAAACTCATATACCTGTGAAACCCGAATCTCTGAACAGTTCGATGTTTCCACCACCCCATAAAGTTCCCTCTGGCCCCTTCCTACTCCCTCCTTGTCTCCATCCCACAGAGGCAACCATTGTTTTCCTTCATCTGTTTATTTTTCCGTCACAATCCATCCTGCATAAATCAGAAGATTTAAGATGGAGCCACAGTACCCCTTACTGTGTAAGACTTCTTACACTCAGTGTAAGGGTTTTGAGACTGACCCTGGTCAGGGCAAGCAGCAGGAGCTCTTTTCCTCCCACTGCCAAACAGGTTTCTGGAGTGTGAGCGCCCCAGTTTGTCAGTCCACTCTCCTGTTGGTGGAGCAGGCTGTTCCTAGGCTTTGGCCATGACAAATAAAACTGCTGGGGCATCTGCCCATGAGACATTGTATGGACATATATACTCATTTCTCTTGGATCAATAGCTGGGAGAGGATTTCTGGGGAACAAGGTGACTATAGGTTTAATATTTTAAAAAGCCAGCAGATATTTTTTCCAAAATAGTCATATCATTCCTCATTTCTACCAACAATACTTGAGAATTACAATTGCTCCACATCCTTGATTTGGTATTGTGAGTTTAGTTGTTTAATTTTTAGCTATTCTGATAGGTATGCAGTGATATCATATTGTGGATTTAATTTGCAGTGTTTTGATGACTAATGATGTTGAACATGTTTTATGTGCTATTGGCTATTAGTGTATCTTTGTGAGGTGAATCTTCTGTTACTTTTTCATTAGGTTGTTTGTCTTTTTATTATGGAGTAATATCCACCTCTATGTACCCTGTAAACTAGTCCTTTATTAGGTTTATTCTTTTTCCTCTCTGTCTATGGCTCACCTATTCATGTTCTTAACAGTACATCTTATGAACACAAGTTTAAGTATGTCCAATTTACCAATTTTTCTTTACAGTTATTATAAGAAACATAAGCCAGGTCCCAACTCACGAACACATTTTATTTTGTCATCTCCTTGCTTGCCTTCTACTGCTTCCACCCCATCTTGTCTTCACTAAATTATGACAATTTACTTCCTCCTTTTCCTGCAATTGGTTTTAATATGAGATCAAACTGTAAGTTGGCTCAAGCCAATTGATATTTCTATTAAATTTTTAATTGTACAGGGACCATAGAAATCCTTAATTCCAACCTTCCTTTCCCACCTCATCTACTGAGCTCATGTTGTATAGCATTTTGGTGTCACCTGTTGTTAAGATATACCTGAGTTTAACAATTTCTTTGCTTGCCATCTCTTTTTGCCTCTTGCCTTTTGTTTACAGGTTGTTTTATTTCTTACTGAGCTATCTCCTTTACCAGATCTTTCAGTGAGGTTTCCTGAGTCGTATCTCCTGTCTCCACGATGTGCCATTATCTTTTCCTTCAGTCTAGAGTGATGATTTGGTAGCCCTCTGGTTTCTAAGTCAACAGTCTTCACTTCAGCACCCAGACACCGTTGGTGGTCTTCTGCTATTTCTGGTGTGGGGAGGGGTCTGCGGCAGGCCAGCTGTCATTGCTGAGCAGGTGATGCTTCTCTTCTCACTGCTGTCATGTTGCAGTAAACAAAACAACATGCTTTCTCTGTAGCCATTTCATCCCATTTTTAAAGGTACTTGACTTAGTTTTATATTAAAAATCCTGTTTTCCTTTTGTTATTGGTTTTCATGGTAATTAGATCATGTAATTAAGTAGGAAATATAATTGCAGTAAACAAGTTTGCAAATGTACACAAAAGACTTGATTCATGAGCATGCGATTAGTGGGGTGGAATAACAACACTCAGAGGAGTAGCCAGGACACAGGCATTTCGTGTTAGCGTGCTTTGGGGACAAGGTGGGCAGGGTCTCAATATGTTGATCTGGTTCAGGTGGGGCTGCTTAAGAGAGTCATGCAACCCTTGCTTTATAGTCTTTGCCTGATGGTTCAAGTAACTCCACGTTTGAGGGCATGCATATCTTTTCTTTTCACTCTCTCTGGTGGTTGCATTTTCCTGCAGAATTACCTTCAAGGAGGTGAGATTACCTTCAAGGTGGGGTCCTGGGTTTTCTGGGGCTTTCCATTACAAGTCTATGTTTAAGTCTGCCAGGTCTTTTGCAGTTTTACTGATTTAAGATCACCTTTTCATTTAATTTCTTATTTAGGATTCTTGAAGAGGGATGTGGTGTTAGTTCAGACCCCATACCCACAGGTGGTCCAGACTGGGTCTTTCCCCACTGATGGCTCTCAGGCTAACTTCAGAAACTGTGCAGTTTGTGATCACACAGAAATCCTGTGAGCCACATGTGTTCGTGACAAAAAGTGTTGCTTTTATATCCAAGAATTAAATACCTTAACCTGTGTTTTTAACTTGCTGGGGTAGTGTCCATGGTGCTTACTGTCCATTAATGGCCAGATTTTAATGAATAGAAGCATATCCTTCTCTTGATTGTTAAATATCACTGAGTACTTACCATCCTGTAGCAGATGTATGACTGAACCCTTGTGCAATTTCATCTCATTTGTATGTTACAGTTAGATTGCATGTTGGGTTATTGTTCCTCATTTTAGAGAGGTTAACTCAGAGAGTTTGATTAGCCCAAGGTAGCACAGCCCCAAGCTGCAATGCTATCATGGACGTAGACCTAAAAAATATTGAAAGGAGGCAAAGCAGAATCTCCTATTTCCCATCCTTCGGCAGCCCTGTGTTTGGCTCCAGTGGTAGAACCACAGAGCTCTCCTAGATGAAGAGATGTGTGACATTTTTTGTCTGCTGTGGCCACACCAGGCCTCCTTGCAGACACTTAGGTGGAAACCAAGGGAGAGATAATAAAACAACACAGAGCAGAAGATTAAAGCGAGGACTCTGATGATTCTGAAATAAACTGATCACAATTCACCTGCAGGTCCTTGGAGGATGGAAAGAGAGGTCTCTTGGGCCTGCTGCCCTTGCTGTTGAGAAACAATATCCTGGGCCTGGCTGGTGGCCTTCTGGTGCAGAATGCTGACTGCTGGGGAGAGCAGAGTGTCTGCAGTGTGCACAGGAAAAACAGGCCATCTTTCACAGACAGTACAAACTCACAGTCTGTATTTTGTTTTATTTTTTTAAATTTAATTTTTATTGTATTTTTTCCATTACCATTTAGTCCCCTTATACACAACCCCCAGCTCCCCCTGGCAATCATCACACTGTTGTCCCTGTCCATGAGTCCTTTTTCTTTTTTGCTCAGTCCCTCCACCCGCTAAATTCTCTCTACCCACTAGCTGTCATCTGCTCTGTTTCTATGTTTTGTTTGTCTGTTTTGCTTGTTAGTTCAGTTTGTTCACTTGATTCCACATATGAGTGAGATCATATGGTATTTGTCTTTCTCTGGTTGGCTTGGCTTATTCACTTAGCATAACGTTCTCCAGGTCCATCCACACTGTTGCAAAAGGTAAAATTTTCTTCTTTTTTTTATGGCTGAGTAGAACTCCATTGTGCTACACAGTACAATACAATGGAATGTGTTTTGTTTTAAATGAACAATATGCACCATAGCCTTGTGTCCAGCTGTGCTTCACCAGTAGGATACGTGTGCTGCAGGTGGACAATATGCAAAGGAGACTCTCACTCCTCCATAGCACCTTGGGCTGTCATCTCGCCTGCCCCTGAGTCCTGTTCCATGTATTGGCAGGGAGAGCTCCAGTCAATCCTGACTCCGAAGAGGACTGAGGAGGGGGATCTAGTGGGAGCAGCCTTCCCCTTAGCACTGGTCCTTTCTGCCCTGGTGTGAGGATATCCCTCTGCATATCACCAGAAAAGACTGTTGAAGTGGGTTCTAAGAAAGGAGCATACCATTGAGTAGGCATCCCAAGTACATTAGGACATAGTTTGTGACCCACAGAGTTTAATCATAAATTTCTGCACCAGCTGCATGTCGAACACCCACAAACATTAGCAGGGTACTGGCCTTCCCCCTCGTGTATATTTTCCAAGCATTAACCTTCGCATGTTCCTGGTTTCCCGCTGACACAACAACTCCTTGAGGAACGTGTGAGCTGGATCACAGCCAGAGCTGTGCAGACAAGTCCTGGCTTCTGGAAGTAGAGGTAGAGCTGCCAAGACCTCACACGTGACTTCTATGTTCCCAGGTGGCTGTCGCCTGCCCCTCACTTCTGCTCAGAGAGGCTCCTCTGTCCTGTGGTTTGGTGTCTTCAGGGTCCTTTCCCCCTTGTTTGGGGACCTCCATTTCATTTCATTTACACATATACTTCTGGATTAATTCAGTCCATTTAGGCATATACATCTGGATAAATTCAGAGCGTTTACATACACACTTCTGCATTAATTCAGTGTGTTTATGTGAACACTTTTGGATTAATTCAGTACATTCACATGCATACTTCTGCATTAGTATGCTGTGCTGTCAGGGGCTGGGGCCCAGGGTGGGGCATTTTTCCTGGGGCAGAGCTGCTGTCTAGCTGCACCTGCAGTGGGAGGCCCTGATGTGGAGGGGGCTGGTGCGGCCCCCATTCGGATTTGGTTGAGAGGTGACAGTACACCCTGTATATCTTCAAACTCATGTGTGTGCCCACACCCACACTCTCCCGTAACATTCATTCATCCGTTTATTCAGAGAGCTCTTCACTATGCATTTGCTCAGCAGCCTGGTGGGTACAGTGGAGCAAGATCCTTATGGAAGTCTTTCCCTGAAGGATGTCTGGGAACAGTGACAGTGGGAGACAGACTGGAGGGCCAACTCATATAACTTGGTAACAGCTGATACAAGCAGCATGGATGTAGGCTTTCAGGGCCAAGGGAAGTACCCACGTTCACCAGGCACAGGTGTTGTTTGTGAGGGGTGGGTCTTCTTTGACGTGGGAGGGGGAGGGTTTTCTGGGAACTAAGTCTGAGGAAGAAAGCTCCCAGTGCCCAGGGCTGAGAGGGCAGGTGCGGAGGGGAGGGCTGCAGAATCAGGAGGTGATGTGACCTCACAGGGGGTCAGAGTTCTATCTCCAGGTCGGTGGTTTCGAACTCCACCCTTCAAGGTCTGAAGTGTTTCTAGGAGGCAATGACTCAGGGGTCCTGTGTGCTGGGGCGGGAAACTAAACCCCTAACCCCACACTATGTGACTTTTTAAAAAAAGTTCCTCAAACATTGAGATATTGCTATATCTCTTGGCAATGCCATGGAAACTTCAGAGTTTCCTATTTTCCAAAGGTCCAAAGGTCCTGTGTCCTCAACACAGAAAAAAATGAAATAAAATTTGAAGTGTGTTTTAAAATGGCTGCTTAATCTATTTATAAAGGATCTTAAAGTTAGATATTTAATGCTAACAGTGCACACCCAGCTGGCATGTTCACTTTCCACTGGTGGGCGCCAGCGATGCCACAACAAGAAGGAAGTGGTGGTGGGGTGGTGGCAGGGGGAAGGGTTTGGTCCTGAAGCAGCCCCTCTGCAGCTTAGGCTCTTGTGGAAAAGAGCTCAAGACTCACTAATATATTTGTGATCATTATATTTAAAAAAATTTTATTTGCTTCTACTTGATCTACATTTTCAAATTTATTTGCATAAAAGAATTTGTAACACCCCCTCACCTTTTTAAAGATTGTACTATTTCTATTTTTATCACCTTATATTAAAAATATGTTCTTTTCCTATCTCTTGATCCATTCTGTTAGAGTTATATTGGTTCTAATTGTCTTTACAAAAAAACAACAGCTGTTGAAACTGTAGATCTATGTTATATACTTTATTTTGTGATTTATTATCATCTGATTTCACACACATAAAGTTCTCTGAATCTAGAGAATTAAGCTAGAAACTGGTGGGATTAAGCTAGAAACTGAAAACTAGAGGCTAATATAAAAATACCCACATATTTGGAAATTAAGTGATACTTTCTTAAGTAGCCCATGGGTCAAAGAAGAAATAATGGTGGATATTAGAAATATTTTTCGCTAGGCAATAACAAGAACAAAGCACAGTAAATTGTGAGAAATACAGTTAAAAACACACCTAGAAGGAAATTGATAGCATAAGTGCAAAGCGTTTGTGAGAGGTGAGCCATGCAATTCCAGAAGTTAGAAAATGAGCAGCACTTTGCACCTGAAGGAGGAGGGAAGGAACGGCTGGGTTTTCCTTGTCATTAATCCAATCTGACCATCTTTGTAAATTTTATTTTTCAGAGCAGCTTCAGGTTTACAGAAAGATTGAGTGGCAAGTGGAGAGAGTTGTCATCTGCCCTCTCAATCATCCCATCTCCCCTCTTATTACATTTTGCTTTTTTGTGCTGCACTTGTACAGTTGAGGAAACAATATTGTTATACGATTATTAACCGAAGTTCATAGTTTACATTAGGGTTCACATGCCATGTGTCCACCATTATAGTTTTATATAGAATAATTTCACTGCCTTGAGACTCCTCTGTATCTGCCTGTTCATCCTTCCAACCCTTAAGTCCTGGCAGATAATGATCTTTTCCTGACTCCGTAGTTTTGCCTATTCCAGAATGTCATAAAGTAGGAATCACACAGTATTAGACTTTTCAGACTGGCTTCTTTCACTTGGCAATATGAATTTAAGTTTCCTCCATGTATTTTCATGGCTTGATAGTTCATTTCTTTTTAGCACTGAATAAATATTCCATTTTCTGGGTACAGCACAATTTATCCATCCATCTACTGAGGACATCTTGATTGCTTCCAAGATTTGGCAATTCTGAACAAAGCCTCTATAAACACCCATGTGAAGGTTTGTTTGTGGACCTGTTTTTAATTCATTGGGTAAATACCAAGGAGCACAGCTGGATCCTAAGGTAAGAGTAAGTTTCATTTTGCGAGAAACCACCGAACCACCCTCCACAGCGGCTGCCCCGTCTGCATTCCCAGCAGTGATGAGTGAGAGCTCCCGCTGCTCCCCAGCCTTGTTCTCAGTCTGGACTTCAGCCATTCTGGTAGGTCTGGTTCATATGAAAATTTTAATTGAAATGTTTAGCTCACTTATAAGTAATGTTATGAGTAGTATGCTTGGATTTAAATCGAGCATCACATGTTTTGCGTTTGTCTCACTGTCTCATGTTCCCTTTTCTCCCTTTTTCATGCCTTACTTTGGATCGAGTAAACATCTTCTCCCTCCTCCACTTTTTGTCCTGCCTAGACATATTTTGCCATTATGTAGAGGTTTCACTAACTTGGAACATACAATGTTCCCTTTGATTGTTAAAGCCCCGTGAGCAGTGTTGCCTTCACAGTTCCCAGACAGGCCGTGAGCCTGGACGCTCTCCTCCTGTCCCTCCTGCGTGTGTCTGCTTGTGTACCTCAGTTCTGTGTCCATTCCCCCACACAGGCCTTTTTCCTTAGAGCTTTTGCAGAGATGTTTGTGTTAATCCACATTTGCTCTGTCTGTATAGACCACTTTCTTCAGCTGGAAAAGTCAGTGCCTTGTAATTAATCTTACAAAAAATAACGTACATTAATGCACATCTCTTACTGGTTGAGCTCTGACTGACACAGATCAGAAGCAGAGCCAGTCCTGCCAGAAACCATGAGAGGAAGGGCTGAGTCTTCAGTTGTGAGGAATCTAGTAGGATGAGCAAAATGGTGAAAACTGACAGGGGCTGTGGGGAGATGGTGATTGGCAGGGCTGTGGCGAGGCTTCAGGCTGAGCAAGGCCCTGATTTCTCAGTTTCCAAATTTTGGAGGGGCCTGCCTCTGGTGCCCAATGTACTCTCCATCTTGGCCTTTTGCTTCCTATTTCAAGCCCTGTGCTCTCCCAGCAGGTTTGCTCACCTTGGGGTAGAGGAGTTTAAGAGTCCATGTCCACTGTCAGGATATGCCTGGCAGAAAGCAGTCCACAGGCCCATAAACTACACCTGCTGTTCCCTGACAGAAGTGTCCACTTTCCTGCCAACAACTTTGTTTCATTGTGAGTTTGCTTTAAGAAGAGCAAGCAAGGTCTTCACTGCAGAGGTGAGGTTTGGGGTTTGGATTGGTTTTTAGAATGGCTGCAAGAGTGGCCAAGGGTTTGGCCAGGTGGGCAGGTGCAGGACAAAGCATCCAGCAGGGGGAC
Source organism: Anoura caudifer (assembly GCA_004027475.1). Taxonomy (NCBI): domain Eukaryota; kingdom Metazoa; phylum Chordata; class Mammalia; order Chiroptera; family Phyllostomidae; genus Anoura; species Anoura caudifer. The sequence goes on from PVKU01000156.1 coordinate 563,202, forward strand.
AGGACATGCACAGGTACATCGTCACCAGCTGGTGCCTGAAGGAGGAATGGAAATGTCTGTATTTATCTCTTTCAGATGACAGAGGCCCCCTGCCACGTGGGTTCCCAAACCCCAGATACTCAGGTGACATCTTTCTCCTTCTCCGTGGTAACCCGGACACAGTGTCAGCAGCCAGGGTACCTTCCCAGACACACGCACAAGTTCGATTCCCCCATTATCCGGGGTGAACAGCTCTTACTTTTCCCATGGGTCAAGTCCCAGGTCAGCCAATCTCTACTGCACACAGCCCATGTGGAGCGTCTCAATAAACAGAACAGGCTCACGGCATCCCAGCTATGGATAAAGGAGGAGTGATGGACACTGAAACACTTACCAAAATGAATCATGGCTGAGGAACAGTAAACATACACTCCTTACATTGTAAACAATATGTTTAAGGCACAAAGATTTTTTAAGAATCACCACTGATCACTCAAGGATTCTTTGCACAGCCAACCTCTCAGCTCAGTGCATGTACTTGTATGTCAGGCAAGTCATATGATGATTCGTGTTCGATCTACCTTATCATTATGGTTCTCTTTCAGGTTGGAGAGGAGCCCCCTCCCTGGCCCCGGAGGATGAGGTGGAGCTGGGAGTGCTGGCAGGCCCAGGGCCTTTTGTTCATGCTCAGCAAAACAAGCCCGCCATTAGCGCTCTGTGTGTTTCTGGGGATTTTCCAAAGGCTCGCTCTGGAGGCTGCCTTTGCATGCCTTACCTTCATGCATCACCTGCACCTGGGTGCTGCCCCAGGCATGGGGTTGCAATCGCAGGTCTGGGCGCCCTGCCGCTTGTTTGTCATTGCTGGTTCCAACAGCTCTGCACTTCCCATCGCCAGTGCCTGCCGTGTACTGGTTTACAATCTGAGCACTCATCCTCACTCCTCAGCTTCCTTCTTCCTACACTTCTCCACCTTACCCCTCTGGCCAAGGGACCCAGTGCCAGAGACTCTAACAGATTTCAGGTGGCTTTTTGGGACAGCCAAGTGTCCAAGTAAAAAAGCAAACAAAAAAGGAATTAGAGATTCCTTAAACAACCTCAATGGTCCATGGTCCCTACCACCCCACATTCCCCAGGCAATTCACCACTCATCACCTTGGGATTGGACGTGATTTCTTTTTAAACATTGGGAGACTATCATGGTCATAGAACAAAATACATCCCATGCACTTTCCTTAAAGGGGCTGGGTGTCCATTGCTGGTAACAGTTGGCAGGACTGTTGTCTTCGAATACGGAGAGAACATCTGTCTCAGCCCTTGAGAACAAAGCGGTCATGGGGACTCTTCTTATACACGCAGCTCGGATGGTGGTTGGAAACGTGAGTGTCTGAGACCACGTTTTCTATAATACAGTTTTAGTTTTGCTGGGGAATGTGAGGTTTCTAAGTGTTCCCACTTTACTGCAGTTTCTGCTGTGATGGTGTTTGTTTGGTACAAGATTTAAACTGGATGAAAAGCTTATTATAATTTGTAAAATCTATACTCAGGGTCTTCAACATTTCTCCTGTTGTCTCATCTATTTTGAGCGGAAAATATCTTCAGGGGAAAATGTTTTGTCACTGTAATGCTTCAAAATGTGCTTTACAAGGGAAGCTCCATTTTAATTTTTTTATTTTTCGAAGTACTTCACCTGGTTAAGTTTTGGGGAATAACGCCCCTGCACAGTCCCTTTTTCAAGGGCCCAGGCCAATTATGGATCATTTTTTGTCATAAATCAGTTCTGCTGGTTTCATGTTACAAATGGGAATTAGCCTTCTCGATTGCTCAATTGTCCCTCAGAACGCTACCTGCAGTTCCTTCAATAAATCCTGGGTCTTTCAGTATAATAACCTCAGCATGCTATTAGAAGAAACAGCATGCTATTAGATTTAATTATATGATTACAGGTCATTTTAAGATTATCAATCACTTACTAGAAAAACAAGTCCAGAATATTATTTATAAGATGCTTAGGAGAGTGTGAGGCCACAGTTGCTCAATGTAGATGTCAGGTATTGTTGTTTTAAAGATATTTCTTAATTTCTCAGTCTCACTCTCTTATTCCAAATGTCAGAATTAATCATGAGTCACATTATATTAACACAAAACCTTTACCATTCTTCCAGAAATGTTACTGCAACATCCCTGCAAGCATCGGGCTAGTCATGCATATCTCCCTAGTAGGAAAAACGTTACCATTTTAATTGGTGCAAAAACCACAACTGGGTGCAAGTTGTTTGAAGAAGTTCAGAGCACATGTGCTGTGAGGGATAGTGAAGTGTTGTACAGATTCACAGGTGTGTTTGGATAGATCCATGGAACAAGCTCTTGAAAAATCATAGCTCTTAACCTCGGCCCCTGTGCACATTGACTCTCAGTGAATATTCAGTTTATGAAAATGTGATTATAATCCACTTTGGAAATTACTTTTTATCAAGATAGACATATTTGTTAAGAAACGTTGCATTATAAAGTAGACATTATTTCTCTCCAGTATATATGTTTTTACATTTTTCTTCATTTTGGCCTTCTTCCATGTTTAGCTTACTGAAATAACTCCAGTACATTGTGGCTCTAGTCTTGGACCCAACCACCTGCCTCCACCTTTCTGTGGGCCACACAGTGGTTTCTTGTTGTTGGAACAAATAAGAGAAACACCTGAAAAGTCCTCCCTTCCCATCCCTAGGTTTGTCTGTCTGCCTATCTGTCACCTACATGTCTACCTACCTACCTAGTATCAATCATCTGTCAACCTAACCACTTACATTGATTGATCTATCCATCTAATCTTTAAGACCTGTAAAATGCTCATCTCCTCCTTAATGCATTCTTCAACAATCCAGGCCCACGATGTTCCTTTTGGCTTCTGAACTCATGTAGCACCTCAGGCTTTGTAATTCATTCAGAATAATTGTTTATCAACATATTTTCTGCCTCCCAACTGGGTTAAAAATAGACAAAGTATAACTTACATGTACAGAAGTGTGTTTTCACTAAGTAAACATACCACATTCCACAAAATGTCACCACCGCCTTGACCAGCACCTCAAAGTCCCTTCCCCTAACACCCTCCATTATCTATTGCCCTTCAGTGCTGACCACCAGCCTGGTGTCTAACCACAAGTCTTGGTGGGGTCCAGAGAAGAAAGCAAAGATAGAGGGGTGGGGTGGGGCTGAGGCAAAGATGAGGGACTGGAATAGATGGAAGGCAAAGCTGCCTCAGGACCTAGAAAGGGATGTGAGGTGAGCGTGGAGACTACACCTGTTCAGTAGTGCAAGTCTCTGGGGCGTGTGAGCCTCCCAGCAGTGCTCGGAGAGATGAGCACACACCTCGATTGGTTTAGTTCAGCAGGTGTGCAGGATCCCAGTGTTCCCTGGGGGATGAGCACACACTTTGATTGGTCAGTTCAGCAGAAGGGTGGGGTCCCAGACTGCTGGGGTGGTGGGGGCACAAGCTCACACCTGAGGCACCTTTGGCCTCCATCTGGCTGTGTGAGGCGCTAGCGGAACCACCTCCACAGCATGTCTAATGACCCCACAAATGCCTGTCTGCTCTGATGTTGCCAAGTGTAGGTTATTATCTTCACTAGAAGGAGCACATTTTCCTGTTAAAATCTGATTTGAGTTTCCTTTGACCACTTACTCTACAAAACCCAACATAGACTGTTACCTGGCCTGGCTCATCACTCCCCTTGTTTTGGGGCCTGTGTCTGCCTGGTGACAGCGTGGGGTCTGGTGAGTGGTTGCCTGCCCCTTGGGGGGTGCTATTCTCTCCTTTACAAGGATGGAGGAGGCATACGTGCTGGGCAGGGTGGGGGGCATGGGTTCTCTTGGAGCAATATGACCCTTGCCCTTAATGCCTGCTTTAACCATCTCAACAGATAACAGCAAACTTGGGGAGTTAATCAGTGATTTCCAATCTCTTTCTCATCATTTTACTCTGCAGTGAGGGCATATTTTTCTCTGTTCAGTAGGAAGAGTTTGTTTCCAAACTGCTTTTTATTGGTTAACAATCAAATTATTTCAAAACATTTACAGCAGGAGATATACCAATTTATAATACTCACTGCTCAGCATGGACCCCGGGGCACCCTGTTGAATCCAGATTGAGATAGCATGGGATGATTTGGTTGTCCAGCCCATGTTCTGGGTTCACACACTCCCTGATTCCCAATGCCGGAGCCACACAACCGACAATCTCAAGAACAACGCTGCAGAGGGTGTGTCCTCGCCAGACCCTTTCGCCTGTGGACGCTGGGTGCTCGTTGTCCAGGAGTGGGTGCAGCAGCCCCATCCTTCTTGGTCCCCTGCTGAAGCAGTGATCTTCCACGTTCTCACAAGAGCCCTGGGCCCTGGGTTTTGTCTGGTCTCCTACCCACATCTTTTGTCCAACCTTGGCATTCTCAAACTGCAGGAGATCCTCATTACTTGCACATTCTGTACTTACAGATTTACCTACTCCCTAAAACTTATTTGTAACCCCAAAATTAACACCCGTAGAAGTATAGGGCAATGAAAAATTGGAGTCTCTGGGTGCACGCTCCTAGCTGAGGTCCAGCAAGCTGACACTGCCGCATTGTTGCGGCTCTCCTGTGGTAGACAAGTGTCCTGCTGGCGGTCTCTTCAGAGCCACATTTCCCATATTTTTATTCTTTTTTTTTGTTGATGATTTTGCTGTGTAAACCATCCCCCCACCAAATGTAGTGCTGGAGTGCTCTCCAGTGTCCTTAAATGCAAGAGGTCCATGATGTGCCTCACCGAGAAAATGCACGTGAGATGAACTTGGTTTAGGCCTGAGATATGTGCTGTTGGCCTTGAGTTCTATGTTCATGAATTGATGATGTATGTATTAGATATGCTGCTGTTAAACAGAAACACACATAGAACAGGTGATGTGTTGACTGGTTAAGGGGACTGTTGTGACCCAACACTGTGGAACTTTACTAACGAGTTAGTGCTGGTTAAGGGGACTGTTGTGACCCAACACTGTGGAACTTTACTAACAAGTTAGTGCTGGGGGCACAAATGGCAAGGTTATGGAGGAGACAGTACTGCCAGGAGCCTGAACCAGGTTCTCCATGAAGCCTTCGCCCACCTGCTCAGGTCGAGAACCAGGTGCCAGCCTCAGTCCTTCTCTGGCCTTTGCTCCTGAGTCTGGCCCTTAGAATGTCCTCTGGGCTCCACCTGTCGATTGGTCCACTCCCACTGCTGCCCGGCCCACCTCAGCGGCACTGTCTTTCCTGCCTGGATGATGCGGTCTGCAAGGTCTTCTCCACCTCGCCCCTCAGTCTGTTGTAAGCACAGCAGCTAACATGGTCCATTTAAAATATAAGTTGGGTCACCCCTTTACCAGATCCACCCCCCGTGCTTAACACAAGATCTTACCGGGTGGGGTTTCTCTGGTCTCCCACCCTTCAACTCTGGCTAGCCCCAACATCACATTTCCCTCAGCCTTCTGCAGCCAAACAGCCTTCCTGCTCTGCTGAAAATGCCCCAAACTTGTTTCCCATCAATGCATTAAAATAAAATTGTTGTTAGGACGGGAAACGTGTGCTGCTGTTAACAGATATTGCTGGCGTCTAGAGGTTCACCAAATGGTCCTCAAATGGTTCTCAACAAATGGTCCTCACCAAATGGTTCTCTGCCAGGAGAAGCCCTTTCCTCCTGTGGTTCTGGTCCTCCCCTGGACCCAGCCAGCCCTGGGATGAGGGATGAGAGAGAGGACTCAGGCAACCAGCCTGCAGATAAATGTCTTGTCTGCCTCAGCCAGGCACGGTTCTCAGAGTGAGTGCTTCGGTCATCTACCCTGACAGTGTGTTGGGGGCGGAGGTAGCTGCTCATCCTCATGTTGCATGAGAGTGTGGAGTGAGGCCCAGCAGATTCAGGGCTGTTCACGCTCCAGGGCCAGGCAGAGGCAGGGCTGGGTGGGACTTAAGTCCAGGAAGATTGGCTGCAGGCTTTCTCCACCCTGACCTGTCCTGCCTGTGTGCCCCACTAAGTATGAGCTCCTTCAGGGCAGGGACCGTTCCCTGCTGATGGTGTTAGAGTAGGAGTCAGCTGGGTGTGCAAGCATGGGTTGGCCAAAAAGTTCATTTGGTTTTTTCCATACAACAGCTCTAGTAGTGCTTAGTTGTCTTCAACTTTACTTGAAACAATTTTATTAGATTGTATTGTGATGGCTGTCATATCAGCATGCACTTTAAAAAACTGATCAAAATTGGTGAATTTTTGTGCAGCCATTTTAATATTGAAGATGGGAGAAAATATGCAACATTTTTGGCATATTATGCTTCATTATTTCAAGAAAGATAAAAAATGCAACTGAAACTCAAAAAGTATAAAAGATTTGTGCAGTGTATGGAGAAGGTGCTGTGACTGATCAAATGTGTCAAAAGTGGAGCTGTGAAGTTTCTTGGTACTATTGACATTTTGGCCAAGTAACTCTTTGCTGTGGGGTTGTTTATGCACTGGAAGATGTTTAGCAGCACCCCTGGCCTCTACCCACTAGAAGTCAATCGCAGGAGATAGCTGACATACTCAAAATATCCAAATCAATAAAACTATTGGTGAAAATAAAAAAATGTGTCTTTTATTTCATGGAAAAAAACTGAACGGACTTCTTGGCCACTCCAAGAGAAGTCTGTTTCGCAGCCAACTTCACTGGTGCCTCCTCCCTCAGAGGCCGCGGAGCCTTCCCGATGGTGCTTTGGGAGGCGAACTCTGTGGTCCTGCCAGGTTACTAATTGGGAACACAGGAACACCAGCGCTCCATTTTGGCAATGTGCTCACACGTGCAGTGGAATTAAAATCATTTCTCTGCCGACCATAAGCAACCTCATGTCTCCCCAGTCAACGCAGACCCAGAGCGCAGCGGCCCCAGAAACACGCTCTCCGCCACGGCCGTTTGCACTGGGAGATCTGTTTCTTTTTGTTTTTTCTCTACAATAGAAACAACATATATAATTTTTTAGGAATCTTGCCTGGTAAACTTGGGAAATATTGTGGTTCTTGACAAATGAATTTATGTAATTGGGGCATAGGTTTATGGTTAAAGGTTATTTTTCCCAGTAAGTTCCAAGTGGCATGCTTTACACTACTGTTTCAAATGATGAGTTCTTCGGAGTCAAGCTTTTGTCCTCGGTCTGGGGACCGAGGGTCTGGTGCAGGGTCTGGTCCAATATGAAGGCGCACTCGGTCAGCCTGTCTCATAGAAATATAACATGAGCCATGTGGGTGATTTAAAATGTTTAATAGTCACACTGAATTAAGTAAAAAAAAAAATAACAGAAGAAATTGATTTTAATATATGCTTTATTTAACTTGGTACATGCAAAATATTATCATTTCAGCATACCCTAATATTAAAAAATGTAGTGAGGTATTTCACATTCCTTTTTGTACTAATTCTTCGAACAGTGTGTGTTTGACATTTACAGCCCGTCTCAGTCTGGAGCAGCCATTCTTTGAGTGCCCCGTGGCCACACAGAGCCGGAGGTCACAGCACTGGGGGCACAGCTCCGGAGTGGGGACAGCAAGCTAGGGCCTGTGGGCCCAATCAGGCCCTCAGCCTTGGCCCTTGAGGTCTAATGGTTTCTACATTTTTAAATGACCGAACAAAGAAATGTAGATGGCTAGGGTCCCTAGGTTATGATGTATGGGTGTATTATAGTTACCTTTGAATACATTAATTGATAAACATTGCATTTATTCTCATTTTTAATAGCAGAAAAGATAAAAACTCTAGGTGGGTTTGAGAACTATAGGTCTGTTCTGACCCCAGGTAAGGAGGCAACCTCATCAGGGAGGCCCCAGCAATTAAGGCAGCACCGCCTGGTACCACATTGCCTGGTGCCACCTCATCTGGTGCCACCTCACCTGGTGCCACCTCTCCCGGTACAACTACATCACCTGGTACCTTGTCATGAGGGTTCCCGAGTTCCTCACCATTTTGTTTGTTCCCCTTCTTGTTTGCGATGTCTGTTGCTTGCAAGAGTCAAGTTAGCTTTCTTTATATTCACTTGAAGACATTGTTATAAAGAGTATTTTGTGTTTAGTCATGTTTTACTGTCGTTCTCAGCTTCTTTCGTAGGTTTCAGTATACCCTGAGAAAAACTGCCAAGGGAAAGTGTGCTGATGGCTCTCTTTTAAGAGTTTCCCATAACCCGTCAGAAAGGAGGCATTGTCTACATCTTCATTTTACAAGATTACCAGTTGTTATCACTTATGCCTTCAGTGACCTAATTTGCAAACATATTATTAACTTCCTCTTAAAACAACCCTGGCAGAACATGAAGATGTGTGCCCAGCCCTCGGAGTGGAGGGTAGACCAGGCGGTTCTTGACAGTCTCAGGCAGGTTTCAATCTGAGGAAACCTCCTCCCGGTCAATCAGGATTTGCCTGGAAAATCACCGACCAAACACATCTCTTAATTCTGGTGTCATTTCTGACCATCTCAGTTCTTCTCCTGGACCCCACCAACTGACCCCAGAGGGAAGCTTGGTTAACTCTCAGGATGTCTGTGGGCACCAGGCTGTTGTGTTCCTCCCTCTCTCAGCTACAAAGTACCCCTGGGAACCCCTGGTACCTCTGACCCTGTTTAGAGACCAGAGCATTGAGCATTTTCTCCAGCACCCAAGCATCCCTTCTGAGACCGTAGGGTGCCAGGAGGCCAGTGAACACCCTCGAAATCCCACACTTGTTTGTGTGGTGGGCACACTTCATCATACTTATCCATCCCCAAATGTTAAATGACGATTTTGAACCACTGGCCAACATGGCATTTTGCTTCAGCATTACTTTCTCTGGGTGCAGGTGCTTCGCCAGTCTGGAGGCAACCCTTGGGTGGAGAAGACAGGAGTAGCATCTGTGCACATGGAGTTATATTCTGTCAGTTACGTCTGAGCTGCAGCACATCGGCCCTCTGGCTGCCTCTACTGATGGAGCCAGCTGGGCAGTAGAGGATGGGTTGCTGTCCCATCCAAGTCCTCTCTCCCAGCTGATGCTCTCCCAGGGAGGGGAGTGTCCTGCTGACTTTACAGCTATCTGCTTCAAAGGGGAATTACAATTCTTTTGGGCCAGCAGGAACCCCCTCGACGGGGAGGTCATGCATCCTGCCTCCTCCAGACAATGACTGGCTGGTACAGAGGCACAAACCTGGCCCCTTGACTCCAGTGGGTCCTATTCTGTGGTGCTGTTAATGCTCTAGACCAAAGCCAGTTCTCAGAGTGAATCTAGCCAGCTTTATTACTGGCAATACAATTCTTGGGTCTTAGCCAGACCAGTCGGACTCTCTACAGTGGGGCCCAGCAATAGGTGTTTGACCCACCCCAGAGGGCCTCCCATAGGATCAGTGGACATCTCATCTCCTACTGACACTACCTCCTTGCTGAGCTTCAGCCCTGCCTTCTCTTGCTTCCTTCACCCCTTTCCCTGTAGCATCCTCATCCTGGGATGGTCTTCTTCTAGGAAGCAAGGGGGCTCCCTCCTCATTGTCTCAGGATATTTCCAAATGACAGCAGACATTCCTGAATTTCTCCCCCTCCCCACCTTACCTTTTAAGTCCTACATCTCTTCTGCACACAAGGAGCCCAGTAATAATCCATGGAAATCCAGGGCAAAGTGGATCTTGGAAATCATTTAGTGTGCCTAAAACTTGACTTTTTCAGTTTTTATTGTAGATCCAGTGCCCAGGCTTGGCTTTGACAGTGTTATTTTCTCCTTTAAAAATTCAATGAAATCAAAAGGGGGGAAAGAACAGAAGGAGGAAATAAGTCCATTAATGGGAAAATTTTAAAGATCATGTAAATATCCATTTTATACTCAAAATAAGACCATGCAGGGACATTTCCACTTTGACTAGAGTCGTGCTGTCTGACACGGTGACCACAGCCACGTGTGACTGCTGAGCACTGGAAATGGTGCTGCTCCGAATCGAGACGTGCCCCATGTGATCTGTACACTGGATATCAGAGACTACCTGCAAAAAACAACTTAAAGTGTCTCATTAAAAATAGCTTAGCATTGATTACTTGTTGAAATTATAATATCTTGGATATGTTGGATTAAATAAAATATGCCATTAAAATCACTCTCACCTGTTCCTTTTTATTTTTTTAAACTTGGCTGTGGAAAATTTAATAATATTGTACATGTGTGGTGTGCATTCTTTCTTCTGGACGGCGCTCGCCTAGAGGACACCAAGAACAGCCAGCTCAACAGTGAGGCACTTGCCAGTCTGCCGTCCTTTGGGCGAAAGGAGGCTGAGTGAATGGAGGTTTGAAAACCGAGCCAAACAAAACCCAAATGGCCTTGGCTCTGCCAGGCGTGTGGCTCCCTAAGCGAGAACAGGGCTCTGGAACAGTTTCCCAATTTATCGCGTTCAGGCTGTCTTTTCACTGGTCGTGGTGATGCGGGCTGTTTGTAAGCCAGGGTGATTTTAGACCCACGTGAAGCACATCTGGAAGATACAACTTGGGAGCCATTCCCTCTGCCGGCGATGGTGGGATGTATTTGCAGGAGGAAATTCCACAGGTTCCCGTGGGCAGGTCCTTGTGATGCTCGACCAGCTCCATTGGCAGGAAACTCATCTGACATTTGCAGTTTAAGTGGTTTCCTCCGGATCTTTCTGAAAAACGGGGGAAGAACAGCTGGTCGCCATACTCAGCGTTAACGTCCTATGGGTACACTAAATGCAAAGTTTAAATTTTATTTTCTCTCTTAAATTTCTGCTCCATGAACTAGATTACCCCAATTCCTTAAATACAGACAGTTGTAATATTTTTCCTATAAACAGAAAGACAAAGTCGATCTCACAATTGTTCATTCGATGGGATGTTTAGGCAAATTACGGCATTTGAATATCCAAGAGAATCTGATACATGATAAGATCATGCTATCTCTAGATTAAAAAACTCAGTGAAACAGCATTTTGGAAGAGTTTTCTTATTGTTGCTCATAAAGTCCTTATATTTACCCCCCCCAATACTATGTATATTGATATGACTGAAATTAAAGAGAGAGTTCAGGTGACCATCAGGTTAATTCAGGGTCCTCCAATCAGCAGTGGGGTCCTTGGGGTCATTCCTCTGCCAATTGCAGCTTCGCTGGCTGTGCGCATGTGCAGGGCGCTGTGTTGGCCAATGCTCAGGGAATGTCAGTGGGTGTTTGGGTCCTGAGCTGGCGCTTCGGGGTGAGGTGGCTGCCAATGAATAAATGAATGGGTGTCTTCCAGACCTGTGTGAGGCGCAGTCTGCCTGATACAGGACCAGCTACGGCATTTGCAGGGCCCAGTGAAAAACAGAAACATTTCAAAAATTGTCAAGAATTTCAAGATGGCAATGGCAAAACAGTGAACCAAGTGTGATGGGGCCGGGCATGGTGCATTGCTCCCACCGTGATGCTTGCTCTGCCTTTATAGTGCAGCACGTGCCCGGGGACCGCACTTAGCTGGTCTCCTTTGTCAAGCATGACATTGACCTCAAGACACCAGGGAAAAGCGTAATGATGCCTGGATAGTAAGCTGGGAGGGGGACAGTGGCTGAAATATGTGGATCCAAAGTTCCCACCAACAGGTCAGACAAAATTTCTTCCTGTTTTCTGACCAAAGAAAGAGGAAGTGGTTCTCATTGTCACAGAGGATAAACTATATCCTGGGAAACAAATATTTTTGCTGTTGTACTTATTTTAAACCCCCTCCTTCCCATTCCTCCTCTTGTCTTTATTTTATTATTATTATTTTTTTTAGCATAGACTAGAAGCTTTATATAGGGGCATGAAGGTTCCTTAGCCTTAAAACAGCGATCTTGAAAGCACTGCTTTGTGCTAATTTCAATGCCCCATTGAAATTACAGAATATTAAGAATACAGTTGTGCTCTGTAGCTAATGAGGAACAGCTGTGTTGAATTGTTTTCCCCTTAGAGCTTTGCGTCTTCAGGTGGCTTGCAGCTTGCGTGTTTCTGTGTCACTGATGCCAGCTCCTGTACGAACTAACCGGTGACCCAACTCAATCAGACAGGCTGCTGTTTTTAAACAGGGAGGGTGCTCATCGCTCAAGAAAACCAAGAACTGGTTTTATGCACACAGACATAATCAATATCTTCCTGGACCACCTTGGTCTTGCCTCTGGCTTGGGAATAAGACCCCCATGGTTTCACACCAGGCTCACCAAGGTTAGGCTCCACCAACTGTGGGTGGGCGACAGCCCTGCTTCTGTGTTTCCATCTGCCCCCATCTTTTCTTCTCTACCTGAACTCCTTTCTCTTGGGTTCTTTCTGGCAGCTGAAAGCAACCAGGAGAGATTATCTGACACAGCATCTTCTGTGCCCCAGGTGCAGGTGACTCAACTGAACCTCCCTGCAAACCAATTCATTATGTGTGCTTCATTTGGGTCATGCTAAGAAGGGTGTATTTTAAAAAATGGCTTGGCAGGAGTCAGGCAATTTATAACAAGGAGGGGAGGGAAGAAGAGGCAGAGGAGGGAGATGTAGTTTGGTTGTGACTTGAACACCTGTGCACAACAGCCAGCGAATGAGCACCCAGCTAAGGGGAGTGTGCAATGCCAGATCGTGTAATTTTCAAAATTAGGTATGTAATTAACTCCACAATATCTCCAGGGAATTCTGGAACAAGAAAGGCACTGTCCTGTCCTATCAGATACCACAGCACCTGATGAAGTGTCCTGGGGATGTGGGAACAAAATGGTCTCCCTGAAAGAAGAGTTGAGCTCCTTTGTGTTTTCCTGGGGCTGCCGGGGAGGGTGCTTCCTGCTGCTTATGGGTTCTTTGCACACTCTTAATGCTACTTCAGTTTTGGGTTTAGGCTTCTTCCTGATGTAGTCTTTGCCTAAACACCCTCTTTGTAAGCTTTTGAGTCCGGGAGGATGCTTTAAGAAAAAATTTATCTAAAATATTTTGTGATAGCCATCTGCAGGTCAAAAAGTGGTGCTAGCTTCCTATGTATGCATTGTTTTATTGAGAATTTTTTTTAGTATTATAGTCTTAATAGTCTTAATAAAATAGCCAAAGAAATAATACATTGAAAAGGGAAATTGAAAAGAGAAACAGAGTCTCAGGTCAAATGCTCTAGACTGTGTTAAGAATTTAACCCTATCAGGGTTTGACTATTGCATCATTGGATGTAATAATGGGGCAAATTTTTAACAATAGAGATTTCTGACTATTGACAACTTCACAGCTACTGACACAGGAGGAGCATGGAGGTCCATGGATGAGACATGACATGTCCAAGTAGTAGCAGGGCTTTGAGCATCTTCATGGATTCCCTGCCCTGCCCTGGGGGCTGCGCCATTCCCACACACTAAATATTAAGTGCTTGGGGACATGTTTGTGCAGCAGTGCTGGCACAGTGCCACCACCAGCATGAGATGCCACCTGCACTCCAACAGCTTACAGTCTGGTGATTTCATAGGAGGAGTGGAATCTGACTGTGCTTTTAAATATGGGACCTGGAACACCCAAGGGCCTTTGCAGGCTGGGGTTGATTGCTGCATCCTGGTTTTTCTCAAAGCAAACGTCCCGAAGGGCATCAAGAATCTGTAGCTGCAGGTACACACACAAGGAACTCGCTCTTGGTGATTTGTTTTGTGGTCCTAATTCCTATGGTTTCTCCTGGGAAGACTACAGTAATGCACACACTCAGGGACATGCTGGAGAGAGAAGGAGGGGGAAGCACCACAACTCTTGTGACCGGAGAGCCCTCTCAGATAGGACCACAAAGAAATCACTCCGGGGGCATTTCCACCTTCAGGCCCTTGTCTCCCCCTCCAGCTTCTCACTAGAGGAGGGAGAGTGGCTGGCCAGTTTCTAAGTTTTTGTACTTACAGTTGAGCTGGTTCAGCTTTGGGTTGCATTACCTGAAAAAGCGTACCATCTACCTCCTTCAAGTTTTAGATCTAGACATCCTGGCAGAGATGCTGCCTCTCAGTAATGCTGTGGCTTCTCTCCCTGGGCACACAGCTAAACTACAGCGCCTGGTCTTCTTGCACGTGTCCAGGTTTTGACCAATGGTTGCTGTGTGGAGAGTTGAAGGCTACTTCCAATTCTGTCCTATAAAAGAATATGTCCTTTGCTCTCCTTTCCTGCCCCACGCCATGTGTCAACCTTGGAGGCTGAGTGTTAGACTGGCCAGGCTGCAGGAAGGTGGGTCCCCGAATGACTGCATGGACAGAGGCCCCCACCCCCAGCAACACTGTTTCCTGATTAGAGAGAAGTAAAATTCTGTAGCATTAAAATACTAAAGCTCTGTGTTCATTTGTTAGAGCAGTTAGCCTACCCTTACCAAGACAAAGGCTAAGCTGGCAGTTGTAGAAGATATCTTATCTAAAGTGGTTTCTTGTCAAAGACTAAAGGAATGCCTTGGGTAGGTTTATCAAGATTTCAGGATATCAATTATACAGTAAAACAGCAGGGGACTAATACTTAAGGAAAAACCTCCACGTAAACAAAAAACCGGCTTGCTGTGCTAGTCTCTTCTAGGTTTTGAGCATCGGCTTATTTTCTAGGGCCCGGATGTGGCTCCTGGCCCTGGGAGACCTGGGGATTCCATTTCACTGACAGCAGGGGGTGCTCTGGGAATGTGTTCTTTAAATTAGCATTTACCTCTAGTAATGAAAGTTTAGGAGCCCAAAAAAGATTTTCAGTTTTTTGATCAATAAATAAATACCTGCTAACTTTGGAAACACAGATGAGCTCAGGTTCAGAATTTGAAAGGAGTCAAGGTGGCACTAAGACGGTTCACACGGTTAAAATGCAATAGCAAACACTAAGGGAGGCCGAGGTTTATTCCCAGACCCATCCTGCACCTTGGGTGGAGAGACCCATTGCGTCCCAGGTTGGACAGCGCACAGGGCCGTGATGCCAGGTGTCATTTTGTGAGGTGGCATGGGGGTCAGGCTGTTCTGTCTTCTCCTTATGCTCTTGCCAAGTGAGGGTGACTTTTGTCTGCGCTGCTCAGTTCCTGCCATGCCATAGCCACACTTTAAATGAGGACTCTGCAAAGGGGAGTTCTACGGAGGAGGTAGGAGGGAGGGTGGGGGTGGAAAATGCAGCTGGTCTGGGGGTACCCTTGCTTCCTGGTTTTCAGTTTCCCATCTGCAAAGTGGAGCTGTTGTCCTCGCTCACCAGGCTGCCATAAGTGGGAGGGAGACCAAGTCCCACAGCCTGGTGGTGAAGTCTCATGTCTTTTCTTACATGGATCTGGGAGCGAATTTTTCTAGAGTTCTCCTGGCTGTCGGTTGGCTGGTGCCCCCAGTGTCCTGACCAGTCCATGTCTGGCCCCCAGAGTACAGTCCTCCCAGCCCACATTCCCAACCTCCAAGCATCCAGGGCAGGGACAACTTCCCTCCTGCACTGTCCTTGCTGCATCATGTTGCCTCCCCACCTGTTTCTCTGTCCACATTCCTAGTTGGTTAAAAGTGAGTGCGACAGGTTTTCTTCATGGCATTCCTGTCCTAGCAGTAGTTGCTGAATGAATAAATGAATGAAAGAATGAGAGAACGAATTATGGGCTAAGTATATACTTCCTTTAGAATCTGATCAGGCCCCAAAGCATTTTTGTGTCCTCTGCTGACTTGGCATCACGTCTGGAGGGCTTCAGGAGCACAGAGGCCCTTGGGGTGGGGAACAGGACCTGTCACCTCACCTGGGTCCCAGGTGCCCACGTCCACACTAGGAACTTGATGAGGTTTTGTGGATGAGTGTGTGAATGAACAACTTACCTGTTCATCATTTAAGGGCAAGGATCACTAAGGCTGAAGTCTGTGTTGCTTTCTAAAACCTGTCTTTCTCAAGTGATTAGTGGAGGTCCCTTGACCCCTGATGGGGCTTGTATCCCCAGGAGATTCCTCACTCCCCTTGACTTGCAGGTCCCGGTGTCAACACATGGCTTGGGGCTGTCCTGGAGGCCAAATGGCAAGTGTTGAGAAACTAAGGTTGTTTATCTAAATCTAGCACAAGATTTTCCCCCATACTTCATGTTGCCTTGGCAACTAAAAAACATTCAGCTAGAATTTTCTGAGTTTAGGCAACAAGGTACCATTTTCTCCATCACTGTCCATGGAAGATTTATTTGATAACAGGTTTCAGGCCATGTATAGTAGGATAATAGTGTTTTTATTAGGTGAAAGATGGGGAAAGGGGAGGAAAAACGGGCCCTAGCTTAATTCTACTCTCAGAGCTTTCTGCTTGAGCAAGTACCCATGTGTGGTGGACCTGCCCGGGAGTCGTAGACTTGTGCAGATTTGCAGGGATAGAGCAGTTGTGTCTTGGCATTCACACCACTTTGCCCCTCCTCACCCCAGTGGAAGCAACCCCCTGAACTTTGGGTGATCCAGGAACTTAAACCAGGCAAGACTGTTTGTCTTTCCAGGGTGTCTGGAAGAGTCCTCAGGGAGACAGGAGTGCTCAGTGACAGGGCACAGTTACAGAGAAACTGTGTGTGGCATGGGGCACTTCCTGGTGGTTCCACAGAGAAAATGCCCTTTCCAGGCAGCTGGGCTCTCACAGGTTCAGCACCAGTGTCCTCTGGGATTCAGTTTCTGTCCCTGGATCAGCCAGGTGAGGCACTGCTCTGACCGGCAGGTCTCAGGTTTCCCCTTGTTCAGGTCTCAGGAGGTGCAGTCCTCAGGCTGGGGCAGGGGGCAGGGGGTAGGGGGCAGGGGTGAGGGGACTGGACACACTCCAAGACACTTGGGCACAGCTGCCTGCAGTCATGGGGAGGTGCTCACGTCCAGAGGCTAGGACTCCCTGTTAACATCACTACACCCAGTGGGACTGCCAAACCTGCACTTCTCCCACTCCTTTGCAGCCAGCCTTCAGGGGCCTGGTTGCACCTGTTGGTGCACCTGCTCCTGCTGCCCACCATGGCAAACCCAGCCACTAGCCTGGCATTTCTGCAGTTGTCTTCTGATTGTGGGGTGCTCTCAATCCCCCTGTCCCTGACCATGGTGACATTCTCTCATTTGCTCCTCAGTTGGTGGTCTCTTAGGGTGCAGCACAAGCCATGGCTGCTTCCTTAGCCTTTCCAGTAATTCAGAAGGCAGACCCAACCCTAATAAACTCCATCTGCCTAGTGCATTCCCTGAAAATAAACCTGAACCAAAAAAGCCAAACAGTACCTAAAAAGGAAAAAACTTCAATGCATGAAAGCCCAGTGCCATGAAAGCCCAGGTGGGGCTGGAGCAAGAGAAAGACTCAGTGGTGCTGGTTGAGTCTCCAGGATGTTGGTGTTTTATTCACCTTTGATTTCTTGCATTAGTTTTTAGTTTTTAAAAATATTATATCACAATATTGTTTATCTAGATTTCTGAGTTGTATTGCTGTCTGCTAAAATTTTGTGCCTGAGGCCAGTGCCTCACCATCCTGTCCCTAATCCCAGCTCTGGTTGTTTGTTAGAACTATAAAGTACCTCAAGGAAAATCCTAATAAGAAATGTGTAGGGCCTCCATAAAGAAAACTGGAAAACTTCACTTAGGTACATAAGTATTATTTGAATAAATTAAGGGTATATCACTTTTTAGGTTTTCTTCTTTCTTAATGTATGTATTCAAGGTTTTAAATATATCTTTGTGCACAAAATAACTCTACGCTGTAGTTTTTTGATATATACAGTGTTTGTTACATTCAGTTCAAACTCTTGCTATATTTGTGTTCTGATTTTGCCTTTGACCCATTGGCTATTTTACATACTGCATCTTTATCTCCAGGCACCGGGGGATATTCTAGTTGTCTTGCTGTCCCTGTTGTACAGCTCAACCGCATTGTGATCAGACAACAATTCTTCGGGTGATCCCAGTGTTTTGAAATTTGTGGTGACCCACCTTACACTCGAGCTATGGGGGCTCCGAGTGTCTGCATCCGTGTGCTGGTAAAGCATCTGATTCTGCAGCTGTGGAATGAGTTCTTCCCTGCCTGCCAATTACATCAGACTTTATCACATTTTCATCATTTTCTATATCCATATACCTTTTTGTCTGTTTTCTTTTTCTGGCATCCCTGAAAGTGTTATGTTAAAATCTCCTTCTGAACTTGTGAATTTGATTATTTATGCTTTTAATTGTTTCTATTGTCACTTTATATATTTGAAGCAGTGGTATAGTGTATGCTAATTCAAAATGTTATATTATCCTTGTGAAAAGACAATTTCATCACAAGAAATAGCCATCTTTTCCTCTAGGAAGGCTCTATACCTTAGTGTCTACTTTGCATGTATGGGTATAGCAGCATCATAGTGAGCGCTCCATACAAGTCTTAATAAATTTAAAAAGATTGAAATTCTATAGTATCCTTCTTCAACCACAATGGAATAAAATGAAAAATTAATAACTGAAGGAAATCTGGAAAATTCACACATGTGTGGAAATTAAACAACACACTCTAACAACCAATGAGTCAATAAATAAAGAAATCACGAGGGATTTAAAAAGTCCTTTGAAACAAATGAAAATGAAAACACAATGTATCAAGACTTATGGGATATAGTGAAAGCAGTGGTCAGAAATAAACTCATAGCTGTAAATGACTACATTAAAAAAAGATTTCAAATAAGCAACCTAACCTTCCACCTTAAGGAACCAGAAAAAGAAGGGCACACAAAACTTAAATCTAGTGAAAGTAAGGAAATGATAAAGATTAAATTGGAGATAAACAGAGAGTAGAAAAACAGTGGAGAGAATCAGCAAAACCAAAATCTGTTTTTTTTAAAAAATAAAAATATTGACAAATATTTAGTTAGATTAACCATAAGAAATAGAGAGACAACTCTAATTACTAAAATCAGGAATAAAAGTAAAGGCATTACTACTGATTTCACAGAAATAAAATAAATTATAAGCAAACACCATGAACAATGTTATGTCAACAAATTAGATGAACTAAATAAAATGTACCAATTCCTAGAAACACATGTAGTACCAAAACTGACTCAAGAAAAAGGAGTCTATATCTTAATAGATCAATAACAAAGAGATTGAATCAATAATAAAAAATTTCGTAATGAATACAAGTTCAGTACCAGATAGCTTCACTGTTGAATTTAATCAAACATTTAAAAAGGAATTGATACCAATTATTCTCAAACATTTCTAAAATAATAAGAGGAGGAAAGACTACCTAACTCATTCTGTGAAATCACTATTATCCTAATACCAAAGCCAGATGTGAAAACCCTCAACAAAATACCAGCAGCCCAAACCAACAGCATATTAAGAAGATTAAACACCATGACTAAATAGGACTTATCACAAGAATACAAGGTTTTTCAACATACAAAAATTAAGCAATGTGATATATCATATTACTAGAATGAAGGAGAAATAATCTCAACTGATGCAGAAGGAACATTTGACAAAATCCAACACCCTTTCATTATAAAGACACTCAATAAACTAGAAATAGAAGAAAACTTTCTTAATAAGATAAAAGGTATCTGTGAAAAACACACAACTAACATCATACTCAATGGCGAAAGCCTAAAAGCTTAACTCCCAAGATCAAGAAAAGGTAAGAGTGTCTGTTTTCAATAATTCTCTTCAACATTGTACTGGGATTTATCACTAGGGCAATTAGTCAAGAGAAAAAAAAGGCACTTGTATTGGAAAGACAGAGGCAAAACCATTTCTATTACTCTATTATTACAGCACTCTGCATCTTATAGACTACATAGTCTTATAAATAGAAACCTCAAAAGAGTCTACAAAAAAGCAATTAGAGCTAATCATTGAGTCTGCAAAGTTGCTGAATACAAGACTGACTACAAAAATCAGTTGTGTTTCTACTCATTACCAATGGACAATAAAATATAAAATTGTATGTAGAATTCTGTTTACAGTAACATCCAAAGGAATACAAGACAACAATAAATTTAACTAAGAAAGTGCAAGACTCATATATCAAAACACACAAAAAATTGTTGAAATTTTTAAGAAAACCTAAACAAACAGAAAGATATCCCATATTCATAGATTAGAAGACTTAATATTGTACAGATGATAATACTTTCCAAAGCAATCAAGTCAATTTCTGTAAAAAAGTCCAATGACCTTCATTTTCACAAATGGAATATTTGATTCTAAAATTCATATGGAATTGCAAGGAACTCTGAGTAGCCAAAAATACCTTGGAAAAGAAGAACAAAGGAAAGTAAAATGTATACATATTGGGAAGGAGGACATAAAATTGCCTTTGTTCACAGATGATATGATTGTGTCTATAGAAAACCCCAAAGAATTGGCCCAATAATGCTCCTGGGACTAATAGGTGATTATAGCAAGGTTATAGGATACAAAACTAATACACAAAAGTTAGTTGCTTTCATGAACAAGTGAGATTTGAAATTAAAAACACAATATCATTTACATTAGCATTCCTTAAAATAGAATATTTAAATATAAATATAACAAAATCTGTGCGAAGATGTATACAAAAAAAGCAACAAAACTCTGATGAATGAAATCAAAGAAGAACTAAATAAAGAGATATTTTATGTTCGTGAATAGGAAGATTCAATTTTGTCAAGATGTCGGTTCTCAAGTTGATCTATAGATTTAGTGCAACCTCTTATCAGTCAAAGTTATTTTGTGGATATTGAGAAACCCACTCATATGTTTACATGGAAGCAAAAGACCCAACACAGTCAACACAATACTGATGAAGAAGAACAGAGTTAGAGGACAGACACCACCACCTGACTTCAAGACTTGCTATATGCACTCATTGATACAGAGTGGTGTTGGTGAAAGAGCAGACACAAAAATGAGCAGAACAGAAACACAGCCCCATGAATATAGTCAACTGACAAAGGAGCAAAACAATGCAATGGAGCAGAGAGAGTGTTTTTTTTTTTTTTTTTTTTTTTTTTTAAATTAAACAAATGCTGCAAGGACACACTATGGGTTTGGACAACTTTATGATAACATGCATCCATCATTATAATATGAGGTTAAACATGGAATAACCATATGATCTAGTGAGTCCACTTCTGAGTGTATGTTCAGAAGAACTGAAAACATATGCTCAAACAGAGATATGTACCTGAATGTTCACAGCGACACTATTGACCATAGACAAGAGGCAGAAACAACTCAAATACTTACCAATGAATGAGTGGGTGAACAAAAGTGATGCATACATAGGATGGGATATTATTCAGCCATAAGAGAAATGGAGCACTGAGACCTGCTACAACAGGGATAAAACTTGACAACCTTATGCTAAGTGAAAGAAGCTGGACACAAAAGACCACATGTTGTATTATTTCATTTATAGAAATATCCTAAAAAGATACATTTTTAGAAGCAAAAAGCAGGTGAGTAATTGCCAGGGTCTGAGGGAGGGTCAATGAAAAGGCATTACAAATGGGCGCAGGGTTCCATTTTGGGGTGATGAAATGTTCTGTGATCAGACAGTGGTGATGGCCACAGTACGTTGAGAATATACTAAGAGCCACTGAGTCAAAGAGTTTAAAATGGTTAACACAATAAATTTAGCATTGTTGAATTTTTAAAGACTCATGTAACAAACCCCATGTGGACAAAGATATCAATGGGAATACTATTTTAAACACTGAATAATTAGAAACAACCTAATTGCCCACCAATGCTTATGATTGAACTATTGTGGAGCAGATATTCAGTGTGTACTACACAGCTATTTTAAAGGTTATTATAAACACTGCAGCAAAATGTAATAATTATATTCAGAAAATGAGCAGAGCACAGCATTGCATGCATTCTTCTATAACAGTGGCTTTAAAACAGTATATACATAAGCAAAGATAGAAAAGAAAAAGACAAAAAATTAGTTCTGTGTGATTTTATGAATTATTTAAAAATTTCATTTCAATTTTTCTTATGATAGAAAAGTTGTTGCCAGTCATTTAACAAATACTTATCAAATGTTTACTTGTGCTATCAGAAAAAATAACAACTTAAATACTTAAGTTTAAGATTGAAAAATAGCACTAAGATATAAAGCAATTGCCGTTTTGGAAATATTTAGCAGAACACATTTTGAATTGTTGCCAAATGCTGGCTAAGCCCTTGATTTCCTTGTGATTAACACTTACAGTGGACTTCAAAATCTTTCATTCTATCAACTATTTCAATGAGGGAAAATGATGTTTCTTTTGATTTATCTTAAAGTTTCTAAGCTCACCAGCATTAATATGATGTCTTAAAAGACCAATGTCTTCATTCATTTATTCTTGTGCTTGTTTATAAAATATTCATTTCTTACCAATAATACATTAGACACCATTGGGAAGTAGAGAAAAGCAAAATGCAAATCTTTCCCCCAAGAAGTTTAGGTTTAATAAATGAGATGACACATACAGTGAACCAGGTCTTTTAAAGTAGGTGTTTCATTTGAATTCCAACACTAACATAGAGAACATTTGTTCCACATAAGCACATTGTAGAAAATAAAATTATATTCATGAAATTTTTCTAGTTCAAAATAATCAGACCTTACTCTTAGCCAAAATTCTGTGAATTCTTGTTTTAATAAGGTGCCACTTGACAACTTTACTGTGCAGCTGCCTTGCTCAATTGAATATTGGTTAGTTTCGTGGCTTCTTGTTGAAATTAGGAAAAGCGTCCTTTGCCATGTATTGAATACTCATTCAATTGCAAGCAAACACTTGGAGTAGATTCCCACCAAGGCCGACAGAATTCAGTATCGATGTCCATGTGTCACAGTCTCCTGTGTGCCACCATGGCGGACACTGAGTGATGAACACCCCCACCCCCATCCCTGTGTTCCAATCCCACTTTTCTAAACCTTTATGTTTTGGTCCTGATTGTGGCTTTCAGTTGCTGCAAAAGGGGATGGTGATACAAGACAAAACTGGTGACAACATTCACTTAAGAAGGGACCAAGCTGATGACCCAAAGCAGATTCCACTGGTACGTCACCCCTCAAACCCTGGGTCTGATGACCAGGAGTCTTAAGTTCATTACTAACATTGGGGTAACTATTCAGATTATAGTAGGTGCTTTGTAGAGATGTGAGCTAGATAGAAAAACTTCTGTGCTGCTGTTAAAAAGAACCAACTAACCCAAATAAATTTTAGGGAAAACTAAAATCTTTGTTACATTTACAAAGGTTTGGCTGCCTTAGAGATTTCAGATTCTTTTTAGTTTATTAAACATAAATATGTGTATGTAATTTAGTTTATTTCTTAATGTGTTTTGTTTAGTAGCTTAATAGCAGTAAAATTGTGCAATTTAAACTTAAAACTTGAGCTATCACAAGGTGTTAAATTTTTGCTTTCTATCACTATTTTAGAATGTTATACAAAATTAATATGATAAAAATATTATAGAAAAAGAAAAAATCAAGTTTTCTGTAATTATTGTTTTAATGTGACAAAGCAAACATAAAACTTTCTCCATTTAGAAAATGAATAGAGGAGAAAAGTGAAAAACATTAGAATTTATATATGAGTTTTTTGTTTATTTTTATTAAGATAATAATAATTTGACCATGTGGGCAGGAAAATATAGTATAAATCTTCCTAGATCATATTGTTTGAGGAAAAATATCTGTGGGAAACTAAACTTCTGTACAGTTAACTACAGATAACCTGAATTTTGGTCATTAGAGATGAAAATAAAATATATGTCATGAACAAAATTTGAACTTTTCTGTAGTGACTAACAGATGAAAATCCACTTGCTCCTTGGTGTAACAGTGATCCAGTCAAGAGCTTGTCCACTCAGAGTGTTTTGTGCAGCAGAGTTGATGGCATCATTTGGATGAGTAACTACACTTTTGTCCTTATCGTCTTATAAAAATGAAGGAGGAAGAAAGAGAGGGAGCCAACACTAGGGGTAGGGTCTTTGCTACAATGGAGACAGGGTGGAAATCACGCACACCCCAGGGAGCCTTTCCTGACCTTGATAGCTGCACTACACCCAGGGGCAGAATCCACTGTGTGTCTGCTAGGCCCTCTGATTTACTCTCATCTGGTTAATTGTCATATTCCACTTGAACTTATCACATTGTTTTATATCAAACTGTTATTATTATAAATCTCCGGTAACTAGGAAAACAAACCACCTCTCTGTTGTGAATCATCTCGATGGAGTAATCAATGTCTGGCCATGGTGAAAAGTGGGGTGTTGTGCATTCTTTACTAATTTCACCTAATCTGGTAGAGTAGTTGGCACCACATAATTTTTTTTCCTCCTTAATTTCCCAAATGTGAAGGTACAGTTGACTTGGTGTGGATTGTGCCTTCAGTTATATTCAGGGTTTTGATGTGCAACCACCATGAGTCTTCACTGCTAATGATATTGTCATATGATGCAGCTGGCCATGCTGCCCAGCCAACCCCCAGCGTACACTCATAGGCAGCAGAAATCAAAGGAGCGATGATTTATCTTCTGCCCTCCATGTGGCTGAGCAGTCACTCTGGGTGAATGGTATCTGTTGATGCCATTAGGGCTCTGAGTTTTCTCAAGGGCTGCTAACTACCCATATTGTGAGCTAACTGACAAACCAGTTAGGCAGCAGGCACCTTGGCCGTGTCCTCCCCATGTCCTTCGTGGGACTTTCTCACAACCTTGCCCAAATGGACAGCATCTGGCTCTCAGCTGTTCCTATCCTGCTGGTGGCTGGTCACCTGCCACAATTCAGATGCTGGAGTCCCCCTCTTGCACCAAATCCTTCAGTGTTTTTCCTGTAACTTTCATTTGACATAAATCCTTCCTTAAAAGATATTTTCCTAGGAAAAAACTGACCAATTTATACGATTAGAGTGGATGGTCAATCCGAGTGTTTAAAGACAGTAAGTTTTTTAAAAATACATATATATTTTTTAAAAATATATATATTTACTCAAACTATTCTAACACAAAATTGTTGTTATGTGTTGAGTTGTGTCCCTTCCTGCCTTTGAAAAAAGCTATGTGGCTCCCAAGTGGAGGGTTTAAAAAATAGTGGAACTCAATCAGGGAGGATTCCACATGCCAGTCATCAGATCTTCCTCTGGGGAAAGTTGGGTCCTAAACAATCACTCAGTACTTACATGATAATGTACATGTAGGTTACCATAGCTCAGCTTTACTACTTACACTTCAATAAAATGTTTACCTTCTATAGGAAGATTAATTTGGAGAACTCCCAGGTATAAAGTTGGCCCTTGACACACATGTATTTCCAAAGCATGTTGTTCACGGTTCTGAATTGCTAAGGCTCATTTTGGAGACAGTTTTTGTCACATGCCTGTGTACTATGCACCCCACATTTTATGATATACTCAGAACACAGAAGGATGGCACAGTGATTGTAAGTATGGAGAATTTGAGATGCAAAATTCTGTCATTTGGTGATCACTTGGAGTTGTCATTTGTGTTTAAAATTTGAAACAGTTTAAAATTCAAAACAGAGTGCAAATGAGATAATGTTTTCTTTAGAAAGTGCAAATTTTTCTTCATACATAAAATATTTTACAGAATTTGCATATCATTAAAATTGAAGTGTATTTAAAAATGTTATTTAAAACAACACATCAAGAAATAATTGCTACTACCTGTTGTTTCATGTTTACTAATGAAACAATTGATGCCTTTTATAGAGTAGATGCAATTTCTGATCAATAGTTCACACTCAATGTCTCATTTTATTCTTATCTTATTGCATTGGTGTGGACCATAGTCACGGTGGTAATAATATAGGTATCTGACTTGAAAGGCAATTGCATCTACTATGTCATCACCCCACACAATGTTAGCTCTGTGCTCCTGATGTAAATGTATGTTTATGTTAACAGGAGTGAATGTGGGTATATTGTATTTGGCCAAGTTAGTACCAGGATCATAGGCTGTGGAAATTCTTTGTGGCCTAATAAATTCTCTCTTTTGTAAATGTGCCATGGGTGTTTGAAAATAATTTCTATGTTCCATTAAAAATTTTATTTTTATATATCTATTAGGTTAAACTTGTCAGTTGTATACTAAAACCCTCCTTTTTTGTATACTTTATTATCTGTCAGTTTCTAAAGTTGTGTTAATGGCTCCCCTAATTATTCTGGATCTGTCAGTTTCTTCTTGTATTTATAACAGTTTTTGTGGTATGTATCTCAAAGCTCTGTCCCCAAAGGAATAAAAATTTATGGCTCACACATTCTTCAAGGATTACACCTTTGATCATTATAAAATATCCACCTTTTTCCATTTTATGTTTTTCTTAATTTTTACTTTTTCTGATATTAATAGTGGACTCACTCATTTTTCCATCTAGCTTACATTTTTATTTTTTCATTTAATTTCTTATAAAGCACATATAAATAAATTTTATTTTTAACCTAAATCTAGGAGATCCTTTTAGTAGAAGAATTCAATCTAGAAAACTCTTATGTTCAAACATTTTCCTTCATTTAACTTATTTTTTAATATTTTATTTTAATTGTTGTTTTTGTACAGTTTTCTGTCTTCTACTCCCAACCCAGCCCACTGCCCCAGCCCTCCCCACCTCCCTCCCATTTCCACCCCCCCTAGTTTTTATCCATGTGTCTTTTATACTTGTTGCTCTAAACCCTTCCTCTTTTCTCTTGAAATTCCTACCCCTCTCCTCTCTTGTTCTCAATTTCAGTGTCTTTGGTTATATTATGCTTGTTTGTTTTTTCTGTTGATTAGGTTCCTGTTAAAGGTGAGATCATATGGTATTTGTCTTTCACTGCCTGGCTTGTTTTGCTTAGCACAATGCTCTCTAGTTCCATCCATGCTGTCACGAAGGGTAGGAGCTCCTTCTTTCTTTCTGCTGCATAGAATTCCATGGTGTAAATGTACCATAGTTTCTTGATCCATTCATTTACTGATGGGCAGCTAGGTTGCTTCCAACACTTGACTATTGTAAATTGTGCTGCTATAAACATTGGGGTGCATAGGTTCTTTTGGATTGGTGTTTCAGGGTTCCTAGGATATAATCCTAGCAGTGGAATTGCTGGGTCAAAAGGTAGATCCATTTTTAGTTTTCTTAGAAATTTCCATACTGCTTTCCATAGCAGTTGTACCAGTCTGCAATCCCACTAACAGTGCTCTAGGGTTCCCTTTTCTCCACAACCTCTCCAACACTTGTTGTTTGTTGCTTTGTTTATGATGGCCATTCTGACTGGTGTGAAGTGGTATCTCATTGTGGTTTTAATTTGCATTTCTCTGATAGCTAGCGATATTGAGCATCTTTTCATGTGTCTCTGGATCCTCTGTATGTCCTCCTTGGAGAAGTGTCTGTTCCAGTCTTTTGCCCATTTTTCAATTGGGTTGTTTATCTTCTTAGAGTGGAGTCATGTAAGTTCTTTATATATTTTGGAGATTATGTTTACCATTTGTAGCTTGATTTGTAGTGGCTTGTGCTTTGACAGTCAAATTTCTACATCAATTTAAAGACCTGGTGGCTTCACCAGCCTTCCAGTCTGTCTCAGGTGCTCGTAGCTGCAGGACAACATCATCTCACCTGGTCATCAATGAGTCCTCATACAGAGTCTGTGAACTGAATGAATTTGGGGGTTGGGGTATGGGGTCCAGGTGCCCAGAAGGTCCTTGAGTTGCTTTCTCATCATTCCAGAGCAGAGAAATCTCAGCCCTAGGAAGCCAGTAGAAGGTGTTCGCTCCGGCTGTGACATCACTCTACAGAATACTGAGCACCAGCTTCCTAGACATTGAGCAGAAACTTTCGGGGACTCAGAGTGGCAGGGCTGTTGCAAAAGCAAGTAACTGTATGAAGGCCCACTTGAATTATGTAGCCAAACACTGGGGTGGATTAAGGAAGACTGATGTTTTAACAAATCAGAATGTTAATTAATGTCTGTGTGACTCTTTTTAACACATTTTTCATTATGATGCTTGGAACCTGAATAAGTTTTTTGAGTCTCCAGCTGGAGGAAATTTAAACAGCATCCTTTCTGCAGAACTTAAAGGTCTTGGACATCAAATAATTTCCTAACATTACAGAAATATTTTATGTGTTTTAAATATTAGTCTCATCCTTTAAATAATGGGAGGAAACTGTTTTATTGTGGTAGAGCTGCCATAAGTAAGAGCCCAGAGGACCCTTGGAAATATGTTACATTGCATTAATTGTCCATTGTATTAATTTTCTGTATTATCTGTGATACTGGAGCGGGCTGGGGCACACCAAATGGGTTAATGACTGTGCCGTAAATAAATGGGAAGTGTTTAAGGCAATACTAATTGAAATGCATTCATGCAATTACAAATGCCCGTGTCAAGCTCAGTGCCTCTAAATGCCCACTCTTGTCCTGGAATGGCCTGTAAAGCGACTGTAGGATGTCTGAGCCTTTTCATTCATTCCTAACCAAGCTCCCCACAGAAGCACTGTTCATCCACCCCACCCAGCAAGTTCTGGCTGCTGGAGCACCAGTGGGGTGGGAGGTGAAAATTCAGTCTCACCCAGTGGGGAGGTCACAGCAGTTCTCTCCTGGCAAGACAGTCAGTTCTCTGTTCAGCCAGTTCCATTAGCTTGGCTGGGTTTTCTGAAGCTATGACCTCAAATCATGTGGACTAACCCCCACTATGTCACCTTTCACTCACACAGGGGACAGGTTCAGGGAGGGGCTGATAGGAGGAAAGTGCTGGTCTGCAAAAAGGTGATACTTTACAATTGCTGAGTATGCCACAGCAGCACACATGTGTGCACACATACATGTGTGAGTCTCACTGAAACCCTGGTAAGTGAGCAGGGATGAGTGGTCATCCCCAGGTACAGGTGGGAAAACTGGCAGGCTAGTTCAAGATGACTTAGCTGACAAATGGCTGGGTTGGGACCAGGAGCCTTGTCCCTAGAGCTCAGGTGAGCGCACCTGTGGTTCTCTCAAGAATGAGACCCTTCTTTATGGTCTGCCCCATGAGAGCTCTACTGCAGAGCCAGCTGAGGAGAGGGGCCAGGATGGTGGAGATGCTCAGAAATGGATGGCCTCTTGAGACCCAATTTCTTTGTAGGACTGCACAGGATCCCAGGAAAAACTGCAGTGTGCTTGGAGGGTCAGACAGCATTCAAAGGACATCCTTTGCTAGGCATGCATTGTATTCTTTTAGAAAATCAATGAGACCGAAGTAACACATGTGGCTGCATGTCCTGTGGAAGTTGTTCACCCTTGTACTGTTGTTCAGGGTTGTCCTTCAGCCTCGGGGGAAGGGGAGGACTGGGAGCAGCAGTCTGCAGGTACTCCACACTTTCTCTGTCACCCTCTGGCCCTACAATCTGTCTTCCAGAGGCAAAGCAAGCCATGCCGTCTGGCCTTCCTAGAGAGGCCATCTGTGCAGGTCATCTCTTGCAGGGGTCAACACACCACAGAGCCCCGTGTCTCCATCAGAGTCAAAAGGACATGCTGACCAAAGTCGGAGCTCATTCGGGGCCGGCTATCTACATTGGTGGGAACAAAGGAAGTCTGTTTGATTTTCAGGGGAAGGAAATTCCACAGGGGAAAAAATATGGACTTAGGTAGTCGACAATATCAGTTCTAAAAATGCAATTTCCGGATTAATAACAGGGATGCTGTTCTAGTTGGCTGGCTCCTTCAGGACGTGCGCTTTTGACCCACAGAACATATTGTGCCCCGTGGCTCCAGCTGAAGTACAACGTAACAGTCCTCCCCTTTTTAATGCGTGATGTCTATTAAAGTGGCCACTGCTTGTACGGGGTCCTCGGTGGAAATGAGAAATGCACCTCAGTCAGTGGACTGGCTGCTGGTTAAAATTTAAAAGCTTGTAACTTTAATATTTGCATGTCTATAGATTGCATGATGATAGGGAAAATTTCACAAAAATAGTGTGGTTCTTATATGAAACCACTTATATGACTTCTCTATGTCTTATATGACACGTTCTGCTTAGAAAGATTAAGGACTTACATCAAGGACTTAGCATAAAGCAAAATTTATGATCACATATGCATACTTCATACACATACCACATATGCACACATTATGTACATGGATGTGTGTATTGATACACACATATATACATGTATATGTTTATAACACATACACTATGATTTTAGAACTATTTCACCATTTGTATCTTACTAGTCTACTTTTGAGAATAAGTGGGAAGAAAGAACAGGTGGTCTTGCATTTACAGAGAGACTCATCAGTTACCTGTCTTGTGTTTCTAGTTGAGAAGTCAAATTTCCTCTTCAGGAAGTAATCAGACTCCAAAGGGAAAAATAAACAATAATGAACAGTGTAAGTGAAGATAAAAGAATTCCACATGACTGTGAGCTTCAATTTATCCACCTGCCACTATGGGTGTAAAGGAAGGGAACATAGTATATTTTAAGGGTTAAAAAATTAGACTCATCAGAAAATGAGAAGATTTAAGAAAACAGGGACCAGGCCATTAGAAGAATAGTAAATATAGTACACAGCTTCAATGACAGTATTGTTAAAATCTAAAAACCATTATTATCACTTTTAAATTGCTGTAGTATTGAGTGGATAAAAACCTAGTCCCTATTTTGTAAAAAAGGGAGTTTTTTTGTTTTAAAATATTCATCCTGATCATTGTCAATTATTATCATGAACAAGGTAGGTATTTGGACAGATAGATGGCCCCACATTTCCTCTTGGTCCTTGGACAGGTATAGCTCACAAATTAATAAATACTATTTCTTTGAAAATTCACATATTGTGAATTACTCCTAATTATTTTTAGGGGAAATGTCAAACAGATTCTGAGTTTTATGGTGAACTCAAGCAAATCTCCTAAAATGCTGCCCCCCATGAGAGTCATTGTGCCCAGTTTCTTTTCACCATTGACCTGTGGCTCCTGGTGGGGGTGGACGCACATCTGGGCAGAGCCACGTAGTCAGTGGTTGGTGCAGCCTCTGCATCAGGCTTCAAGTGAGCATCCAAGAGCTGCCAGGGCATAAGAAAAGAGGAGGTGGTTCTGTGGACAGTCCTGTTCACTTCCCAGACCATATCTAGAATCTGTCCACCTCTCCCAATTGAAGTGTTTGCATCAGTTTTCTTTCTAAGAATGATATTATCCTAGGTCCAGAATCTATCCTGTTGCCATAGACTATACCTTCTAAACTTCAAATGTAGGAAATATCAACAATGGATACTTTTGCAGTCATGGTCAATGTCATGGTGATGGTCATGGGAGGTCATAATGAAGGTCATGAGTGATGGTCATAGATAACAGTTGTTGGTAATGGTCATGGCAATGGTCATGGGAGAATGTTATAGTGAAGGTCATAGGTGATGGTTGTGAACAATGGTCATGGGGAATGGTCATGAGGATGAAAATGGGAGATGGCCATTGGTAATCATCATGGATGATAGTAACAGGTGATGGTCATAGACAATGTTTGTTGGTAACGATCATAGGAGAAGGCTGTAGTAACAGTCATGGGTGTTGGTCACCAGCAAAGGTCCTGGACAATGGCTGTAAGTGAAAGTCAAAGGGAATTATCGAGGGCAATGATAATGGGTGATGATTGTCAATAAAAGTCATAGATAATGGCCATAAAGTTCAAGGGCAAAGGTCAAAAGAATGTCTCCAGGACAAAGTATACTGTTTTGGGGAAACAAAGAGAAGAGTTGTCTGGGTCTTGGATGGATCTTTGGTTTCACCCAGGAGTGGTTCATTGTATAAACATTTCAGACTAAATTTTGAGGGAGAATTGTGAAGCAAGGGGCTTAAAGGGAACTGTGTATAACCCAGAGACATGACTGAGCATGTCAGCAAAGAACAAAGGACAATTCAAGTATCCATGAGTTAAATTCAGAAAAAAAAAATGGATGTAGATTTAAAAGTCTGTTGCATTTCTTTTGTGGTTTCTGTGATGAAATTCAGGAAGGCAGACCTGGAGGTACATTCTGGAAGGAAGTTCAGGAAAGTGCAAACCATGGTCACCACTGTGGTAGAATAAACATCCAAGTCTGAACCTGTGGGTGAGACCGACACTTGGAAAGGGATTGCGGCTATTACGGGTGCTTTTCCTCCAGTGGAAGAGGTCAACGAGAGAGTGATGCGTGAGAACTGGGAGTGGCAGGCTGGACGTCCCTTTGCTTTTCCAACCATAGCAGATGATTAGTAGGAGAACACATTTTTAAAAAACTAGTCTCATCTTCCTATCTCTCTAGGAATGATGGAAATAAGTCAGTTACTCTGGGATGTAAATGCATCTCAATATGTGAGTTTTGATCTCACACTTCCTTTGTAAATATGGAATCTGGCAATTATTTTAAAGGTTTGTGAGTCACAATCTACTGCTTGAGAGTACGCAGAGTCTGCTCCCACTCAGGTCTGCTCCTACAGAAAACCTTCAGAGCATCACAGCTGGCCACCTGTTCCTCAGGGGGAGCATCATGCAAATCAGGTATTCATATTTTAATAGTTTGAAATATTTTGATGAAGGATTGAATCAGAGCATCAAATAAAAGTGCATTCTTAAACTTATTTGATTCGTATTTTCTCTCTGAATTCTGGACTTCTAAAAAGTTTCAAATCAAATGAAAGATTTCTGAATTACTGTTATGCAAACACTTCCTTCGTTTCCTGGGGCTCGTCCTTTCACAGTCTTGCACAACAGCAAAAACAGACACGTAGGTTTTACTGAAACTTTCCAAACAAACTCACCTTTGTGCTGAGGCAATTATGGAAAATTTCTACCTCAAGCACATGCTTTGAAAAAGGAGGTGTGGGCCAGGCAGGTGGTAGTGGCTCCACCCACATGCTCCTCCGGCCTGTGCCTCCCACGCAGAGTGTGCTGATATGCGGGTGTGCAGGCTAATTTCACAGTTCGTGTGTTTTCTGCTGACCTGCAACCAGTGAATGGGCAAATGAAGAGTGGGCAGAAACAAAAACTTAAAAAGGATTTTGATAAAACAATCTGTATGAATTGACAGATGAAATCTGCTGGACTGGAAACTAGACACATTCTACAAGATTGCCAGTCTCAAAGGTTGAATTTGGAAGAGCTTAAGTAAAATTAAACAGGTAAATAGTGGAACAGGCATTTCTTCAGATAACATTTAACTGAAGAATCAAACATAACTTAATCCCATGTTTACTTTATTCACTTACGGTGGTGTGGAGATGGTTGGAGAGGCCAATGCTGATGTGAGTGCAGATGGCTAGTTTCACATCCATACAGTTCACATGTGAGTCTGCATCTGGTGTCACACGGGTTGGGGACAGAAGGTAATCTACTAGTACCACTGCCAACCTCCCTCCCTCCCACCCTCCCTTCCTCCCTCCTTTCCTCCCTCTCTTCCTTTCTTGTAGACAAAAAGGAGCAAACTCAGTCTGAATGCAGATGACTATGTTCACAGAGTCCCTGGTGGGCGGTGGACCACGCTGGGTGATCAAGAGCCTGGAGCAGATCTCACTGTGCTGGCCCCTTTGAGCTACTTCTCTCACTTGGTGTCCTGGGTTGGAGGACCCCACTGGCCTCTCTTATGTCCTGTGGGTGTGGAGTGAGGCTCTCCTGTCACCAGCCCCCCTCACACCCAGGTTGGCCACAGCCTGCTGGTACTACACCCTGGCTGTTCTGCCACACAAAAGGGTGGCCACTTATCATTGGCACCAACCATCTATAAAACCCCGCCCAGAGGTGAAGATCAACTCTCAGTGGACAGTCATGTAATTGGCTCACTAATTTCATTATGCTGGTGTGTGTGTGTGTGTGTGTGTGTGAGAGAGAGAGAGAGAGAGAGAGAGAGAGAGAGAGAGAGAGAACGTGTGAGCACACGTGTATATGTTTCTGTGTGGATATGGGTGGAGGACTGTCAAGGCTGTGGATGCCCTGGGGATGGCACTGAGAGCTCCCAGTTCTCAGGAACCCTATTGGGGGTCCAGTATAGAAGGCAAAATGTTGGGAGGAAGACAGGATTCTAGGGTTCTGGGTGACCTAAGGTGCTGCAGAGCCTGCCAGGCCTGGGGTCACTTTGGGCAGATGGTCCAGCCCCATGTGATAGAACTATCCTCCTGTCCAGCATCTTTCCACACAGTGTCTGTCCTGTCCCATAATTCCCTGGATTCACAGGCAGAAACCAAGTGTGCCATGGTTCTCATATTGTCATTGAATCTCTAGGGGTGATGGATGGGGTCCTACTCTGATGGCATGGCCCCACTTCCTCTTCATTCCCCAGTCCTCCTCCATCTGTCTTCACAGAGGAGCTTTCAACCCAATCCTCTCCCACTCCTAGGGCAGGGGAAGCCATTTTTGTCCACAACCACATCCCTAATTTGGCATTCTGCTTCCTCCCGCATTTGACAAACCATTTTCCAGCATCATATAAAGCTATCACTGAGAGATAATTCCCATGAATAAAATAAAATGTGTTGGGCTTGAATCATTTTTTAAAATGAATGAGGTAGACTCTTGTATTAGCAGAGCTTGATGAAGATAAATGCTGATTTCCTAGTTCACTTGATCCAGGTCAAAGCAGGAGAGGATCCTTGTGTTTTCACATGTCATGTCACACGTGGACGATGGCCAGACTGTGAATTTGGCCATTTAATCCACATAAAGGAACTCACATTGTCAGCAACACCACTTTCCCTCTGTTTTCCTAAGAGTTCACCACTAAGCATACACACTGGAACGTACCATCTCCAAACAGAGTGCTGAAAGTAGAGTTGGTGAGAGGGGCGAGGTACGGGTGGCCAGTGCACCCAGAACTCCTGACATTACTGTGGGGTCTGCCCTGGACCCCATGGTGGTCCCTCCCCACAACTCTTTACTTAGGAGCAGACTTTGGAGGTTCGTGTGGTGTGGGACATCGTTGGTGACAAACGCTTCTCTGTGGCTGAAGGAAGGCTGCTTCCCACAGAGTCCCAAACCATCTGGAAGAATAGACTTTCCATGGCCGGTACTCAAACCTCAAAACAAATGACAAAACAGAAAGAGAGATCAGCCACACTTTTGGTAACTCACAAAGGCAAAACAAAATTCAGCACCAAGAAGACAAAATTATCCTGGATAGTAAATGAATAAAATTGTCCACCAGCATTTAATCATTTGCTGTGGCCCAGATTTCCTGCCATTTGACACATCTGTGGTGTGCTCCGGGTGCATCCATACTGTTGCACATGGCAGCACTTCCTTCTCTCTCATGGCTGAACAAGACTGCCCTGCACATCAGTGCTCGTCTGTGTCCATTCCCCTGTCCACGGACATGTCGGTTGTTTCCATGTCCTGGTTGTTGTGAATGATGCTGCGAGGAACCTGAGGGTGCAGATATGTCTTTGAGACCCTGATTTAAGCCAGTCATAGAAGGACAAACACTGTGTGGTTTCATGTACATGAGGTTTCTAAAAATGGTCAAACCCATAGATACTGTGAGTAGATTCGTGGTTTTCAGGGGTAGGGGGCAGTGGGGAACCAGGGAGTTGCTGTTCAAGGGGTGCAAAGTTTCAGTTTTTCAAAATGAGTATATTGTGAAGATCTGCCCTACAACTTTGTGTCTATAACTAAGTGTGCTGTACGGTGCACTTAACGTTTGGTAAGAGGGTAGATCACTGTTAAATGTTTTACCACAGTGCAGGGTGGGGCAAAAGGACATTTACAGTTGTGAGTATGCAAAACAGAGTTTATTCTTGTGTTATTATTTAATTCTTGTATTACTTTTCATATGGACACCTGCAAACTTAATTTTGCCCCGCCCTGTATTTGTACATGTGCACCAGCACACGTGTGGGTTCAGACTGCAGGTGTGCTTGTCAGACTAAGCGCAGTATCTTGTTGGTGATAAGCCCCCAGAGTTGTCTGAGAGGCTCCTTTGATGTGCGATGTGCTGACAGTCTTTACTCTCACACCTACACCCCTGTGGTCACCAGCCAGCCATTCCACATCGGGTTCTCAGGCCAGTCCCTTTCTTTCCCATCCGTGTGGTGCATCCTCACTCTCCCCTTCCTTCAGCTCAATTCAGGCCCTGACATCCTTTCTCTTGTGTATGAGGACAGTTTCCTCTGCTTTTGAGATGTGTTCCCTGTGTGTCCCACAACCTGATTTTTCTGCCTGTACTTTAAATATGTCCCATCTCTACCAGACCTTGCCCCCTGATCTCCTCTGCAGGGACCAGCATTTGTCCCAATAAACCCCCTGACAGAGATGATGGCAGTGGGGCAGCTGGGACATTGCTAACATTCTCTGCCACAGCCCAGCTTGAAAGTCACTGAGTGGTGCTTCTTAATGGGAATCAGCCTCTGTAGGTAAAGCTGATTGGAAGCATCGATGTCAGCCCCAGACAGGGCTCTCCTTACGTTGGGTGCTCACTGTGGTGCAGGCATGGTCTCATTCAGTCCTCCAGCCATTCTTGGGGTGGTCGGGGCCCTGGGGTCAGCCCCCACCCCAGTGTCACAGAGTGCTCCTTGAACTGTCCTCAGGCCTGCCCCCTGAAATCAGGGCTGTCATCAACCGGGCTTCACCAAGTCCCATTTTCTTAGATGTTAAGTTGCTGTAAAAGGGGTTCTAGCTGCTTGTGGGAGAACAGAGCTGCAGGGGCTGTGGAGCCCCAGATGGTCTGGGTGGAAGCTGGGGAGGCCCAGGCTTGAGTTCTACCCTGCTCTGCAGAAGGGGAGTCCTAGGAGCAAAGCCCAGCAGGGTCATCACCCCAGGGCCGGGGCAGACCCGCCCTGTCCATGCTTCCTCGCTCAGCAGTGCACTGTGTCTCAGAGAAGAGCCATTACTGGCCTGTGTTGGCATGGGGGAGGGGGGCAGCTTTGTCTTTGGATGCTCTGTGTCTCAAACTCAATCTGTCCATGGCCATTGATTGTTTTTTAGCTGTGGGGGTAGCAATGGGCCTCTATGTAAATCCAGTTAAACATTTAGCTTCTGACACTGTGTGTCTTCAGAATTTTCCTTCACAAAGCTTTTAAAGTTATTTTCAAAACACCCAGTTTTTTTGTTTGGTTTTATCTGGTACAAACAGATGACAATAAATGTCAGAAAACATATTGTCTTCAGAATAGTGTCAAGCAGTTTCCATCTTGAAGGGCCATGTCCCTGAGCCCTCTCCACCCTCCAGCCCAGACCCCCAAGGAGGCTGGGAGCAGGGGCTTCTCCCCTGACCTGATGACAGCCTGGTGTCTGGGAGGCAAGAGGGATTGTACCTGAGATGCTGATCAGAGGGTGGCATTGGAGACACAAGTGGCAGAGGGACAGGCCAGTGGCAGCTCCAACACTGGTTTTCCTCTGGGAGGGACTCACTTATTCACAACTTCAGTGACTCTGCAAGACTGTTTGCTAAATGCATTGGGACCTGGAGGGCAGGAGATCCCTCAGATTCCTAGGATTGCCCTCATAGGAACAGGGGCATGCAAGGACTGGGGCACACCCTGAACCGTGCCCTGAGTGGGGTTGGCTGGAGCACTAGGCTGTACAGAGGAGGCAGGAGGGGACTCGGTGGGGGAGCGGGAACAATCAGGCAACAGTTTTCCCAGACACGGGGAGAGAAGTAGGATGTCTAAAATTGGACGTGGTGGTAATTTTGGAATTCTCTCCAGCTGTATCCAGCCATCCAGCAACAGCTTCCAGCCAGAACAGCCCCTCTCCTGGAGCTGGTGCCCTGGGACAGCTCAGGGCCAGGATGGAGCCAGGAGGGGGCAGGCCCCACTTAGCCCCTCCACTTCCGGACACTTGTTTCTGCTGGATTTCAAGAAAGGTCAAGTGCTCTCTTGTCAGGGCTGCTGGGAGAGGATGGCAGTGTTTTGTGTGAACTCACCTCCTGGTGCGGACGGGAGGCTGCCTGCTGGGGCTTCTGCAGCCAAGAACATCCTGGGCTCTGCTCTGACTGCTGGGTTTCCTTCTCGTGTCCTCGTTACTGGCAGGATGAACATAATCAATGTGTGCTGTGCTGATCCTTCTGGAACTCACACTGTACCTCCCCTAGTGTCTTGGCTGGCTGAGCAATGCATGCATTTTATGACTCCCATCAGTTCCTCACTGTCTCTTTTGAATTTCATCCTCTCCAGCTCATGTGGATGAAGTGGGCTTTCAGGAAGGAGAGGGAGGAAACAGCAATCTTCTCTGCACGGATGACTTCGAACCTTTGAAATCCTAGTGAGAAAAGTCACCCCAACGTACTAATTGTAGGATGCAGAAGAACAGAATATGGACCAAGCATTTTGGAGGCCTTTACCATTTAAAATGAATATTTTCACATCTTGAATGCTTTGTGACTCCCATCCAGAATTAGATGGAATTAGGGGACCCCATGAAAAAGTCCCACTGAGGGTTTAGAGTTGTAAGAACCTTGAACACATCCATCCAGGAGTCTGTGAGAACTGATAGCCCGTGGTGAGCTGGTGTCACATAATTGCTCTACAAACTGTTTCAAGAACTGATTCCATGTTAACACATATCTAACTCATTATTTATGTAGCAAATTACCTTCCTCCACAACAAGCAGAGAACTTGCCAAGTGGGCTACCATTGTGTCTTCCTGATTTTCTTTATTTTGGGGAGGGTGGGGGCTGGGAGCTGGGGAGACAATGGACTGCACACCCAATGCTATGTCTGCGTGGGGCACTTTTGTCCCTTTCAGCCCTGAGGGCACATCTCAGCTGTACAGTGCTGCCTGCTCTGCAAACCCGCTTCCCCCACAGCTCCTGCCCTTTGCACTGCTTTGTGCTGGGTGGAGCCACCCTGCAGTGTCCCCGAAGAGCCCCTGCCCTGGTGGTCAGATGTACTGACCACCTTCCAAGCATCAGGGAAGTTAATAAAGAAACCCAAGACTATGGACCTCTTGAAAACCTTGAGAGAGATTTTTGGTGCAGAGTGTTTTATTATTTGGGAAAAGACATGGTTTTAAATCTGTGTCACCGAGTGGCAAAGAATGCCGATGGAAGAATGCAGAGCTGTGGTTGCGTGGCCTGAGAGGATTGGAGGGACATGCTCTGTATCCATCTCTGTGGGTATTTTCACTAGCTATGAGGGTACATGGAAGGCAAACCGCATCCTGCATTGGCAGTGTGCTGCAAGTGTGGGCTTTAAGAGGGATGCACTTACCAGGGGTCCTTTCTGTGGTCAAATAACTGTGTTCTTCCCCCACTGGAAGCTTATTTCTGTCAAGTCCCACATTTAGTCTAATGGTATGGCTGCTGGCACCCCCCCCCCCACTTGCTCTAGTTCTCCTTGGGAGACATCAAGATTTATCTTGAGTTTGTGACTCAGGCTATTGTTAGAGAAGACAATAAAGGCCAAAAACTTTCCATTGTGTAAATAGTCAGTAATTTTAAATCCCCTTTGAGAACCTCTTCAAGTCCTATGGGGGTAGGGCTATATGAATAAATTAATACCTAGACGGTGCCCTTTCTTGTTGAATGATTTATTTATAGCCCTTATTCTGTGCATAAAACATATCAATAAAACCAGGAATAAGTTATTTTTTAATGTTGACAATTGCAATGAAAAATGGTGCTTGAACTCCTTGGGACCATCTTGGTACTACTTAATAACGTCCAGCTCCAGGACTTTCAATGTTATCTCTAGTCCCTAAGACATATTCCACAACATTGGGTCTGGAGACTTGGGTGTGGGCAAGGGGATTAGGTGGGGAAGGGGACTAGGTGGGCAAGGGGCTAATGAAGAGGAGGGAGTGGTCTGGACAGGCAGCCTTTTCCACAACAATGGGCTGGAAGAAAATACTTTCTCTGAACAGTGTCCTGGCCAGGCTCTGAGAACTGATAGTCTGCATGAATGTGGAGTAATGGTGGCAGGGTCACTGGAAGGTGCTGTGTAGAAGGCTCTGCAGTAGAAACCCTCACACATCTCCTCAGTGAGGCTAGGAGTTCACGCTCATGGGCTGCTGTGTCTAAACCATCACACCAGTGGTCATTACGTGCTATGATTACCCGGTCCACAGACTCCCCAGGCCCTGCTGCAGCTGCTGTTTGGGGCCTGCATCTGTGTCTCTGAAGAGAGGGGGATGGGGACCATGGATTCTGGAACAAGGTGCTAGTGACAGCTACATCATCCATCTGTGATGGTTTGTTTTATGTGTCAACTTGGCTAGGCCATGTTGTCCAGGTCTGTCATCAAACATTATTCTGGGAAAAGAATAGAGAGCCCAGCAATAATTCCATGCATTTATGGTCAATTAATGTACAACAAAGGAGCCATGAATACACCATGGGGGAAGAGCAGTCTTCAGTAAATGGTGTTAAGAAAATTGAACAGCCACATGAAAAAGACTAAAACTGGACCACTATCTTACACTATACGTGAAAAATAACTCAAAATGGATTAAAGACATGAATGTAAGATCTGAAACTGTAAAACTCCTAGAAAAAACATAGGTTGTAAGCTTGTTGACATAGGTCTTGGTGATGATTTTTTTGAGTCTGACACCAAAAGCAAAAGCAACAAAAAGCAAAAATAAGCAAGTGAGACTACAGCAAACTAAACAATTGCTGCGCAGTGAAGGAAACAGTCAACAAAATGATAAGGCAACCCACTGAATGGGAGAAAAACAATTGTAAATCATATACCTGATAAAGGGCTAACATCCAAAATATACAAATAATTCATACAACTCAATGTCAAAAAAATCTTATTTAAAAAATGGGTAGAAAAATCTAATGGATATTTTTCCAAAGAACACAAACAAATGGCCAACAGGTACATGAAAATATGCTCAACATTATCAGTTATCAGGAAAATGCAAGTCAAAAACCACAATAAAATATCACTTCACACTTGTTAGAATGGCTATTATCAAAAAGAGAGGAAGTCACAAGTGCTGGTGAGAGTGTGGGGAACAGGGAATCCTCATGCGCTGTGGGTGGGAATGTAAATTGGTGCAGCCTCTATGGAAAACAGTATGAAGATTCCTCAAAAATTAAAAATGGAACTTCCATTTGATTTAGCCATCTCACTTTTGGGTACCTATTCAAAGGAAATGACAACATGAATTTGAAAAGATATGTGCACCCCCATGTTCACTGCAGCATTTATAATGGCTAACATACAGAAATACTGTAAGCATTCATTGATAGATGAATGGATAAAGAAATTGTGGTATATATATCAATAAAGTTATTGGTGAAAGTAAAAATATTTTTTATTCTCTTTTTAAATGTTCTTTTTCAAAACATTTTGTTCATTTATTTTTAGAGAGGGGAAGGGAGAGAGAAAGAGAAGGAGTGAAACACCAATGTGTGGTTGCCTCTAGTGCATCCGCTACTGGGGACCTGGCCCACAACCCAGGTATGTGCCCTAGACTGAGAATTGAACAGCGACCCTTTAGTTTATGGGCTGGCACTCAATCCACTGAGCCACACCATCCAGGGCTGTTTCTTATTTTACAGAAAAAACTAGATGGACTTACTGGCCAACCTGATATATACACATATATAATTCAGCCATAAAAGAAGAATAAAATTTTGCCATTGTGACAACATAGATAGACCTTGATGGCATTATACTAAACTGAATAAGTAAGACAAAGATAGAAAATTACCGTATGATCTCTCTTACATGTGGGATCTAAAAAAAAAAAATCCTAGCTCATTGATACAGAGAACATATTGGTGATTGCAAGAGGAAGGGGCAGGGGTGGGGGAATAGGAGAAATAGGTAAATTTTTTACTAAGTTTAAATGAGTTGAATTAAAAATAATCCAGGTTATTCTGTGAAGGTGTTTTTAAATGGGTGAACTATAAGTAAAGCAGATTGCCCTTCCTAATGTGGGTGGGCCTTGTGCAATCTGTTGAAGGCCTGGACAGAACAAAGATTGACCTGCTCTGAGCAAGTAGAAATTCTATCAACAGACAGCCTGTGGACTCTAATAACCACATGTCTCCAGCCTGCTGGTCAAGTGAATTAGAGTTTTGGACTCCCCAAACCTCCACAAACGTGTGAATTAACTCTGTAAAATATCTATCTATCTATCTATCTATCTATCTATCTATCTATCTATCTATCTCTCCATCTATTTCTCTATCATGTATCTATCATACACATCCTGTTGGTTCTGTTTCTCTGGAGAAGCTTCACTGATACCCCACCTTATTCATAAACATCATACTCTCTATCAAAAATGGTTGTAGCTGGCCCAACTTCACAACCAGTGTAGGATCTAGACCCAAATTACAGCTCTCTGTATGACTTCAGGTTGAACCCATTGGAGCAGGGAGGTAAGCAGTTGCAGATGAGGCTCTGAGCACATTACCGGGTAATCATCTATGCAATTTCTGTAACATATGTTTGAGGGAGGTACTATCTCTACCCCATTTACAGATGAAGAGACTAAAGCACAGAAATTTAGGTAACTTACCCATGTATGGATCCAAGCAATTTACCCCAGAGACCCCGCTTATACCTGTCACACCAGATTGCATCTTCTTTACAGAAGTTCCTTCTCTACACAGAGGGACAAAGTTAAAATGAATGGATTTTATCAAATTTTGTCCAACATTACCTTATCACCTGTTATTTCATTTATGAATGTCTCACATGATTTTGTCAATCAAGTCGAACAGAAAACATTTTGACTTTGATAAAGGGTGATCCGCTATCTCTCTGAAACCTTACAGATAAGAGCAGCCTTGAAGCTGTGTGTCTGCATGGTGTTACAAGTGAGACGGATGCATCAGAAGTGGCAGCCAGCCAAGGGGGCACCCCTGCTGACACAGAGGAGCTGCTCTCAGGTGAAGAGGGAGTGACAGGGCTTCCCTGCAGCCCTGGAGGCAACCAGGTACTGCTGACATTGACCAGGTCAGTATGGTCATTTGCCATCTCCCCAAAGCTGCTCCCAGATTAGAAATAAAGTGGGGGTGACTCAGTGCAGTGAAGAACTTTTTGCATCTTTGCTAGAGAAAACCAGAGAAGTGACAGGCTGCTGGTGATGGCAGAGGTTGCTTTGAGCAGTTTGGGGAGTCAGGGGAGGTGTGGGCAGCGTGTCTTTCCCTTGCGTGGGTGTGGAGCACAGTGCACCTACACATCTTGTTGCCCTAGCAAGTTTTGTGTGTTGCTGTTTGGTAAAATTTCAGAACAGTTTCTGTCCATACATAGTAAGTCAGTGGACTAGAAGGGGAAATTCGACAGGTTTGTAATACCTGTCATAAAGGTGTGATGTGGTTGTTCTGGCAGATGACTCATGAGTGTTGATGCCTGACACAACCAATGGGTTAGTTTCCTGGGGCTGTCATAACAAAGTGCCACAGACTGGGTGACTTAAGCAAAAGAAATTAATTTTCTTACAGTTCTGGAGTCTGGCAATTTCAGATCAAGACATTGGAAAGGTTGGCTCCTCCTGAGGGCTGTGAGAAAGAATCTGTTCCAGGGCCTTCTCTAGCTTCTGGTGATTCCTTGGCTTGTAGATGACATTCTCCTTGTGTTTTCCCAGCGCCTGTCCTCTGTGCATGTCTGCCTCTGTGTCCGAATTTTCCCTTTTTATGAGGTCACTGGTCATATTGGATCAAGGTTCGCTCTAATGACCTCATCTTAACATGAACATCTGCAAAGTCTGTATTTCCAAATATGGTCACAATCACAAGTACTGGGGGAGAGGACTGCAACATCTTTGGCGGGGGGTGGGGGGCAATTAAACCCAACCCAACCAACAGTGACATTTTCCTTTTCTCTTAGGAGACTGAAGGGATTAACAGATGGTGCCCTTCATCCTTGCTCTTGGGCAGGCTGCCCCAAGATGTGTGTGCATCTTGCCTGGATTTCTTCCCAAAGGAGGAAATCTTGTTCTCAAAGCCTCTTTGTTTTAAAATGTGGCAGGTTAATCTTCTATATTTCTGTTGTAGAACAGAGAAAATCCTGCCTCTCAGTGTTCTAAATGACCTAAGAGAATTTCAAAGAGGCCACAAATTATTTCTCAAAGAATGTTTTGAAAGAGAATGTTTGGCATACATACCTTCTTTGAAAGCGTCACCAGAGCACTCCAACAGTATGGCTGGACAGGAGGAAAAAAAGCCCTGTGCCTAATCCATCACCCAGGACCCCTCAAGTTCACCACCTGGATGGCCTGGGCTAGCACAGTTCTCTGCCAGTGGCTCAAGGCAGGACTGGCCACTCTGGGAATGGAGCTGCTCTGCCCACACCATATTCCTCAAGAGACTCTCAGTGAGGCTTAATTTTGACAGCTTTCAGGATAGTAGTTTGTATTCAAGGGTCTCTGGTAAATAGCAATGTTCACTCAGAGAATAGACAGGGTGTGTCCAAGGCCCTGGGCGGGGGGGCAGCCTGTTGAGAAGGTGACCTTGCTGCATGCAGGGGGAGGCTTAACTGAGGCTGCCTGATCTTCTCCTCCCAGTTTGCATGTCTCAGCTCTATGATCACAAACACTTTTGAAACTACAGCCTCCTGGTAAATTATTTGGCAAACATTCTGAATAATGCCCTCATGCACTTGGGGAAAGCTCTGGAGCCCAGCAGAATGGGTGCTGAGCTGGATGGCAGAGGACATCAGCCATACCTCATGGAGGGCACACCTGCAGTCTCTCTGCAGGCCCAACATCTCCTCATTTTCAGGGTTGAGCTGGGCCTGCCTGCCCTCAGTGAACACCCAAAGGATTAGGAAGCAGCCAGGAGTTAGCACTACCATCAGGTGACGGCTCAGCGCTGGGCAACTCCTGACGCACTCA
Organism: Anoura caudifer; assembly: GCA_004027475.1. Classification (NCBI taxonomy): domain Eukaryota; kingdom Metazoa; phylum Chordata; class Mammalia; order Chiroptera; family Phyllostomidae; genus Anoura; species Anoura caudifer. The sequence continues at coordinate 607,798 of PVKU01000156.1, forward strand.
GCTGGGGAGGCTTGCTGAGAGTGCGAGAGAGATGGGGAAGGAAACTGGGACAGTGCCTGGTTTTCTCTCACTGTCTGGGCAACATTTGAAATTTGTGTTGTGCCCATTGGGTTGCGTCCTCAGCACAACCCCCGTGGGTCCTTGCAAGCCCATCCTGGCCCAACAGCAGGCCACCAAGTGCTGGAAGCCTGAGGGTGGAGCCTGTCGAGGGCAGCAGTGCCTTTATGAGAGGACAAAGATGTGGCCTATAACCCTGAGGAAAGGGTCATAAATGTGCACAGGTGCTTAGCAATGGAAACACTGATCAACTTTAAAAAACAAAAGAAAGCTAAGAGCAGTTTTAATGTGAAGTAAGAGGAGACAGTTTAAAGAAATTGTTATGGGTTGAATTGTGTCTTGCAAGAAATATATATTGAAATCCTAACCCTCAGTACTTCAGAATGTGACCTTATCTAGAAATAAGGTCATTGCAGATATAATTAGTGAAGATGAGGTCATGGTGGAGTAGAGTGGGCACCAATTAATCCCATATAACTGTGACCATATAAGGAGAGAAAGAGCCACAGAGAAACACACAGGGAGAAGGCCACGTGACGACCGAAACAGGGACTGGAGTGGTGTGTCTACAAGCTGAGGAACACACAGGACTGCCAGCAGCTTCTGGATGCTAGGACGAGGTGAGGACAGACTCCACCCAGTCTCAGAGGGAGCACAGCCCCGCCGACACCTTGATCTCGGACTTCTGGCCTCAGAACTGGGACAGAGTACACGTCTGTTGTCTTAAGCCACTTGGTGTGTGGTACTTCGATAGCATCCCAGGAAACCAAGACAGAAACTGTGGTGCCTTTACTGGGCTCATCCATTAAAAAAATAACGCCCCAAAGAAATGCCTGGTGACAGGAAAACACTCACGCTACAGTAAATTTAAAAAAATCGAATCGCAAACAACATGTCCTTGTACGATCCATTTTTGAAAAACAAAGCATATAATTTTATTCACAGAAAAAATGACTGGAAAACATATTTAAATGCTAATCATGATGTTCTTGTTTATAATAAGATTGTGGGTGATTTTTATTTTCTTTTTATTTATCCTCATTTCTAGATTTTTTACATTTCCATGTATCATTTTGATAGTAAAATAATGGCTAGATTTATTTTAACAAAGACAAATGACAAGTGCAAAAGTATGTCTGACATGTTTGGAAGACAAAGGTTTAATGTCCTTAAAGTATATGAACCGATAAGGGAGAGACAGCCTCCCCCGGCACCAGCGGAGGAGCCGCCCGCATCGCACGGTGCTCAGGTGCTTTTCCGATACAGGGCATGCCATGGAGATCATTCTCTGTAATAAAATGTGGGGAAAGCAGCAATATGCAAAGACCAGTGGAGATGAGTGAATGGGAACCCTTCCCCCGCAGGAGGGGATCTCAGTCCAGCTGCTACCACAGCAGCCTTAACAGCAGGCATTTATATCTCTTGGTTCTGGAGGCTGGACATCCAGATGAAGGTGTCAGCAAATCTGGTGTCTGGTGAGAAGCTGCTTCCTGGTTCCTGGATGGTGTCGTCTCACTGTCCTCATGTGATTGGGGGTAAGGGAGCTCTCTTTGGGGTCTCTTTCATCAGGGCACTAATCCCATCATGGGGCTCCACCCTCACGGCCTGGTCACTTCCCAAAGGCCCCACCTCCTAACACCATCGCACTGGGAATCAGATTCCAACATGTGAATCTGGGGGGACACAGACATTCGGTCCATGGTGGGGAGGTATGGCCCATAGCAGTAGTCAGGATGGCCTTTTGGGAGATGCCTCACGGAGCCCTGAAGCCAGATCTGTTGGCCTCAGAGTAACTCCTAGGAGTATTTCCTGAGAAAAGTGTTCTAGACAGATGATGTCTTAATAAGACGACTGACAGCAGAGCAAACTGGAAACCGTCTAAGGATTCAGCAGAGGAAACGGTGAATCCCTGTACAGCATGCGTGTGAAAACGTGATGCCTTTCAGCCGGCTGAAGTGAGTGGGGACCTTTTCCAACATAAAATTAACCTTCGAATGGCTCGCTGTTAACAGACATGAATGCTATGATCCCAGTTAACGGTGAAATATTGGGTGCTTGCTCACATCATCCGTTCCCGTGCATTCCTCTGTTTTAGAGGGACTTGCTCCACTGTGGCAGGTGTATGCAGGTCCCGGGGTGATTCACACTAGTCACGGGCCAGGAATTGGAAAGGTTTTGCATTGATGACAAACTTTTATTTCAATTCCAATTCTGCTGGTCACTTACTTGATCCCGTTGACTTAAACATGTTTGTGCCTCTGTTTTCGTACCTGTAGAATGGGGTATTAACGCTCTATCCTAACCCCATCATGAAGACCTGAAATGCAAAGATAACATCTAAGCACCTCGTCCTACAGAACAAGCACAGAGCAGGTTGTAGCAGGTATTTCATGCCAATCTACTTATAATTAGCTCTTTCACAAGGGCAGACTAATCCAAAGGTGTCTTGAGGGACACTCAGGTGGTGAATTCTTCTGAGCCTGTGAAAACATCAAAGGGAACTTTGCAGATGAATCTTGGAATCATACTGTCCCACTCCTCAGAGCTGGGGGCAAACGAGAGGGGCCCAGGGTGCTAGCATTCAGGAAGGACAACTTGGGTGTGAAGCATCAAAATATAATTCTTCTTGAACGAAAGTTTTGTTTTCTGAATATTACTTAGATATCCCTTGAAACACAGAGGTTAGATTTGAAATATATGAGCCATTCAACTGAGTTCTTGCCTGGCTACCACGAGCTCAGTTTTCTCTACTTTGTCCTTGTTTGTGGTTTGACTCTAGAGTAAGAGCGTCCAGGAAGATAATGAAGCTGTGTCTGGAGGAGACGACCCTGGGACTGAGCAGAGCCACTGCCCCTTGTGCTGACACCTTTGTCCAGAAGCAGAGGAGAGGATGAAATAGCAAACATGCTCCCCCACCAACACAAACACAAATCTGCCTTTTATTTGGTGGCAGGTGCCATGGAAAGCAGGTCGAGGGCCAGTTTTGTGGGTGGTGAAGACTGAAGGTCAGGATGCCCATGAAAATTGACAGTGAGATTTGGAATGAAGATAAGAAGAAATAAATGAGTAAAGGGCGACTGCCCATATAATTGATCTGACAATTAATTATTGAAATCACTGGGTGGCTGCCTTTCACAGCTGAGTTATAGGACACCGGTCACTCTGTTTGTCCACCTCTTCCTCTGAACTGCACTTCCAGAGGTTGGTGGAGAAGGGGAAAGAGGTTCTGGGGTAATGTTGACTCACCTAGAGCTTGGGATGGGGTGGGGTGGGGTGGGACCGAGCAGGGCTGTGATTGGAAGGAGAAATGTGGGCGTGGACCCTGCTCCTGGCCCTCCTGCCCATGCAGACAGTGATGGCCACAGAGATGTTTTCAGGGCCACTCTCTCTGGTGATTGTTTCCTTGACACAAACTCAGATAACATCCTTCATTTGTCTCCCCAAATCACGTCAATTCTCTTCTTCTTCTATACAGGGTCTTCCCATGTTGGGTCCTCTTGTCCATTTATCCAGGGATCCTCTGCCCAGTGCCCAGCATGACAGAAGCCAGGGAGGGCCTCAGGCCTCCTGTCTCGGAGCGGACCACATCGCTGACTGTTGAGGAGATTCAGTCAGGGATCTGGATACTTAGGGGAGCGTGGAGCACGTGCTGCCTCAGAGATCTCACGGGTCAGCAGGAGGCCCGGCTGCAGCCCCGGTGACAGAACAGCTCCCTTTCCGGTGGCAATGGCCTGGTGGTCCAGGAAGAGCCCTGCTTCCTAGCGTGGGTATGCTGGGCACTCATAGGGAGCCCCAGGGGCAGCCCCTTACCCATGGTTGCTGTCTGCCTGGGCATAATGCACAGTGCGCTGCCTCAGGAGCAGGTGGTGGTGGGGGGCGGGGAGGCAGTGCAGGAGGAGAGACGAGGGCAGGAGGGCAGGGCAGAGGGGCTGTGACTCCTGCTCAGGCTTCTCGGAGGCACTGGCATTCGGTCAGTCTGGGACCAGACACGACTCGCCAGATTCTGTGTTCGCTCAATCCTGGACTTTTCTGCATTTTCTATGAAAAGAGCTTGATTCTCTCTTGTTTGTTTTCATGGTAAAAGTTGTGTGCATGTTCCTGGTGCATTTTACAAAATAATAGCCAAAGACACATTGGTAAGCAGGAACGCAGGCTCACACGCTTTTATGTACGCAATCTTGAAAACCGGTAACGAAGGGCAAATATCCGGGTCCCTGCAGCTGTGAGAGTCAGTTCTCTCACGAACTGTGCCCAGATGGGCAGGTGATTGGGGAGCCTGTTTCTTACTGGTAGAAGATATTAAGAAAACTTTATGCAATTTAAGCTATTGTGAAATAATCTACCAGAATTTTCAGTTTGTAAACAAACTTGTGTATTAATCTCCTTCTTCCCCCCAAAAAGTTTCGCTCAAAATTATTAAATTCAATGATTAGCTTGTGATACAAGGAAAACACACAGGCATTGCACATGCGCACACAAGACCCACTCAGCTGTTAGAAATATCCCACCCACATTGCACACTGGCTGTTAGTTGGTTGCAAAACAACAAAAAATATAAGTGAGAAGAGGGCCTGTGGGTCCATATTCACTATGTGGTAGAGGCTGACATAGGGCTGGGACCCCTGCCTCTCTGGGAGGAAGGAGCTGGGCCCCTTGCAAGAGGTGCCCACGAGTTCTGAGCCACTGTGTGCCTCCTGCTGTCTCTCACCTGCACCCACTCACCTCAGCAGCCTGTTGCTCCTGGTTTTCAGGGTTAACCCCTTTGTTTCTGCACTCAGACTATAAACAGCGTTTATTATTTTTATTGATTCTAAAATAAGGCATATGCATTCCAGAACATTTTTAAACTACGGAGAAGTCCCACAGCCACCGCTGCAGTTAGTTATCATCTCCCTACCCCACCACACATGCTGGTAACATTTTATCGACTATCTTGGCCGTCACTCCTTCGCGTGGGTGCGAAAAGGATGTAGATCTATAGATAGAGTAACTTCACCGGAGCTCTCCTTACATCAACATATGTCCCCTTTTAAAGAATAAATTGAGATATGTGGCATGCACTTCTGCAATCTAACTTTTAAAACATGTAAGATAACATTTTCCCCATAGCATCATGGGTTCTTCAGCATGTTGAGTCAATGGAAATGCATAAACTCCATTGTCAAGCCATATGTAAGTTAAATAATTAGTTTCCTCTGAGTGTAACACTTTAGTGTTGAAACATTTTTGCTAATGTTTATAATACTTCTGTGGATGTCCTCCTAGCTTAATCTGTGCCCACATTCTCAGCATCTCTTTCATCTCCTTCCTTGCAGGTGCGTCTGCATGAATAAGTGCAAAGATCAGGGCTCAGAGAATGCAAATTCTCTTCTTATCCTAATCCCCCTCCCACCCCAGAGACCTCTCCTCCTAACTTTTATGTGTTCATTTGTGATCCTGGAATCCCCGCAGGGCTCCTTCCCCACAAACAGGCTCCACTCTCCCACCCTGTAAGTGGGTTCAGGAGGCTGCACTCCCCTCTGGGACCTTGAGGCCCCTCCTCTCATGCCAACCCCAGGGCTGCGCCTCTGTCTGGAGTCCTCCTCTCAGCACCTATCAGCGCCCATTTAGCTGCATGTCTGTCTTCCCCCACACATTGATCTTTCTTTTGAACTGGGGCTGCTTCTGATGTCTTCTACAGCCTCTCATCCAGAACTCAGGTGCTCAGTTAACGTTCTTTGGATGAGGGACAGGCCCCAACATGGATCCAAGTAAAGACGGCTGTCTTCCACCCACATTACCCAGCAACTGGTCACCCTCCGGTGATCTCTGCTGATGTTAACCATGCTTTCAGAAACTACCATTTTCCCATTTTAAGAGTGAGACCTTATTTGGAATCAAAGCTGTTGCTCTCAGGAGTCCTGGATTGTGAACGCTGATTGTTTTGAGCACAAGTATGTTTTGCTTTGTTTTAAATCATGAACACCTTTGCCTTCAGGTCATGTCTGGTTATCAGAGAGCTGGATATTTGAGCTTGCTCCCCCCCTATTCAGGGCTCAATTATCATATTGTCTTAATTATCTGCTGACTTTACACCCTGACCTGGCAGAGGCTCTGTCCCTTGCTGGTCAGTCAGGGCTGACCCCATGGACGCTCGTCCCAGGGCAGCTTGCTGTCACCTTGGGGGAAAATGCAGCGTGGTGCTTTCCTCCCTCCACCTCTGTGCTCCCTTTAGAGGTCTTCTGTAGAGAAATCAGGCTTTTTTTTTTTTCATTTAAACACTATTTGTTGGAAGCAAATAAGCACCAAACATCCATGCAGCAGTGTCTCCTCGCTGACCCTAACCTCATGCTATTGGAGGGAACTGGTATTAACAAGGTCAGTGAAAACACTGAACTGCCATTCATGGAAGCCAAACTATTTATTAAAAACAATAACCTTTCACACAGCTTGCAGAGTCAAATGGTAGATGTTTTAAGTAATAGGTAGAAGGTGGAGAGCAACAGGCAGAGCCAAAATGCAAACTTGGTCCTGCCTGACCCCAGGGCCTATACAGGGACACTCCCCTACGTCGCAGGTGGCAAACACAAGGCCCACAGGCAGGATCCTGCCTTCCACCTTGTTTTATCTGGCCGGCACCGAGCTCTTGATGAACTATTAAGGAGTAGTTACATCTACACAGTCTTAAAATTACTTTCAGCCCTTTGAAGGCAACTGCGAGGCTGGTGTGTGGCCCCTGGTGAAAATGACTCTGATGCCCCTGAGCTGGGCTGTCCTCGGCACATTAGTCACCACTTCTTTTTCCCGGGATGCCTCCCCATCTTGTGGCAAAGCTGACCTCCCACCTTAGAGACTCACCTCTTGGCTGTAAGATGGCCCTGCCCATCGGCCGCTGTATTTTGTTCTCTAAAACCTGGTGTGTTGATCTAAGGGGTGAGAGCCCAGCCCAGTCAACCTGACTGCCTTTTACCTGGGGTTTCAGATGATGAATTTAGGCCAGCACATTTTAATTTTTACTGACTTATTTGGCCTTTCTGGGTTACTTAGTGAGACAATATAAATCCTCACTCAAGCAGCCAGTTCTCTAATACCTGGAGAAAGTCCATTGGCTCCGGGACAAAAGGAGACCACCAGGCAGAGGAAGGAGATGGTGATGATGGAGGCAGAGAGGAAAAGGTGGAATACGAATTAGAAGCAGCAGGAAGGGAGGGAGAGGGGGGAGCACTTGCTGGACGTCCCCAACACGGATCTGCTTGCGGTTGGTGTGAGAGCCAGTGTGCTGAAGCTTCGCCGCTTTTATTCCTGTGTGAGTTGGGGTTTCTGTGTCGTGTAGCTCAAAGCTTCATGCAAGCTCTCAGTCTGCAGCTAGCCATGGGGACAGTGCAGTCCTGGGACCCAACCAGGGGGGCCCAGTTTCACAATGGTCAGGACAGCTGATGGGCACTGGCTCCACTGCTACAGGACCTTTGGTGGAAGGAACTGTTGTTGGAGGGGACTGTTGCTGGAGGGGACTATTGTTGGAGGGGAACTTTGAAGGAGGGGACTGTTGCTGGAGGGGACCTTTCAGGAAGGCAGTCCCTGCAGGACTCTGCTGCTCTTGCTGGCGAGGCTCTTTTCCAGACACTCTCCCTGAGGCACAGCTGGCTTTGCAAAGCTGCCCTCACTGCTCAGCTCCTTACCGCCACGCCTCTCACAGGTCCGAAAGCTCTCCTGCTCAACACCTTTAGCAAATCTTTCCTTTTTTGGAGAAAAGTAGACCTGCTTGGTCCTCCACTGTCACACAAGCCGGCCGGTGTTCACTCCTGCCTCTCACAGTCTCCATGTCTGCAGAGGCTTTGCCCTTTACCTTTAGTCCACATCATTAGGTCAATGCCATCAGCACCTGCAACTCCCTACCTGGAAGTTGTTAGTCTTCCAGGACCCCTCTATAAGGCGGGGACATTACACATCAGGGAGAGATGTGGAAACTGGCCGAGGCAAACCAACCTTCCGAGCTGGTGGGAAGCACCCTGTGTACATTTCTAAAATGAACCAAAAAAGTTCCTGTGAAGAGCTTCCAGACCTTAAGAGCACAGGAAAAAATGGGCCAAGTGAGAGCAGTGAGCATGGCAGCCTCGCTGGTTACGGGTAAGTGCAGGACCCCTCTACACAGTGCAGACTGCAGAGCGCTACCCACTTACAGAAGAAACCAGAACACCCTGAGAACTGCCAACTCCCCTGGAGGCACACGGGGTCCGCTTCCCTGGAGCATATCGGCTTGAAACCTGGAATCTGACTTCCAGCAAGGCAGTTGAAGGCTAGTGTATCAATTGCCATTATTAGTGGTAATAATTGTATGAAAATTCACCTTTCCATAGTGTGTTCCTCTTGTCCAGCTGTTTAATGAGAGGCCACTAGATCAGAGTGATATTGTGATGGAGGGAGGCAGAGGCATCTTAGTTTATGAAATGTTCCTGTTTTACAAAGTGAGAAAACATAAACAGAGAGAAGTTAGCTACTTTGTGAATGCTGTAAAATAAAACAGGAAAATTACTAATTATTTTAAGGCTGCTGCCCAGAGACATTCTTAAATATACATAAAAATAGATCTTAATAGTAATTTCCATAAGAACTCCTGAAAGTCTGTAGAAATTAAAAATGGGATTGAATTATTAGTTGTGTGGTAATACATCCTGGGACTTTTAATCTTGGTTTCCTTTTTTTTTTTCTATGTAATTATACTGCAACATGAAGATAGAAATACTAATTTCGGTTATGCTTATGTACCTCAAATGAAGCAATGCAGTACCTTTCAAAGCATAACTTTATACCTTTTAAAATGATTTTTTACTAAAGAGGGGTTCACAATGCTGTGCCTTTAACCAGTCAGTCAGCACTGCTACCTGACAGTTCTCTGGAACACAGCATTATAGAGAGAGGACACACACAGTAGTAAACACGTATTTCAAATACATTCCTGAATTCGTTCGAAGGTCAAAGACTTCTTTATAGGTGCTTTCCATAGAGATAAGTCATCTTCTTTCTGAAGATGACTGGCATTCCTGCCTTGCATTAGCAGCCGTCTGTGGGCGGAGCTCCCCGCAGCTGGCATCCGGGAGCTGGCCCTGAGGCCGGCCGGGAGGCCAGTAGCACCGTTGGCGCCCAGAACTGATGCTGTGCGGACAGCTACCCGTGCTTCAGACAGGAGGGAGCGCGAATGCGGCTGCAGCTTGAACTCCACACATCGGTGCTGGAGAAAAGGTGACCAAGTGTTGGGGGTGTCAGGGCGGCCAGCTGGGGGACTGGCCGGGGGTAAGGCCAAGCCCAGGGGAACCCTGGGCCACGCAGAGAACATGGGAGCCAGATTTAAACGAGGGGCACTTCTTGGTTTGTTTTCCAATCACCTTTTTCCCCTAGTAGGTTTGTTTGTTTTCTGTTGGAAATTTAAATATTAGGGTAACGATTTGGGATTCTCTATCAACTTATCAGTCCAGAAGAGGCTCATGGAATGCTCCCCTTTGAACTGCCTCTGAGGGCCAGGCTTCCCACTGAAGCCAGAGCTTCTCTTAGTCGTGAGGAGGCTTTTTATAGCAACACGAACTCCACAGCAGGCTTGTCTGGTTTGATAAAGGCAACTTCTGAAACCAGAAACCTGTGCCGGGGGTGTTTGCTGGTGGCGGTGTTAACAGGCTGTTTGAAAACTAACAATCTCTTACAGATGTGGCAAACCTTCATGGCACCACCCTGGTCAGTGACTCCAACAGGGTTTGGTCTGGTCATTGTCCGGGTCTGCAGGGGACTGGGGAGCTGGCCCGGGAGCAGGCTTCTGGGCTCCCTGTCCTTACTTACAGTGCCCTGGGCAGCACAGAAGTCAGTCTTCAATGGCTGCAAACAATTTAACCATAACCTCAACTTCCATTTGATCCGTGTTCATCATAAACTAATGCATTTGAGTGCTAAGATGGCAATTCAACTCTTAGTACTTCTTCTGACATTCCAAAGTGCTGTATTTTTCTGTTTCAAATTTATTCATTCTAAATAAAGAGAATAAATTTGGGGAATTAAAAGTTGGTAAGCTTCTGTGTTTTTTTTTTTTTTTGTTGCTTCATCTAGTATATTTTAGGTTTTAAATGCTCAGAAATTGTTACATATATAACCCAATGTATAAATTTATGGTAAGCTGACTGACAAATACAAAGAGGAATTCCTGTTTTTTTCCTAAAAATCACTTGATTGTGTAAAAATTATTCAGAATATTTAATGATATAGTTGGAGATCAGAAAGGCAATTCAGATGCCTAGTTTTCCCTTTATTCTAATAAGCAAGTTTTCACAACATCTGTGATTGAACTGGTAAGTTGTTACTCTTCTCTAACTTACACTTTCATTCACATCAGGGTCTCAGTTGCTCTGTGGGTGAGGGTGGCCTGGGAATCTTGGGGTGGGGCATAGCCTGGCACAACTTCCTCTGGGCTGGGTGGCCCTGTGGCCCCAGCTTTAGTTATAGGTGTTCCTGGGGCTCAGCATGTGGGAGGGCTTTCCCGGGAAGGCAGGCTGCTGCTGATCCTTGACTTGGCACCATGCAGCTCTCTCACCAAGGGAGGACAGGCTCTGGACCTAATGGAGCTGGGCCCCAAGATGTGCAATGGTCTGGCTAGGCCAGGACCAGGAGCATGAGCTTTGCTCTGTGCAGGGGAGTGTGCAGAACCCCCCGGGACCTCTGGAAGCAGCAGCTGAGCTCCGGGAAGGGATGGGGTGACATGGAGCCCCAGAAGGGAAGCCCATCGCAAGAAGCTTCCTTCCCAGAGCAGAAGGGGGTCTCTGATTCTTCCACAAACAGTAAGAGGTCATCTTGGATGTCCATCCAAGACAACACAGGGCTTATTGAGGATGAAAGCCAGTTATTGGGATTTAAACACTGTGGGGAATGTCAGGTTGAACAACCAAAAGAGGTGGGGAAGATACACCAAAAAGAAAATTCCACCAGGTCTCAGAGGAAAAGAAAAAGAACGTGGGATTGATGAGAGGAAATGGAAGTTATCCAGAGGCTGATTGAGGAAATTCAATCTGTAAATAAAGGAATTTCCAGAAAGAGAAACTTCAAATTTCATTCAGGTGGGCTAGCAATTACCCCAAAAAAACAGAAGAAGGCTTTAAGAATTTAGCCTGGAACAGGCAGGACAGGTGCCTTAAGGACCAGGTGCACCTGGCTTATTGACCGCAGGCTGCTGAGGTCCTACTTCCATGACTACTAACAGCCCTGCCTTCAACATGTATGCAAACACATGCACACATACATGGCCTTCAACATGTATGCAAACACATGCACGCATACATGCACGCACACACACTGCCACCTCCCTGCCTGGACACTTCAGCGCATCCCGCAGGCCTCAGTGTGTGTGTGTCTTCTGGGAGGTACCTGCTCCCCTCCCGTCTCCACACCCTCTGCCAGACAACTCAATTCCCAGCAAAAGCCTTTGTTAGGTTGGAGCAGGTGAAATTGGTTATTGGAGATCACGTCTGTTGAATGGCTGAAGTATTGGCAATTTCCTTTGCTACTGGGTTCTCTTCTGATCACTGTTGGATTCTAATTATGCCATCCATTGTTGGGTTCCCCTCTGGAGTCTAAATATGAACCCTAGGGGGCTGGGGGGACAAGCAAATCTATATGCCATGTGTCCTAAATGCCTAGAACTCTCTCTGGGCTAAATATCTGTCAAATAAACATATTTATTATGAAAATTCTTGAAATGGCCTGTAAAACCCTGTACAACCTGGAAGTCAGGAACTACAGGCTCTTTGTTCTAAGTGGGACCACATGACCAATGCTGCCCAATGGAAGTGGGAGAAGTTAGCAAAATCTACTCCCAGGCTTGGTCTCTGAAATTGCTCATAGGTTCTCCCAACTCTCTCTTTTGCCTGGTCACCAACTGGATGCCCAGCCCTGGGCCCCCTGGGAGGCTTGTGAACAGGGCAGAGCTTCCGTCCTGTCTGGGGTTTGCGTGGCCAGTGCCACTACCACCCTGAAGCTGCAGACTCTTCCTTAGGTGAGTGGAAATAAATTTCTGGCACGCCAAGCTCCTGGCATCTCGGAGGTTTCCTGTTAAAGTGGTTAGTTGCTACCTTAGTAACAACAACCTAACTTGTTAGCTTGGTTCTCACCTTATAATCAATAAATAATACTATTATTCTATAATACATTTCCATAGGTGAGTTAATAACCAGTGTTAGAATAAAAGGGTGTCCTTCCAAACCACTTCATAAAATAACAGCAAACTAAAAAAAAATCTATGTAAAAATACAAATATTAAATGATCAGTCAAAGGAAAAAGAAAGAAACAAGGGATCAGAAGCAAGACCGAACAGGAGAATTGGAAATGTAATTGTAAACATCATGAACAGCATTATGTCACCTGTAAACATAAAGACAAATTTACTTTTTACATTTGTAGAGATGTCTTTATTTTTTATCTTGTTTAATTGCACTGGCTAGAACCTCTTTTACTTGTTCCATTGAACTGATGATTATAGAATTGTTGGCTAGACCAGGGTTTTGGGTTTTTTTTTTTTTTTGGAATTTTTAATAAACATGTTAACCCACTACCTTCTTGCATACATTCTTCCTTCTGGGAGGCCGGTAGTTAGCCTCTTTACAGGTTCCTTGTGCATGGTGAGTTTCTGTTCTCCTGTCCTTTTAAGGTTTTTGCTTTGTTTTGGTGTTTCAACAATTTCACCATGATGTGTTCAGCTGGGACCTCTCTGTGTTCATATTATTTAGAATCTGTTGAACTTTCTGGATGTGAAGATTTTTCATCAAACTTGGGAAGTTTTCAGCTATTATCTCTTCAGGTATTTTTTTCTGACACCTTCTATCCCTTCTGGGCCCCCCATTAGATCTATATTGGTATATTTTATGGTGTCTTGTAGGTCTCTAAGGCTCTGTTTTTTTCTCACTCTTTTTTATCTTTTGTTTTTTCGGATGGAATATTTTCTCTTGTTCTATGTTTAAGTTTGTTGACCCTTTATTCAGCCAGTCTGAATACTCAATTTTCATTTTGGTTATGATGATTTTCAGCCTGAGCATATCTCTTCTAATTGTCTTTTTCATAGTCTTTTTTTTTACTGATGAGTCATTATCATTGTATTTTTATTTACCTTTGCATAGGATTCTTTCAATTTTTGAACATACTGGGTTGGCCAAAAGTCCATTTAGTTTTTTCTATAAAATAAAAGACACATTTTAAAATTTTCACTAATAGGTTTATTGATTTGTATATTTTGAGTATGTCAGCTATCTCACAGGTGGTATATAACATTGATTGCTCTCAATTAAAGTTTTGATTTGATTGCTATCAACTTCAACTGGTCTATCCTACCAGGGACCACCATCCAGCAAGAAATCTCCAGCAGGAAACTTTGCCAACCACTTTTGACATGTTTGATCAGTCACAGCACCTTCTCCAGACACTGCACAGATCTTTGTGTTTCAGTTGTGTTTTTACCTTTCATGTAATGATAAAGCATAATATGCTGAAAACAATGCAAATTTTCTTCCATCTTCAATATTAAAATGGCTACACAATAATTCACCAATTTTGATGGGTTTTTAATAAAAATGCACACTGCTATGATAGCTGTCACAATGCAATCTAACAAAACTGTTTTGAATGAAAGTAAAGACAGCTAAGCACTACTAGAACCATCATACAGAAAATCAAACAAACTTTTTGGCCAACCCCAAATTTATAATAATTGCTGTGCAGTCTGCTAGTTTCAACCTCTGGGTCCTCTCAGAGAGTTCCTGCTGACTGCTTTTCCCCTGTAGATGGATCACATGTCTCTGTTTCATTGTGTGTTTTGAAATGTTTGTTAAAAACTTGATGTTTTGGGTGATATATTATAGCAACTCTGGATTATGATTCCCCTTCTCCCTGGTGGTGTTTGTTGTTGCTGGTTTTGATTTTTGTTTGTTTAGAGAGTTGCCTTGACTAACTCTGTAAATTCTGTTTACCCTGAAGTGTGTGACCACTGACATCTTTTAGTTTTTACAAAAAAATCTTGTTTTATATCTTACCTTGATTTCATAGAGTTCACTTCTGGTCATCACAGCTTAGTACTCAGACAGGGATTGGTCAGAGGGGGCACTAAAATGCCTTGAGCTCCTAAAGTTTCTGTCCTTTGCCAATAAATCTATGTGTGGGATGGGTTACCTTAAGATTGTTGGGTTGGGTTGGGTGCCTTAACTGTTGGGTAACAGTTAAGAAACACTGTTACCTTATGTTTCTCTCTCTCTCTGTCCACAGAGGTCACTATTCTATTCAACACCACATGGCACTGCAAATGAAGTTAGCCCCTCTGGCAGCCGAGCGGGCTATTCCCACTGCCTGCCCGGCATGAGGACAGGCATGAAACACGGCGTCGTGGAAGCCGGGGGTAGGTGGGCGTGGGGCCGTCCCAGGAAAACACCGTACACCTCTGTGTTCTCACCTCAGGTTCAGTGGTGTTCCTTGAACATGTATGCGTGTGTCAGTTTCTGGTATGTTTTTATTTGATATTCAGAGTCCTGAAACACTGTTTTTGACAATATTGTCCAGTTTTGTCATTGCTTTTTGGGGAGATTTGTCTAGTGTTTCACTCTACCATGCCTGAAATTCTACCCATTTAGGATAAAAGTCAAGATTAAAAAAGAGTAAAAATATGTGTCAGTATTTCTTGGTTGATATGGCCACCAGAGCAGAGAGTTGGGCAGAAATATTGATGTATTATTACTTATTCTGGGCCATCCTAGGACTTTTTCATAATATTTCTCTAGCAAGTCCAATGTTACCCAAGACCTCTTCTGAAAATATGGTGTCGTATTTTGAAGCACCAAGACACAGAATATGCACAGTTCAGAATTCCTCAGGTATTACTAATATTTCTTAGAGAATGTGACATTATTTGAAATGTTGCCCTGGAAACAAGACATCAAACAGAAGTCCTTATCACCCATCTCCACCATTCTCAAGACATGTGCTAAGAATGCCATGCCATCATTTCCAGACAGGATGACCTCAGTGTTGCTGAGAGCCTTCCTGCTTAGAAAAGCTGCTCCTGTGTGTTCTGTGCCTGCAGAATTTGCCTACAGGTGATACACTCCAGTCATTTAATCACCCAGATGCTGGATGCATAATTTATTGTTGCATTCAAAGGGATTCACACAGACATTCTCCACACAAGTGGAGACTGGAGGGAATGGAATCAATTGTTCATCTCAACAGGACACAATCTGAAGTCTTCCATTTGCTCAGGAGGCTCCTTCCAGCAGATTGGTCCACAATTAGACCTTGGACTTTTCCCACTGACACACAGAGCTGTAAAACAACAACAGCAACAACGACAACAACAACAATTTCAGGACAGAAGCTTCTGTAGAAGGATGATTCTGTTATTGATTTTATATCTATTGAATTAAAAAATTGTGAAAAACCAGCCTTAGAGTTAGAAGTCAAGTATTAACATTTTCATGTACAATGGAAATCTTTCCCTGTACATCTGTTTTCCTTATTTCAGAAGCATCTCCTCCACATAAACAGTTCAGAAATTGTAGTTGAACAAAGACGAAACTTAAAATCAACCCTACTACTATGACCCAGAGATCATTCTTATTAACTTGAGTACGTATCCTTAAGGTGTCACAATGGTGAGGCAGGTTTTCTTCTGTCATAGACTCACAGCACTGTGTTTTCTCTCAAGAGTCTACTCAACCTGCTACTATTTGCAGTTTCTTACTATGATGAATTGTTTTAATAACACCTTTGTTCATAATAATTTTCAGGAGCTTTGGACATTTTTAGATTGTATACCTAAAACAGGGAATTCTAGGTGGAGAGACAAGTAATATAGTCAAGGAATTGTGTGTTATCCAATTGTCTTCCTGAGAGGTTGTCCTGTCAACACTCCTGACATAATTTTTAGTGGTATATTTGTGCTGATTGTTTTTTAAATAAACTTTACTTTTTAGAACAGTTTAGATTTACAGAAAAATTGTAAAGATAGTAAAGAGAGTCCTCATGTATCTTGCACCCAGTTTTCCTATCAATTTTTTCTATTAGAATGGTACCTCTGTTAAACCTAGTGAACCAATATTGACACAGTATTAACTCAAGTACATATTTTATTCAGATTTCCTTAGTCTTTACCTAAAGTCCTCTTTTCTATTCCAGGATCCTGTCCAGCATACCATAACGTGTTTAGTGAGCATTCTTGACTAGCTCTACAAGTCATGAAGGATGAAATAACATATTATGGACAGGTGAAGAGCTTAAAGAAGGTTTTGGTAAAAACCTCATAAATATGTCTTTAGGAATCCATTGTCAGGTTAAGTAAGATGCCTGATGTTAGGTCTGCACCAGAGATGAGCATGTGCACTCAGTCCAGTTCCCAGCATCTTTCCTGTGTGCTAAATGGCCATCCTGCTGGTTTGGAACTTCAGGATTGTTCCTGCCCAATGCCTGGAGGTGACTGGGATGCTCCTCTCTATCTCACAGCCTCAGAGGAGATGGGTGAGTAGCAACAGTGTGTAGTGGAACAGATAGTGACCTAAAGTCACATCAGGACACAAAGCTTGCTCTGCAGGTGGCTGCGGATGGCCTTGGGAAAGCTACCCTGCTTCTCTGGTGGTTATTCCCATTTTCTAGAAGTAGCAAAAAGTTGTGCATCATGTTCTTTAAGCTCTGTGTTCTGTGTGTCTATGTTCTGTCTTCATTCTCACACTGGTCTGAACTCCTGGGTACTTTCCAAATGAGGTAAGGATGTGAGTGGCCAGCATGATGTCTGCAGTTGTACTTCCATCTGCCTTCAGTGTGAGAATCCCAAACCTATGCCCCTTTTACCTTTGGTGATTCGGTGCTTTTTCACAAGGGAAAGCAAAATGAATGGCATTCTTGATTTTCAGAATTGATTCTTCACAAAGTTGTTTTGTGTTGTAATATTTGAAAAAAAATCTTTACCCAAGAATATTTTTTTCATTGCCTTTTTTAGAGAGAAAGGGAGAGAGAAAGAGAGAGAAAAAAGGGAGAGAGAGAGAAACATCAATGCAAAGAGAAGCATTGATTGGTTGCCTCTCATATGGGCCCAGAATGGGAATCATATGCACTTGGACCAGGGATCAGACCTGTAACCTAGGTATGTGCCCTGGCTGGGAATCGAACCTGCAAACTTTCCCTTATGGGACAATGCTCTAACCAACTGAACCACAATGGCCAGGGCTTGGGTTGTACTTTATTGTTGGTGTTCATTGAAGTAACAGCA
This sequence comes from Anoura caudifer, assembly GCA_004027475.1. Classification (NCBI taxonomy): domain Eukaryota; kingdom Metazoa; phylum Chordata; class Mammalia; order Chiroptera; family Phyllostomidae; genus Anoura; species Anoura caudifer. The sequence continues at coordinate 625,107 of PVKU01000156.1, forward strand.
AAATGGTGGCATTATGATTTTTTCTAATAAATTACCAGGCACTGGTATTAAGAGAGCCAGTGAAAATCTAATTGGGTTCTTACTATTCACTCAGTAAGTTAAAAAAAAACAAACAACAACACATATTATAGTGCCCCTTTAGCAAACATCTTGATTTTATCTGTCATAAATTTTACAAAAATACAATTTAGAAGCTGTTCAATGACCTAAACTAATTCCTTAGGATTCTTGGGTCAGAGATTAAAAGTGTTAAAAAGAAAAAGAAGGAAACAAAAATTTTCATCTTATTTCTAAGACACAGTTTGATTTTTCTCCTTTCTCCCAGCTACTGGGAATTGTCTTTCATTTGAATCTTGAGGGACAATATCAGACACATTTTCCTACCTTTGAGGAGGGAAGACAGCAGAAAATGAAGAAACAATTTTTAGGGAAGTTGTAGAAATTTTTCACTCCCAGAATGGTAGAAAGAATTCACATCCTTATAAAGTAGGAGTGAAATGTGATTTCTCCTTATTCACCCTCACACCTGGCTTGTACCAGTGTCATTGGAAATGACTTTTTAAGTTTGATTAAGCTGCTGCTCCCACACAGCGGTTGGGTGCCGTGTGTCCATCTGCCTCTGAACATGCTGTGATATCTGGGAAATTACATGCCTTTCCTTCCATTCCATGCCTAATCAATCCCAGAATTCTCTGCATAAAAACTCTCCCTCTGTTAAACCTTCCACCCTGCCTCCTTTGTGCCCTCTTAAATTGATTAACTTTTTGTCCCCAAGTTCTAGCATGGCACATATGGCACATAGTAGAGGCCTATTACTCTTTAAGATTAAGGATTGCAATGGCAAACATTACTGTGACCTTTAACGTGCAGACACATCAGCCCACTGTGTGAAGTAAACATATTTCATCTTCAGAACAGTCCTAAATAATGGGCCCCCTTTTGTGGATAGGGACACTGAGGCTTTGCAGAGGCCCACAGCTTGCTCAGGTCCATAGCTAGCATGAGCAGGATTGGGTGTGAGTCTAGCCACCAAGCGTGACCCATGATGTCCTCCTCCCTCCCTTCCAGGATTATCTGCTCCACTGAGCCTTCAGGACTTTGGGTCTCTGTGCTCACATCAAAAAGCACACCCGTTTCCTGATTTTATTTTTGCACTGCCTCTGCCACCCCTTTCTGTCAGATGACCATCCTTTGCTTTGGCTCAGGGCTACCCTTCACCCTACTATCCTCCATCCTGGGAGCCTCTGCTGGACAACACATCCAGCACTCCGACACCTTGATTCCTTGACCTCCTTATGTTCAGCTGCCTTCTCCTGCTTCCCTGGCCACCCCCTCCTGTGTCAGTTGAGACCAGGTCAGCATCCACAGGTCCTGCCCTCCCCAAGTCATACATCCAAGAGTGTACTCCTTTGTCACTGTTTTGTGACTCAAAGCCCGCTCTGGGATTTCAGCAGGCCCACTTAGGGTCAGCCCCCTTCTTTCTCCATCTCTTTCTTATCCAACTTAGATTCCACATCTGAGGGTTTTGACAATGCTCTTGGTCATAGGCTACACAGCCAAGTGCTTGTGAGGGAAGTCCTACAGCAGGGTGGCTGGGGTCCCTCACTGTTCAGGACCACCAGTTTCCAACAGGCCCCGACACTGCCCCAGGCTTCCCCTTTGTCTTCGCAACTGCTTACCTCCCACCTGTCCTGCTCACCAAGGCTCCTCCCCACAGCATTCCTGCACTGGCTTCATCCCCCATTATCAGAGGTAACAGAGGCCACCAGAGAACTTCATCCTTTCACACCGAATCACATAGCCCTCTGCTTTGTTTCTGCTCCTGTAGAGAATCTGCTCTCTCCCCATGGATCCCACTCTCTCTGTTTAGGACCCTTGCCCTGTAGGTTACACCTTTTTGCTCTTGAATACAGAGCCTGTCGCTCTCCACGGTGTCTTTTCTGTCATGCTCTGGCCTCTCTGTGGAGTAATGTGGAGCAATAATGCTTCTTGGAGGTGCCGTGTCCCTGCACCTACTGTCCTATCTCGTTTCCCTCGTTCATGGAGAATTTCTAAAAGATAGGCTTACATTAAATCCTCTCTATTTTCTCACTTCATGTTTACTCTGCAATCAACAACATATGTTTTCACAGTCAGCATTTTAAATTATTTCTTAGCATCCAGAAGTCCTTGACTTATGGTAGCCCTCTTACATTTATAATTTTCCTGTTGTCTTCTTTTAAAATATCAAATGTACTAATTTTAAAGTTCTCTTTAGGTTGTTTTGTTAATTCTATTTCCTTGGGAGTGATTTCTACCATTTGCCACCTTTGTTTTATGGTATTTTCCCCTCAGTGTGTTAGGCAGGTTGGTTTTTAAGTTTATCTCTCGTTCTACCTCTCTACGATGATTTGTTTAGTGATTGACGGCCCTTTTCCCCTCAAGACCCCAGTTTAAAGCCCATGTTTAAAGTGTACTTTCTCTCTGTCTGAAGGCCTCTGATCCAAACAGGTTTCTTCCCACATACCCAGCATGGAGCTGTGACACTGAGCGGGGACAACTGCCATGCACAGTCTGGCTCAGTAAGGGGAGAACAGCAGTCACAGTGTTTCTGAACTCCTGCCAGGCACACGTCCTCTCGTCCTCAGTGACTTCCCCATCCTCGACCCTGAGACAGAGGCCCACAGCTCTTGGCCCTTCCCTCTGGGCTCCCAGTTCTGCCTTTTCTATAACAAGTGGATTGTGGTTGCACCAGGCCCTGGTGCCTACTTGGTGCCTGCTTCCTGCCTGCTTCCTGCCCATGGAAGTTTGAGGAACTCCAAAGGCCTCTTTTCATTATGATCGTCTCAGTCCTTTTCAGTCAAGTATAATTCCTTTAAAAACTCCGTGGGATTTTATGTATCAATTTATAACCCATTGCATTAGATAAGAGGCGCATCCACAGATCTGTGCGAGATAAATCCTCCTCTGCCTTGGAGGCTTGTGGGGCTGCTCAGAGGAATGTCCTCCTGGGTCTTTGAAGCGCCAATGTTTAGCCGAAAGGGTCTGTGCAACATGCCCCTGGGTCTCTTTTTGTTTATCAGAGAGGGTACACCATATTTTGCCTTGAATCATTCTGGCATCTTATTTTAGGGTGTAAGAGCTATGCCTTGAATTCCATGAGGCTACAATTTACTGGCAATGCTCTTAACTTGATCTTTGCCCCAAGGCCATCTGTTAATGGAGAGCCATTGCTGGCTGAAGAGACCATCCTGGACACTTCACATTTCATGTGCCCTCGACTCAAAAACTGGATCGTTTTCTCCAGTTCATCTCTCTCCTCTCATTGCATCATAGGCAGCAAGAAGAAGGCAGGTGGCACTTTCAACATTCCACCTAGAAATTTTCTTAGTGAGATCACAATGACTGTTAGGTACATTTGCTGTGTCCTGTGTTACTACAGGCAACCACATAGTAAGGGTTTCCTTTCTTCTGGCCTCCACTAACCTTTGCTCACTTCCCTTCAAGCCCTTCCAACAGCCTTATCAAAGCCATTCAAATTTCTGCCCGGCATCTGGTCTCAAAACCAATGTCACCTGTTCCAGGTTTTGTTTTGGTAGAATCTCAGCTCCAAGGAACATATTCTGTTCTAGTTCTTTGTTGCTACCTAGCAAAACACCCCAACATTCAGTGATGTGAAAGAACAACCACTAATTGTGGTCACAGTCTGTGTGTGGGTCAGGAGTTCTGGAAGGGTTTGGCGGAGTGCCCCTCCCTGGGGCTGCTCCCGTGTCTGTGGTCAGAGGCGGGTTGGCTGTAGTCACCTGAGTGCTTTGCTGGGCTGGGTATCCAAGGTGGCTCACCAAAGGTTAGAAAAAGAATGATGCTGGCTGCTACTCACAGCATGGTGGCGGGGTTCCATGAGACCATGTCCTGAGCAGAAGCACCTGGAAGGGAGTGAACCTAGAGACCAAGGCAGAAACTGTGGCCTTCCCTTACCTGGCTCTCGGAGTCATGCCATGTTACCTCCGCTCGTACTTTTTGTTACGATGAGACCCACGGCCAGCCCTAGATCAAGAGGAGAATTAGAGCACAGCTCCGCCACGATGTGCCCTGTGCACTCCTGGCTTCCCGAGCCACCAGCCAGCACAGGTGGAGTTTCACATTTGTGTGTGTGATTGGATGGCAACACAAGTTTCCCAACTGGACTCTCATACCTTGAAGGTACAAGCTTTACTTTCCCCCAATGTTGTGATCCCAGCTACTAGCAGAGTGCTCAGACAATGGTAAATATTAAATAAGCATTTGCTGAAGAATGGATGGAAATGCTTGGAAAAAAGTCCTAAAAATGTTCCTGGTGGTGTGTTCTCTCACTGCCTGCTTCTGTTCCTCTGTCCTGGACTCAGATCTCTGCGCTCATTTTCCGCTTGGAGAGCTCAGTTCTCATCTCCACCTGCCTCACTGATCCAGGTCTCTGTTGTCTTTATTCTGGCAGCGCCCAGTCCTGTGTCTGAAACTTCCAATAAACACTGGCTGAACAAATAATGAAAAAGTGACTATGCAATAGTAAGTCTTCTTTTATTGATTTGTAGAGCCTTCTCTAAATAATAATGCTCTTTCTTCACACAACTTTTGGGCTGTGGTAGAGAAAGGAGCTTCCCTGCTTGCCTGTGGGGAAGTTAAATCTGAAGTTTTCCCTGTGAGCTGGAACGTCGCTATCCACAGTGCTGCAAAAATCCCTGAACTGCGGTTCCCTGGGCAGTCTGTTGTACGTGTTCATCCGCTCCCTGCTTGTCTGGACATTTGCCTACACCTGTACATCCGCGCACTGAGACTGTACGGGCATGTCTGTGTCTTCGGTCTCTCTGTCTATCTGTCTCTCTATCCACCTGTCTATCTGTCATCTGGCTATCTGTCTCCGTATCTGTATGGTACATATAGCACTACAGTGCTACACCGAGGTTCCCCGTGTTTTAAAAAAGGCCACTTTTGAACTCTCATTACTTCTTCTCAGTTCAATAATCTCTTTAAAATACTTTATCATAATTACTTCTAATGCAGTGATTTTCCTTTTTTTGGTATATGAATGTCATCTTTGCATATTCACTTTTTTCTAAGATTTCCAGCTATCTTTAAATATCTCTTTATTCCTAATTACAAAAACCTCAAGCTATGGTTGAATTTTGTCTGTTCTCCCTGCACTATTGTAGAAACCTGCTTTTTTCATGTAATAACGATATCATCTACCCCTGAACTGTTTTATAGGAAACTCCTAGGAAGTCGTTCATCGCCAGATTCTGACCCGTTGCCTTGTTAGAAAGGCTGAAGAATGTCTCATCTTCTTTGCTTATTTGTGAGCATGTGCATGTGGGAGGGATGCATGGGAGATGTCAGTAAGAATGCTATGATGCTCAGAAATTATTATTGACATTTAAACCCAATATTATCTTTAAGATCCAACGAAGTCACTGAACTTGGATCCAATATGATGTCGTATTGTTAAAAAAAAATAGTGTTCCCCTTTCTCTATTCTCGATCTCACTGCAGCCCTGCACTCTGGCTGTCTTTCTCATACCTTAGTTTTACGTACTTAACATTCCATACATATCATTTATTTATAAGTATATAACTGTTACATATGTAAATGTGTTATTTATATTACATATTCTTTTAAAACAAATATTATATATCATCTGAAATATGTATAATCTCTATTTTTCTATATATGTATATATATATAGATTATATATAAAACGATATAATGAAAACAGTGAAATTCCTCCTGCTTCCCTCCATTCCTTACATTTACACATTCAGGGTCTCTCCCGCTACATTGTTGTGAGTTATCGATGAGGTGGGTCTTCACGTTAAAGAGAAGAGCTAACTGCATTTAGCCTGTGCATGTAAAGTTGTATAACCGAAATACACACTGATAAATATGAGCTACTGGAGAATATTTGATGACTGTGGTAACAGATGTGACCCTTGCAAGTCCTGCTTTCTTTAGTGGCAGGAAGGTAAGGAAATGTGTCACACTGAGGGTATGGGGAAAATGAGAAGGGCATGGGGAAATGAAAAACAGTACAATGATTTTCTCTCAAAGTGAAAGGTATGCATTAGTATTTTGCACTTGTCCTTTTAAAAATGTCTAACTCATGGTTCTATTAATAGGATATCAACAGCTATAACTAGAACATTCTTTCATGTTTTTGTGGTACATACATTTCATGATAAAAAGTATATACTTTTTGTTTAAAGAAATGGATGCTAGCAAACCCCAAATCACATAATCACATAGCTCATGAGTATGACATGGGGACAGGAAATACCCATCCTGTTCTCTATGTTACTGTATGGTCTCAGCCCTCCTTTTTGGGTAGAATGTGAACAGAACCATGCTTTCTGTCCCTGTTCTAGGTACTTAGGAGGCCAGGTTGTAACAACAGGTAAGACCAGATTCTGTGTACCTTCAAACATGTATCCTGTCTAAGATAGACCAAATATCTGAAGAAAAAATATCTGACTAAATTAGTTAAAAAAGTATTGTTTGTAAGTCTGAATCCCACGTAGTTCTTTATATCTATTCCCTATCAGGTACTTTAAACATATGTGTTGGTAGTTTATGTGTGTTTTAAAAAAAGAGGCATTCATTAAAAAGATGAAAATAAATGTGCATAGAAAAATGATAAGACATATTATTTATAATAGTTATTTCTTCCCCATGAAAATAGTGCATGTTAGTCAAAACTTGACCTTGAAGAAGACACCAGCTATCAATTTGCTAGTGTTCCAAAAGATTAGATTTAAAAACATTTTTTTTAACTTGAGAGATACTGCAATAGTGAAAAGAAATACATATTTACTCAGGTGCTTCCTTTTTACCGACCTTCCTAATGTCTTTACAGTGGGGAAACTGTCACCTGGCATTTTATTTGGGGCACGCTCCACAGCAGGCATTCTGCATCTGCGTGGGTGGGGGCGCAGAGCCCTGCACATGGGTCCTCCCAGGACAGGCAGTGGACCGGTACCGCGTCATTGTCGCCCAGAGACTCTCTCCAGGCACGTGCAGTGTGGGCGCTGGGCCAACAGGTGGCAGAAACGCATTTGACTTGCTCTGCTCGCTCTTCTCCGCAGCCCGGACATTGCCGCCCCGGACCCTCGCCTAACCCCGGCCCGGAAGAAACGTTCCCCTTAGCTTTTGCTGGGTCTGGGGTCCAGGATCCAGGTCTGGGTTCAGGACCAGGGCAGGTGTTGAGGTCGGGGCGGGCAGGCAGCAGAGCCCAGGCGCATCTCTCGGAGATGCGCCCTCTGCTGGCAGCCCTTGGACTCGCCGGCCCAAGCCGGTGCCGCGCTCCTTGCCTGCTTGACCTGAGAGGTGTGGAGCTGGACAGGTGCTCTGGACTGGCAGGGGTTGGGTGGGAGCCAGACAGGATCTGGGCATTGCTTTGGCTGGGTCAGGTTTGGGAAGAAGTGCTCGGGTAGTGGGGCTGGTTTGGGCTGGGCAGGTGCTGAAGCTGGGCTGGGCAGAGACTTTTTAGGGCTGGATAAAGGCTCAGCCCCAGGAATTTCCTTCAGGGAAGCCACCAAGGACAAAGGGGCCAGAATCGGAAGCTTCTCATTATTCTCCTATTATTAATTATTGGAAGACTCAATTAAACAGCTTCCCCAGTCTCTTCCTGTGTGTAGTAGTGGGAGTGTTGAGAACGTGGCTTTTTGGTAAAACTGCTGCCCCCTTCCTCCTCCACCCCCTTCTTTCTGGATGGCTCTTGTCTGAGCGGTAAGGGTGGGAGGGAAGGCAGGCCTGTCACTTTGAGGTTCCAACTCACTGGAGAGGAGCCTCTCTTGAACCTGTTTTTAATGTGTCAAATCACAAAGTCACTTTCCGGCAATAGGGTGTGAAGGGGTTACAGCCTCCCTGGGGTCCTGTGCTGCTGCAGTGACAGGCCTGCTCGGGCGCCAGGCAGCCAGGCAGTGGGCCTGGGTGTCTAGGGCCCCGCCCCACAGGTTGTCATTCAGAAAGCCTCTGCTGTGAATTTCACCCCATTGTTGTCACTGGTAAAGATGCCTGGAGTTTGGAAGGCACCTCATGGCTCCCTGTGTCCCTTCTTCCTCTGCCTGTCCCCGAAAACCTGGCTTTGTGAGGGGTGCCTGTTGGCCTTTCCAAATGCCCTGGTTCATATGTTCATTTTCCTGAGCCCATGTCCAGGGGGTTACATTAGCTGGTCTCATCTGTGGTGTTCTGACAAAGCAGGACCTAAATTTAGACTTGGTTCATTTTCTGGCTTATTGTCTGAAACACCTTAGATTTGTCCCTTAGTAGAACTCTGACGTCATCTGCCTGCTCATGGGTAGTGAGCATTGCTGTGGTTCCTTGGGGAGAGATGTATAGATAGAGCCCACCTTTATGGAGGGCCTGTTCTGACTCAGGCACTAAGCTACCTGTTTACATGTGTAATAAAACAGTTCTACTGTTGTCTCCATTCTGCGGGTGAGGAAATTGAGTCTTTAAGTGACTAACTAGCTTTCCTGGAGCTGAGTGGAGGCCCCAACCTGGGTTTGTGCACGCCAGACCCTGGGCACTGCAGCAGGCAGGACATCCTCCTGGAAGAAGGGAGGAGACTTGTGGGCACTAAAGGCAGGGGTCAGCCCTCATTAGCTTCACATAAAGGTGCATAGAACCCAGGATGCTCGAAACCCATCCTGTAGTAGAAATGAACCCCCACCATCTCCAATGGACTCTCCTGGAGATTACTCCACAGGGCCACTCCCGGCTTCCCTCTGACCCCATATGATTGTCTTTCAAGTCTGACCAGGGCTGGGGGTCCAGCAGAGGACCTTTGACAGAAGCAAAGGTCATAACCCCTGATCCCAAGGCAGGGGTGGGGGCAGTTATTTTAGGGTGAAGGACATCTATTCAATTAAGCCTTCAGGGACTAAAGATATGACTCTTGATTTAATCTGCACCAAAATTATATGTGCTTTTCACATTTTAACTAAAAATTACTGAATCTGGAGGGGGGGAGTGGGTAAATGGAATTTAAAAAGGAAAAAAAAATTTGAAATTTCACTTTTGCACCTAAATTTCTGGGTTTTGAAGGACAAGAGCTGCATGTGGTCCTTTGAGGGACTGCAGCTCAAGGCCCACATGGCACAGTCGTCTGTTGAGGGGTGACCGGCATCTGATTTTGACTAAGGGGGTGAATTTATGAGGTTGACATTTTAAGAAGTCAAAGTTTTAGCTCATTTCAAAACCAGTGGAATGTATCTAAAACTGTATTGCCTTCTGGTGGCAGTTTGTCCAAACTGAAGTCTGACTTTGAAGTAGCATTGACCTTTTAAGAGTGTCTGGAAAATGCAAGGTGGTAGTGCTTGGGGAAAGGACACAGTCCACTCTTTCCCCTTTCAATTGATACCATTTAAAAATGTTATGCAAAGACTGGAAGTTTAATTGCCAATTCTTTTCATAGACATTGGTCAGGACAACAGGAAAACCAAACAGAAGGGTTGTGAGCCACCCAATCAAGAAAAGAAATCCAGATTGCCCAGTACACCTTTAAAAACCTTCAGCCTCATGGTGAGCAAAGGCATGCAAATTAATAAACCAAAAAAAGGGCAATGCCACATTTCCGCCATCGTGCTGACACGCATCCAGCATGTCATGGCTGTCCGCTCTGGCAGCGGTCCGGTGAGGAGGGCCGTTTTTGTGAATGGGTGGTCACTGGACGTATCAATCAGTTCAACTTTAATGGGAAGCATGTTGGCGTGTTTATCAAGTGCACTTTGTTTAATGGCTTTGACCCAGTGATTCCCCTTCTGGAAAAAGGGAAAAAAACCACAAGGAAACCAGAAAGTCACACAAATAATCTCATTGCAGCATAATTTATAACCGGATAAAGCTGGAAACAGCCCACTTTTGTAAGAGCGGGATGATGCCAAACTCCGTTTAGTGAGCCAGGTGATAAGAATCCCTGGTGACTGAGAAGGTGTTTGCAAGACTGTTCCAAGGCAGAGACCATCGAGTGCTGGACTGTTAGGAGAAAAACAAGACAGGAAATTGTAAAAACAGGTCACATGTATTTGCAAAACCCATCTCTCTCTCTCGAATATCTTTTAGTAGTGATATCTTGATGAGGAGGTTTAGTGGGTAATTTACAAAGATTTATTATTTTATACGTCACAAATTTTCTAAAGGTATGCTTTGCTTTTATAATCATAAATGGTAGGAAAGGTGTTTCACCACAGAACAATTTGCCCAGCGTTGCATCCTGCCCTGGCAGCATTCCTAGGACATGCTGTGTTTTAATACTGTCGTTGACTCAGCGTCCTAAGCCACAGGCCCACGGCTTTTCCCTGACAGGCAGCTCACAGAACCATTCCGCAGCACTCAGGGCCCCGAAGGACGCCTGTAGAGGCGGCCGCCAATCCCGGAATGCACTTGGGCTGGGAAGGTCCCCGCTAGCTGCCATGGCTCAGAGGGTGCCTCTGTAGCACAGGGGGCCCTGGAGATCAGGGGGATCAGTCACTGAATCTCAGTCCCATGTAACATTCCGGTGAGTCCTGGCTTCGGTGCAGGGAATGAGGACAATGGCCGGGGGACTGGCCACAGCTTGGTTGCCTGTGTTGAAATGCTCACCGAGAAGTTACCTTGGGAGGGAGGAAGACAAGCAAATGTACTTAGCGGACTTGCCAGCATGGCCCTGTTTTAACATATGCTGCGGGTTGTATATATCCGCCTCTGCCCACGTGTGTGAATGTAGATGGTGCGATGAGACTCCGGGGCCTGGAAACAGAAAACAAGCAGCCTGAGAAACCTGACCTCAGGAGGCAGGATCACTGCTGCAGGTCAGGTCCAAGGAGGGAGCTCCTGTCCTCGGGAAAGGAAGAGAAGACAGCAAACATGGAAGTCTCCCTGAGTCTTTGCTGACATCTCATCTGTGTTGCCATTTCCTGAGCTTCTCCACCTGAAAGTCGGGGACAAGACCTGCTTCTTGAGCTGCCTGTGAGTAAGGGATGGTGAATAGAGGACACAGCCCAGCGTCTGGCTCCTTCTCCAGGCCCCTTCATCCCACAGTCCACAGTCAGTGGCTTACAGCTCAGTTTCTCTGGTGGTCTGTAGGTTCCAGGAGGTCAGTGTCCATGTCCTGTTGGACTCTGCACCTCGTTCCATAGCATGACGTCTGACACACAGGAGTTGCTCCACAAATGCTTACTGGCAGCTCTGGCAGGGCAGGCACCCTGTGCATCTCACTCATTCTTGGACCCCCCGAGTCTTGTCTCCGGAACCATCCCCAGACAGTGGCTGCCTATTGCATCTGCTGCCTGCTCCATGTATGAAGGTTGCAGCAGGGAGTCTTCCTCCAGCAACAACCACAGGCTTTCATCTGGAAATTCAGTGGGAAACTTAAGTGTGAGCCAGGATAAAAACAAGCATGGGGCTTGGAAAAGGAATTGAGATGCAGTTAACGAAAGATTGACATATACATGTGTTAATGTCTAACCGTGCTCTTTGTCCAATAGATTTTCAGTCACTAGACTTCCTTGGGCCAGTTCTGGGCCCCTCTGTGAGTCAGCCAGCTTCTTACTCTAGGCAGAGTAGCAGCCTTGCTCTGAAATGACACTGCCTGGGCTCAACCTGCCTCAGCCACCGACTCACGCATAGCGCCGGACGCCTCTGAGCCTCAGCTGGGAAATGCTAATGTAGGATCATCTTCCTGTGAAGTCTGGGCTGGTAACTGGAGTCAACTGAACACAGCCAAGGAGTGGAGTTATAATAACAGACACCTCAAACACTTCATCTCCATTTTAAACAAATTAGGCACGAAAATGCCAGTCTTTTAATGAAGAGTCCAGGTCTCTTCTTTGAACATCAGTTCATGGGCTGGAGTTGAGCAGACTTTTCCTCCCTTTTTCTATACATGCCAGGCATGTACGTTGACTTCACTTTGCAGGTTGGGGTTCTTTCAAGTGAGTCAATAACATAAAAACACTCACAAAACAACCTGAGTAAGAATTCCTGATTCCTGAAAGATTATTCCAATTTTTATCATTATTTTGTCCAATATTAATTCCATTGTAATAATTTTAAGTCACTTTTTCTTGCTAGCATGATTTCCTCAAGCATTTAACTTGGTTTTCATTAAAAAATATCTCTTCACATACATCAGATTGTTTAACATTTAATTAATTAACATATTTACAACAGAAACATGATTGACATTAACAAATTTCAGTGAAACTAAATACTCCTTTTAGAAAGCATGCAAGCCATGAGGTGGTGGAAGAGACACATAGATGTGACGCAGTGTCTTCTAACCGGGACAGGGTCCTGGTGGTGGGGTGCAGCAGAGATGCTTTACAAAGGGATTGCAATCTAGATCTGAGAAGTGGGTACATGGGGATGAGCTAAGAAAGTATTGTGGTTGAATTGCATCCCCCCCCAAAAATATATGCTGAAGTCCTACCCCTGTCCCTCAGAACATGAACTTATTTGAATATAGGATCTTAACATAGGTAATCAAATTAAAATCAAGTCATTAAGGTGGGCTCTAATCCAATATAAGGGGTATCCTTACAAGAAGGAGAAATTTGGAGGTGGAGGCAGACACGCACAAGAGAAGATGATGTGGAGAGACACAGGGAGAGGCAATGTGAAGGTGGAGGATGGAGCGATATATGTACAAGGCACAGCATGCCAAAAATGACCACTAAGCTAAGAGAGAGAGGCATGGACTGGATCCTCCCGCATAGCCTCAGAAGGAATCTATCCTGCTGACATTTTGACCTTGGATAACAAACCTCCAGAACCCACCCAGTTTCACTGGTTCTTCTTTAGTCTTCAAGGCTCAGTTCTTTAGCCTATTCTTTGTTTATGTTCTTTCTTGCTCAAAATATCTCATTCAGTCTTGTGGCTTAAATAACATCCATAGACCAATGACCAACAGTTATGATACCAGTTCAGACCTTGCTCCCCAAATCCAGGTCCATATAACCAACTGCTTACTTGATACCCATGCTTGTAGTTCTGATAAGCATCTCAAACCAAACATGCCAGCACTGAGTAGTCGATCTTTCCCTTAAACCTGCTCTTTCAAGCAGAATCACGGGGGATACTTAGAGCCAGAACTCAAGTGTATGGAGGTTGGTGCCTCCCAGGAAAGGCCTCCTCACCCTGGCACTTGGGTTTCCATTGTGATGATGTGAAGTCTGCTGGTTGAGAAGTCGTGCCCATGCACACCGTGTCCAGGGAATAGAACAGTTGGACTTTGGAAGAGAGAGGACATTCAGGAATCAAAAGAAAACTCTGAAAATACATTTTCTCAGAGAAAATTCAAGAAGATAGTGCAGCTTCCAAAAAAAGAACAAGCTTTCAATAATCAAGAAGCAGGGAACTTATGCTAGAAGACAGTCACCATGGGCCTTGAACATCCAAGAGAAAGTGATTTTACACCAAGAATTATGTACCCACTGAGGCAGACACCCTCTGTGTCCTCCCACACCCTTTGCTGGCTTCTTCCCTGAGCAGATTGATGCTTCACACCATGATACTTGCACACCTTTGCCAAAGGGTTTTCCTTGGGTGATGGAGCCAATGTGCAGGTGGAAAGTTCTAGGCAGTTAACTCTTGGAAACAGCTGTCACACAATGCCTGATAGAATTTTTTTGGCTAATTACTCTGACTTCCTCTCACCTTGAGTGAGATAACTTGGGGGATATATTATCACACAGTCTCCCAGAGGCCCAGCTTGCTCATAGGGTAATGTGTACATTACCCTATGAGTAATGTACACATTACCCTATGTAATATTACCCTAGATCTGTTACACTAGATTAAGGCACATCATGCTGCTTTGTTTTCTCATTTCTTCCTTTTTTCTATCCCCTACCAGAGCTCTCTGGAGGTACCTCCAAACCAACTGCTTGTAGTTAATGCCTTGTCTCAGGCTCCCTTTCATGGAGAACCCAGCCTTATATACAAATAAAACTGCCATTAACTATGAGAATAGTAAAAATAGAATGCAAATGTGTAAACACTCACTGTTTGGGCCTTTTTGCACCAACCTTTTCTTACATGGGGATGTACTCCAACAAAGTAGTGAGGACATCAGAAACACAATCAAGAAGAAAATCAAGAAGAAAATCAAGAAGACCTGGGAGATAGGTCTGGAAGAACAGTAGATACAACTCAGGACTCTGAGAAATTCAAGTTCCAGGATGATAGGCCTAGAGAGCAAAATGCCCAGGACAGCATAAGGGTATAGGAGGGAAGTCCCTGGTGAGAAAAAATAATGATAATAGGAGATTTCATTGACTTGAAAATGCCTTTAAAATATTAGCTCTCAAAGACCAGGTAAAAATAGTACATGCAAGAAAAACAAGGCAATTAGAAACTCTAGGAAAACCAAAAAGCAATAAACAGAAGAAAATACAATGATAGAGTGTGATTCCACTTTGCAGTGAGTAATATACAATGTCCACTAAATCACTGTGGTTCACTAATTTTCTGAACTTTAGAATCACTAAGATATAAATCAGAGAATAATAAATCATAATTATGGAATAGAATGCAAATGCTATCAAATTTGATAATATAAGTAAAATATAGAGAGAATTTGGGAAGTGGAAGGAAGGGATGATGAGTAAATGAAACTATGGGGAATGTCACCATCTCATTGTGTGAAGTAAGGAAGCAAATATTCACACAAGAGTGGAAACGGAAGTAGAATTTCAACTGTATGATCCAAAAGGGACAAAAGTAATCAATGCTGAAGCTAAAAGTTGTCAAATGTAGAGAGGGAGGGGTCATATAAGTGAGCTAAAGTCACATCTCCCATCATAGAAAGTCAATAGAAAATATGAAAATTCAATATTTAAATAAATTGTGCTATGAAGATATTAACAGGTATGGAGCTGAAACCGAAACCAAAACCAAAGCAAACAGAAGCACTAGTAACAGGAATCATTGGAAGTGGCCTTTCCCAGGGAATGTGTGGTTGGGCTGTGGGGCACTGTTGCTTTTTTACTCTTGATGTAAAAGTCAACATTCAAATATCTTGTTTTTGTAACAATTGAAAAACAATTTGAAATTTGGGTGATCTAATAACCTACAAGTCATCTTTCTTTTTTGTTTTCATTGTGTTATTCATTTTAAAGCTAAGTATATGTTGTTTTTAATTGCCTGTCAATCGGGGTTGCTCCTGCCATTGACCTTCTCTTGTGATGGATAATTGAGAACTGACTCTGTAAACGGACAAAGAGCTTAAAATAACTGATGCACACGTGAATGACACATCATCACAACTGGATAACTAATTCCCAATACAGAATATTTTCATGGTGACATTTCCCTGGTGACACCTGCTTTTCAATGACAAAGAGGTGTCTAAAAGGGGAGTAAGTGGCTAATGGATGGCGTGGTGGTGACATTGTCCTGCCCCATCTGCTGTCACCGAGAGCCCCCTGTGCTGGAGCCCGCCTGCTATATGGACCCCACCTCTTCATGCCACAACTTTACATAATTAAACCTGACCAGAATCACCCTCATTACAACCACATCTCCTGATGATTTCCAAATTACTTGGCTCCCCAGAATCCTGGACTAACAAGGAAGTCCTGTTCTATATTTGGCTTCTAACAAATGAGGCACTTTTCCCAACCTGCAGAAATAGACAAATAAAAGGCACTGACACAAATCCATCCAAGAGTAGAGGCTACAAGAAGTAATGGAGAAAAGCCCTGTGCTTCTAATTTTGTGGTATGAAGCCTAATGACATATGCTAGCACATATATAACTTTATAATTTGAGTTAGTGAGATCTCCGAGGTAATTAATTGGGTGGAAAAGAACCATTTTTTTTTATCACTGGTAGCAAAGTGCTTGCAAAGTTACAGAATTAGTAACTGGAAAATAACTTCCAGTTCCTTCCGTCCCATTACCCCTTTCTGGATCAGGGCTATCACAGGCCACGGACGGGAAATAAATTGGTCTTCCGCTCCCACTTCTGTGACAGCGAGCTGGTCCTTATGTCACTGCAGCTGCTCTGAACTTTACTACTTGTTTAAAAAGTATGTTGGTAGGGAGTCAGAGCAGACAGATGAAAATGGCTCATGCCTTTAAGTTATGCCCAGTCAAGCAGTTTAGTGATCATAACTCTTGTAACCATGAAGGTTTTTTTTCCCTGCCACATGGTATTTTGCATAAGAATGTTGAACAGCAAGTTGGAAACATTATAAAGTCAGAGAACAGATTTCTTGGGGAGGCAGTGTTGCCAAGGTGTAACACACAGAGGCAGGAGCTCAGACATCCCCAGCACCAACCAGCACTTGGCTTTGGGTAAGTGATCACCTCTTTAAGTTTCATGTTGGGCGGGCCAAGTTAGAGGATGCTGGAAGACAGCTCCTGTGCTTAAAGGGAGGTGAAAAAGTGATAATTGAATACTTGAGAATTTTGTGCATGTTTACAGAGAGAAGAAAACCCATTCAGCATCCTATTATCCATAGTGGCTGCAGGTTCCTGTTTGTCCCCAGTCCATGGCTGCCTCAGGGGATACTGAGTGGAACACACAGGCAGATGTTGACAGACAGGAAGACTGGGATGCTATGTTCTTGCTAAGGGCCTTGTTGAACACTACCCCGGCATCCACATGAGATGTCCAGTGAGCATTGGGCATGTGGAGGCATAAACACTGGGGCCAGGCAGGTACACCCTGAAGTTGATGTGGAACGACTGAAGCTGGGTGGATCTTTATTCCACTGGTAGAACACGGCAAGGGGTAGCATGGGGGCGGTCAGGCCACCCACCAAACCCTCTCTGTGAGCAGCTGGGCTCCCTGGCACTGCCCTTCTTCCTGAAAACAATAGACACTTTCAGAGGAATGATGAGATGAAATCAGCTTATCTAGTTATAAGACACCTCCTGGTCATGCAAAAGCCATAAAACAGGACGGCAAGCAGAAGACCGCTGTCTGAGTCATGAAACACAGATTCTGTGATGCTACCGTGTTCCAGAAAGGGCTCTCTCTCTACCATTGTACTGGTAGAAAGAATTATTACTTTTTTAATCATGGAAGGAATACATGCTCCTTATAGAAAATTGAGAAAACAAAAAAGTTATTGGAACCAACATGTTCTTAAGAAAAATTTGCCTCTAGCATCCCTCAGATTTATTTTATAAGAGTTTAGCATCAAGGTTATGGAGCCATCATAAAATAATTTGGGAAGACATCCTTCTCCCATGATTCTTCCAAGCATGGGATTTCTGTGTTCTTGTTGAAATATTTCAACAGGAAAGAACCCCACAATGGTTTATTTCTTTTTTTTAATAATGAAAACACTTAAATATTTATATTTTCTTTGAATTTACATTTTTGCCATGTCCTATTCATTTTAATGAGGTTGGGGGTTCTCATTTTATTTTTTAAATTAGTCTTTAGCTGAAGTCTTTATTTTCTCTTTGAATAATGATTTAAGATTTTGTTCTTCAAGTTTATAATTTGTTTTTATTTTAAACTCCTGTTATTTGTGTCTTATTGCCTTTTACTCTCCTTAAAGTGTGGTGCCAATGTATCATCCAATGAATTCCTTAAGGATTTTTTTGAAAACAAGCACATGCTTATTTTCTGTAAACATGGGATTGTTATTCTAAGTGACAGAGAAGTCTTTATCTTTAGAAAGCAGTTTGCTGTGTAGATACTAATTTATGATTTATTTATTGTGTTTCACAGAGCCCACTGTTTTCTCTGCTTGATCTGTTGAAGGCTGAGACATGTGTTCACCTCTGAAAACTCTTGATAGAATTTTAAATTTCTCTTTATATTTCTAACCATTTTCTTACTATAATTTCTAGCTCATAAGGTTTGTAACAACTTTTTCTTCATTGTATACTACGCCATCCTGTCAGTTTCAAAGTTCCCCTTTAGGTGTTGGGTGCTTCGTGGGCCTGCTCTTGACTCTGGCGACAGTTGATAGTGACACCCAGGTGTGGGGATTGGATGAGTGCCACAGGTTTCCACCCTCCCTCAGATGGAATTGTTCCTTTCACACTCGTGGCAGCGTCTCCTCCAGTGGCTCCCACCAGGGTACATGGAGACACTTCTGGGCCTATTGACTTGGGCTTGGCCTTCGCCTTGTGATGAGCTCTGGGTCCTGGATGCTAGAGCTTAATTCTGTGGCTGGGAGGGATCTCACTCTGCAGCCTGAAGCAGAGCCCCCAGCTGAACAGAAGACTCAGAGCAAGGGTGCATGTTGGTATTTTAAATTGCTAAAATTTTAAGGTTGTTTGGGTAGTACTATGTCAGCAAAAGTCTGATTAAGACATGATACGTTCCTATTATTTCAAAAGACTTTGCACCAGACTGCCTAAGTATTTAGGTAAGTTTGTCTTGTTAGGGAAGTAAATTCTCACAGATTCAGAGCTTGTGTAAAAGAACCCCAGGCACATTGAACTTTTTAGACAAATTGTTTCAGATTTTAAGCAGATTTCATAATCTATGGTGTATCTGAAACTTTCTGGTATAACTTGAGGTATATTAACTGACAAAAGAAAAACTGGAGGGTGATTCTGCAAACTTGACAGTTTATAAATGCAAAAGTGATAATAGTTACAAATCAGACTGAAATCCATAGGGAAATTGAGGATTTTAAATCTGTAACTGTTATACATGTATATTCATGTATTAAAACCTACCTCAGACCCAGTAGCTGTAAACAGTAAATGCTGTGCATGGGAGCTGCGTGGTGAGCAGCATGTCCCTGTCTGGCCACCCAAAAGCAGACAGCGGAGACCTGGGGGCCGAAGTGACCAACACCCCAGGTCTTTCTCCGTTCAGTAAAATTCTCCATCCCTTTGAGGCAGAAAGCTCGGTGTAGCTCTGGGAAGCAGGCTCGTGCGTAGGGCTCTTTAACTGCCTGTGTCACGATTTCTGGGACATCAGACATTCAGACGCAAGCGCACACCCAGTCAGTAGCCGTGGTTACGTCTGGTTGTGGCGGAGGAGCGTGGGGACTTGTACTTTTCCCTTTACAGCATACGTATTGTATTTTAGCTTTTAAAAACACTTTCATATACATTTCCCTAATTTTTAGGCTTAATAACACATTTTACAGATCAAAATAACTGATTCACTTCCTTCCATGTAAATAACTTCTACTTCCTACCTCTGCTATCTCCCACTTTTCCTCTTGTCAAATAATATCCTACACTTTAAACCCTTCTTTAAACTTAAAAAAAAAAAAAAAAAGGATGTCCTGCTTGTGTAGTAGACCATGCAAGTTACCACCTGAATTGGGACATTTTTAAAGGTGAGAGATTAATAAAGGCTTCAGAGCCCGTGTCTGACAGAACAGAACAGACTAGTAGAGACAGGTGCAGATCTGAGTCCCGAGGGCTCTGTTCCCGTGGCGGCGCTCACAGGCTCCACCTGCACCTGCAGCCGCCACCTGGGAGAGCTGCAAGGCTGGAGAGTGGGTGTCAGCTCCCTTCATGACTTTCTCAGCAGCACATTCCAGCTGATTAAAGGAACAGGAGTGCAAAAAGATCTTGAATGGTCTGCTTTGTCTCAAGGGAGAGTCACAGCCTCTCACAGTGTCCTAAGCTCCAAAGAGCCAGTGGCATTCATGCCTGGAAGTGAGAAGAAGATGGTGCCTGGTTGGGTGAGGGCATCCTTTCCACTCTGGCTGTGGGTAGTGACCATGGGCAGGGATGCTGGCCAGCAGTCAGTGAAATTGGAGCTCACATGGGGTGTGAGACCCTTTTAATAACAGAATTAAAACCTTTTAACGTGGGGAGGGCTTGTTATGATTCTCTGATATAAAAATTGTTAGCAGATAGTCACTGGGTCGTAGCTGAGTGTCCCAGGCTTCAGCCAGGCTATGGGTTAAATTAGTGGCTGATTTGCAGACAGAATGTGCTTAATTTGTATCAGCAAATTTCTGAGTCTGTAGTGGCGATCTAACAGAGATAAACCACTTATAGAAATCACGTCCTTCCTTCCCTGTTTTCCTGATATTTTATATTGCCTTTTTCTCTCTGACTCTGGTTGAGGTTGACTGTTTAGACTTATTAATGTTTCATATAGGACTTGTCAACAGAAGCCCCGAAGTAGTGTCTTGGGTTCACCTTAATGCTGCCAAAAAGGAGGCCTTGTGCTGATGTGCAGTTTATGGAAAGTTTACTTTTAGGCTGCACTGTGGTCTTATCCGCTGTGGCTCATCAAAGCAAGAGAGAGAATCTGCCACAATATGTGAGCCAGAGGGAAACTTTTGGGGTCACTTTCACTTGAAAATAATTTTAATTTCAAGCGCTTAACTAAATTATTTTCATTTGACCTATCCTTCCTTCTCCTGTGGTGACCGGTGAACCACGCATTCAGATTGGTGGAGTTTCTCGCGCCCTTGAGTACCAGCCTTGATCCTTCAGAACTGCTTTCACAACTCAGGCATGCTCTAAAGGGCGAGTGAGGCATCAGCACTTTCAGGTGGGGTCTCCGTTTGCTCCCCAGGAGGCCGGCCCACTAAATGCAATGAGGTCCCGCTGAATTTTTTGGCTCCTTACAATTGGCTTTGGTTTCATACCCTTCGCTTCTGCTTTGCTGAGTATTTCTTCCAACTGCTTATCAGGGATTTCCTTTGACTGCACAGACAGTCGAGTGAAGCAACTTCCCTAGATGTGAAATGAACCATTGGTTCTTAGCGAAAGTTGGTAAAAAAACAAATTTGAGATAGTAATAACATGAGCCCCATCAGACACTGATGTGAAAATAATAATCACTGACAGATTTATTTTTAAAAACTAATAATATAAAAGATATAAAATATTAAAAGTGATATGTCATAGTCAAGCATGAAACAAGGAAGAATAATTATCTTATGATTTTTATTATGAGTAATAATTTTTAAAAGGCTTTTCTCTTAATAAAACTGTCATTATGCAAAAATATTGACAAATGCTAGGCTTTGAGATATAAGACAGGGAAATTGTATGCATGTTGTGAAATTTTTATATAAATCTTATCTGGAATAAACATTAATTAATGTAGGAAAATACAGTGTATTGTTCAAATAATCAAATGATTAGCATTAATGACAAATGTAAGCAAACCCTTGTGAACTGATGTGCTAAATATTCCTCCTTGCCTGGTGTTTAGAAATCAGGGAAAGATGGAATCCACAGCACAGTATTCTTTGCAGGGTGATCAAATGAATCAAGTTTCTTAGGCAGTAGGTTTTCTTCTGTCTTCTTTTCACACTGTATTGTTTTCAGTCTTCTCTCTACTCAGATGGGGAGGGGAGTAGGTATCACCTTGTTTTAAGCAAAGACAGAGCTACAATAATAGGACACTCTGTCCAGCTGTCTTTGGTGTCACCCCGCTCTGAACAGTGCTGGTGGCAGGAAGAACCTTGGTGTTTCCAGTCTCTGCCTCCTAGGACAGTGTCCTTCACTCCTTCAGGGCGGGCTGGCCTCTAATCAGCACTTCCCACCTGCTCGTCCTCTGTGCCCGCACCCCCCCTTGCCTGCTCACTGTCATCTTCCCATTCATGGTGCTTCCCTTGGTTCTCTGACTTCTGAGAGAGGAAATGGGGTTCTGATGTTGTGAGTGGATGCAGGTTTAAATGGCACATTTCAGTGTTAACCAAGGCTCAGGCAGTCCCGCTGGATTTTTACACGCTCTGATGGCAGTTATTTTGGGGATGAGATAAGCCACTGGGGGCACTTTCAGGAGGGCCCTCCTTTGTTTCTGAGAACTCATCAACATTCCTGACTCTCACTTCTCTTCTCAGCCCAGGGACATGGCCGATCACCATGCCAGTGCCCGTGCCATTCCCCGGGCTTCTGTTCATCTATCTGTCTGAATACCCACCTGGACAGGACTCAGTGCGGAGAAGTGCTGACTCGTAGAACTCAAGGACTTGCTCAGAATCTGGGCTTGGGCCTCTGGGTTCTGACTCTTCAGTCTACCTGGGAAGTCAGTTTGGACATGTGATTGTGTTTATTTTGAGCTTATGTGTAATGTGGTTTGTACCACTGTCCCCTTTTACTGCTGAGTGTGGACCTGAGTGATGGACGTGCAGTTTGGACAAAAGAGAGATCATCATGGGAGACACAAGAAATAGTTATCACAGAGAAGTGTGGTAGATGGCTCTTCCTCCTGAGAGCAATAATAAACCCTTCACAAACAAATGTTAAAACCATCAACTCTTCAAAAGCAGCAGGTTGTGAGTGAAAGCAGGAACATTCAGAGTAGTTGACCCTCATAAGAAGGAGGAACTGAAGGGTGTGATTCACAGTTATTTGGTTTTTCACATGAAGGAATCTGGTTCTGCACAGCATGGGGCCCCTGGAGCTCAAGAGAAGGCCATAGGCTTGCTTGGAAATGTGAGATTCTAAAAAGAGAAGAAGAAATCTCTAAAGAAGAGGACACCAAAAAGGAATCCAAAGCAGATACCAGATTAGGTGTGCGGGTGCCAGTGGTTCACTGTCAGACTCTCAGGGACAGAGGGACTCCAAGGAACCCAACAGAAAGAGACAGTGGCAAGGCAGGAAGAACCAGGTGGAGACTTTGCTGGCTGTCCACTGCAAGTGGGACAGAGTTGGGGATATGACCCCAGCCATGTCAAATATCTGCTGGAAAACATGGCACCAACCATCAGAGAAGGTCACAGAATCCTGAGTCTCTACTGCATGTGGTAAGAAAAACTGGACGTGCGAGAAATGGGAAACATGACCTGTACTCCAGGAAAAAAAACACATGGTGGAAACTAAACATGAGATGAGCCAGGCATGGGAATGAACTAACAGGGACTTTAAAACAACTGCTAAGTATCCAATTTAGGACTTATGGGAAAATGAGGTCATAATGAAAGAAGCGATGTGCGGATGAAGAAGCTCAGTGGGAAAGGGAACTCCAGAGAAGAGTGAAGTGGAATCGCCAGAACCGATGTGTATATGATACCTAAAATGAAAAGTTCACTCAACAGGCTCAGCAGCAAAAGGAAATGGCATAATCAACTCCAGGGAACTTCCACATCCATCAGTGGGACTGACCCATCCGGCGACCTGCAAGACAGATATTTACCAATAACAAACAATGTGTCTGTGCCTATGTTCCTCTCTGAGTCTCTGGGAGGGCCTGTTTCTCTGCTCATTTGAGGTGCTGGCAGGTGTTTTTTTATGGGACCGAGAGACCCATTTTAGTGTTGGCTGACAGATGAGGACCTAACCATCTACTAGGGGCCACCTGCCTTCCCTGGCTCAGGGCACTTGTCCTAACTCCAAAGCCATCTTTGTGGGTCGAATTTCTCCTCCTCCTTCTTCAGTGTCATCTTTCTGATTTACTCCATCTCTCTCTTCCACTCTTAACGGCTCAAGTGATTAGATGGGCTGACCAAGCAAATTCAGGGCAATTTCTCTCTTTTTTAAGATTGGCAGATTAGCAACCCTAATCCCATCTGCATACTTAATTCCCAAGTGCCAGGCAGTACCGCAATCACAGGTTCTGGAGGTTAGGATCGGGGTGTGGACGTCTTTGCATTATTCTGTGCTGTAGTCTGTTTCACATATGTGACGATTGATTTCAAATCTACAAAAAGGAACCAGAAGAAAATGGAACAGCATTTTCTTCCTGGCTTTCTATTCCCTGCTGTCTTCATGAAAGAAACTTAGCTGTGAGATCTTCAGCAAGTGACTCGTGGATACTACCTGTCAGCCTAACATATGTAATACTGGATTTTTCTTGATTTTTTCTCATTGTTTTTCTGTTTCCAATTTCATTGGTTTCTGTTCTTATCTTTATGACTTCCTTCTGCTTGCTCTGAGTTTATTTTGCTTTTCTTTATTTAAGTTGTTGAAGTAAGAACTTATATTATTAATTTGAGACTTTTCTTCTTTTCTAATATATGCTTCATTGCTGTAAAATCTCCTCTCAGCACTGCTTTAACTGTTTGCTACAAATTTTGGTTAATTGTTCTTTTATATTTATTTATTTCAATTTTTCAAAAAGATTTCTCTTGACCACTTTGTGAAGAGCATGATATAACATAAGTGAGATTTAACTCAATAATGCAAGTTTGGTTTTCATTAAAAAACAATCATATAATTCACCATCCTAACAGAATAAAGGAGACAAAACAGATGGACTTCTCAATAGATGCAGAACAAAAATTTGCAACATTCAGTACCTATTCATGTTATAAACATGCAGCAAATTAGGAATAGAAAGGAACTTCTCAATATGATGAAAGGCATTTGTAAAATAAAAAGACATCACAATTCATGGTAAAACAGTAATTGTTGCTTCTCTGAAACCAGGAACAAAGGAGAAGTGTCTGCTTTCACCACTATAGACACTACTGGATTCCAAGTAATACAAAGCAATAATAATCAGAAAGTATGGAATTAGTTTAAGGGCTGAAAAAAGAATCAATGCAACAGAGTAGTGAGTCTAGAAATAGATCCATATGAATATGGTCTATTTTTGGACAAAGGTGCTAAAATAATTCAATAGCATTGGATTAATGGGATATTTGTATGGATAAAAATAAGATGAATTTTACTTCAAAGCATACTCAAACATTAATTGGAGGTTGGTCACAGACCTAAACTTAAAAGCTATGTAATCTCTAGAGGAAAATTTAGGAGAATATCTTTATGACTTGAGTGTATAAAAATATTTCCAAGAAAGGACACCAAAAGCAAGAAACAGGAAAGAAAATTATGCAGAATTATACCAAAGTAAAAATTGTAACTTATCAAAATACATTATAGAGAAAATCAATAGGCAAGCCAGAAACTGGGAGAAATATTTGTATAACATGTATCTGAAAATGGACTTCTATCCACAACATATAAGGGATTTCCACAACAGAACAATAAGACAAACAACAAAATAAAAAGACAAGCCTCTTGAAATCACATGGTGTAATAATCACTTGGCTAACAACTGCATGAAAAACTGTTTAACATAATTTTTTAAAAATCAGCAATGTGCAAATTATAACCATAATAGGGTAACACCACACAGACTTTCAAACAGTGAAAATTTTAAGAAAGACACTAACAAACGAGGGAGCAGCTCAAATGCCCACGCAGCGCTCCAGACGGTGTTGAAATGTACAGCCTGTTGGGAAACTGTTTTGGCAGTTCCTGCGAAAACTTACCCTACAGTTACTTACGACTTAGCAATTACACTGCTACTTATTTACTCACAAGAAAGATAAGTTTATTTTGACAGAAGGACTTGCATACAAATGTTCACAGCAGCTTTATTTGTAATAGCTACTAACCAGAAACAATCTAAATGTTTACAAAGAGAATAGTGGATAAACAAATTGTGTATATTCATGTAATGGAATAAAAAACGGAGGGAAAAGTAACAAACTACTTACACATGTGCCATTAGGCTGAGAAAAAGAAGTCAGGCAAAAGAGCACAGACTTTAGGAATTCCTCATATACAGTTCTTGGTCAGGTGACACTAATCTGTGGTTACAAAACAACAACAACAACAACAACAACAACACAACAACCCCCCCCCAAATCCTGAAAAGTTTGCTTTGTGGTGGAGAGCGCTGGCTGTGAGGCATGTAAGGGAATTTCTGGAGGTGAAGGGAATGTTCAATATTTTTACGGGTTACATGGGCATGCATCTGTCAACCCCCATCAAATTGTACACCTAGAATTTGTGCATTTCACTGTATGTAAATTGTAACAGAAAACCTGAAAATATTGAACTCTGGTTACAAGCTTGCTTTTATCACTTTTGTGGGTTAACATACCTGAAACTCCTTTCTGTGTATTCCAGGGCTCAGCAATGAGTAAGTGTCTTGAGGACAATGGGAGCCAGTGTTGCTCACTAGTGGGGAACAGAGTTCCATGTATCAAAAAGAAAAAGACTAGAATATTCCCTGTGCTTTTGGGTTAGAATTAGAGGTATTATCAGTAAACTCATGGTTTGGTTTTTGCTGATGCAGAAACACAGACGTGTATTTATGCCTCCCTGTCTCTGTCTCCGTGTCTACGTCTTTCCCAGCTCTGTCTGCTGAGGGAATCTAAAAGTGAGCAGCAGGGAGCAGCAAACACCCTACCACCCAGATCTTGGTTTCTAACCACCTTCCTTCTCTGAAAGGAAATGGGGCACCTGAAGAACAGACTGATTTGGGCTGAGGCAGGGAAAGCTCAGGGCATCTCATTCTCCAGAAAGTAATAAATCACCTAAAAATTTCCAAGGGCTCCTCTAATCATGTGTTATCTTTATAACAAGTTATTTTGAAACATTGTTGCTTAAAATAACAACTAATTATCTCCCACTGTTCTGTGGGTTCCAGACAAATTGGAAGGTTCTCATCTGGGGTCTTTGATAAAATGGCACTTAGTTGCCAGTGGGTTTTTGAGATGCCTGTGGCAAAGTAATATGAACACCGCCTTATGTTTACTTAACTGTGAAAATCAGGAAATGGACTTACAGTGGCTCAAAAATACAGGCTTTGTTTTTCTCACATGAGAAGTGGCCCAGAGGTGAGCCTGGGCAGTTACAGGCTGAGCTGCCCAGTGACTAGAGTTCAATTTCATGCTGGTGGACTCATGGCCAGTAGACAGTGGCCAGGCTGTGGCTCTCCCATTCACGCTGAGGGGAAAGGGGGAGGGACATGCCAGCCAGCTTGTACTTGTCCCTTTTCTAAGAAGTAACGGGGCCCCTGGCAGGCCCCAGCTGTATTCCTCTCCCATATCTTGACTAAAACAGGTATCACAGAGAATTTCAGCCACAAGAACTATTGGGGAATAAAAGTAATGCCCTTTAAATTTTCTCTTTAATGTGAGGAGAGAAGAGAGACGGGAAAATTGGAATTGAATTTGTGGGTAACCAGTCAATGGTACCAGCCTTGCCTGACAGTGAAAAAAATTAATAATGCTAATAATAGTAGTATTGATAGTTTTAATACAAAATTGTAATAATTCAAATAAAGTGTGCATTTTGGAGTAGGAAGCAAGGAGGCACATGTGAGTGTAATTAAGCATCTTCCTTCCTGTCCATCAGTGTCGACAACCAGGGCCCTATAACCCTCAGCATCTCTCCATCAGGGCACAGAAACGAAACTCTTCTGCAGCTTTTACAGGCTGGGCCTTCCCACTGCGCATGCACGCTTCTCGGAAACTTTAGAGGAAGCTGTCACCAAAGTCTAATAGTTAGATTCCAACTGCTAGATTATAAGGGAGTCTAATAGGCAGGGAGTGTTTCCCCTGAGTTCCCTCCAGATAGCCAGGAGGATCGGTTTAATCTCTTTTTTCTTAATATTGCACTTTGCTCTTCTGCTCCTGGCCTTTTCTGTTTTCATGCAGCAGGAGGAGAAAACAGAGCGAGGCAAGAATGAACGCCATCATGAGCACCAGTGTGAGTTGTGTGAGTTCTCTCTCCATCTCTCCGTCTCTTTGTCTCTCTCACGCTCCTGCCTATCCTTTGCTGACTGGCTGGTCTCTTCCTCCTGGAAGCTGAGTACAGGTGGGAAGACGCCATTCCAAGACCAGCCCTCAGCCCAACAGTGGTTGTCTCAGGCTCCCTTCCAAACCACGTTTTCTATCTCTTCTTGCTTCTTGTCCCCCAAGCTCATCTTTGCTTTGGATGCATGGCAAATTATAAAACCTTGACATTAGGAACTTGATCTAACATCCTGAATGAAAAACAAAACATAACAAAACTAAAACCTCAATATGCAGTAGATTTTTCGGAGTGTATATATAACCTTGTTTCTCCCAAGATGCATTCTGTGATCTTATAGAAAGAAGCATTTTTTCTTTCTTTTTTCTTGACTTTTACTAATTTTAATGTCATTTCCCCTAATATAGTCAGTATCTAGCCCTGTTACCCTCCATACTCCTCCAAACACCTTGAGCTCTCTGGAAAGAGGTTTCTGTGGAAATGAGGAAAACCTAGCTGTGTGCCCAATCTGGAGGTCGGAGGGGCTGGGGTGCCCCTGGTCTCACTCTAGTTCTGGGCATTGTCTGGTTGGTTTTTGAACCTTACCTGTCTGAAGTCAGGAAGCTGAGCCCGCAATGCTGTCGCTGTTGGCCAGAGAAGATGTGAGATTTTACTAGGTCACCTTTGAGTATCTTTCTTGCTTTGATATGGGAACAATCTGGATAGTAATTTTTACAAAGAGCACAGAGTGTAGCTGCTGGGGCATTTCAAAGCATCAAAATTGTTGCTGCACTCACATCCAACTTTCTCTCTGAGAGCAAAGAGAAAGTCTCTTTCTCTGTCTTCCACTTAGCAGCCCTCAGAATTCTGCTTTCTTTACTTCTGAGTGTGTATCTTACCTGTTCAGACAGTATTTAACAGGTAAACCAACAACATAAGCAACAGACAGTATGAGAAGGCAGTGAAAGAGAAATTTAAAAATAGTGACTTAAGAAGGGTTAATTTCCTATTTTGACTTCAGCTGTAAATCTTTCCACTCAGACATATGATTTTTTAATTACCATGTTTTCCCAACACTTGCCCCCCAGTATGGGTCCTTGCCGAACCAGGCTGAGAAAGATCATGAGGACTCCCACCTTTTGGTCCTCTTTAAGCCCAGAGATTCCCAGACTGATGGCACTGCCATGATGTCCCAGTGGGTTGTCTTGGAGGCAGGTTCCTGCTCCAGGAGCCCTTGCTTTGGGCTGCTCTGAGTTGTATTTCAGTAAGTCTAAAAGACCTTTTTTATCTCCTGCCTCTGAATTTCTTGCACAGTCTACTTGCCAGGCAGGCTGGAAGGGGAAGCCACTTGTATTTGAAGGGGCTGGGAGGTGGATATGCCCATCTACAATCCTCCCTAAAAGCAGTGGTATTTATCTGTTTTCCTTTTCCATTTGGTAGCCTATTTACATCACTAGTGTCCAAATTTATCCAACTTTGGAGATTAATGAGGATTTGTTCTTTTCAACAAGTTTTAAAGAATACCCAGAGAGGACTTATTTTATCCTTTTTATCCTTTTATTCTTTTTTATCTCTCCTGACTAAAAAAAGAAACAACAGAATAATTTAAATTAAAGAAAAAAGAAAAGCAGGAAGGGGGCTCCTGTGAACCCCTTACGACAGTGGGAATCCTGCTGCTCCCTGGCATGGGGACATTGGGCTGGGTCAGACACAGCACGGATATGCTCGTTGGCCCTGGCCTCATCCTGGGAGTGGGGCGGCCCCTCCCACCCCACCTTTCCTCCCTCTGAGGCTTACTCTGAAGTCAGTCCTGGACTGCGACCCTTCTATCATATTCCTCACCAAAGAAGAGACTATCAGGCCAGATAAAAAAGCAAGATCTAACTCTATGATATAGACATTGATATGTTGAAAATATAGGGATAAAAAGATATATGAAATATGGAAGTACTAATTTTAAGGTGGGAGGTATGTTGATCATAATACAACACAAATTAAACTATGGACAAGATAGGATGAAATGGGGCAGAGCATAATAATAAATGGGGTCAGCACAGTAAGAAGAAAATTTTCCTAAATGTATATATGCTTACTGATGGAGCTTTAAAATATATAACCCCAAAACTGACAGAGTTGAAGGAACATTAGATGAATTCACACCTAAATTTGGAGATTTCAATATTCCTTTCTCAGCAATTGGTGGAAGATGTAGACAGAAAATCAGTAAGGACATTGAACACTCAAAAACTATTAATGGCCTTGATATACTTGATGGATTGGAGCACCCTCCCACCCACAGTAGAACATGTGTTCTTGTTAAGGACGCACAGAACACTCACCAAGAGAGAACACATGTCCTGGGCCCCGTGACTCATGTGCAGAAATTGAGTCACACAGAATACATGCTCTGACCACAATGGATATCAAGTAGAAATTCTTAGAACTCAGTAAGAAGACAAAAACAAAACCCACAAAAATGGGTAAAATATTTGCAAAGACATTTTATATAAGATGAATAACTGGTCAGTATGTATGCATGAAAAGACCATCAGTCACTGGAAATGTAAATTAAACAATAGTGAGATATGACTAATAGTCAACCAAATGTCAAAAATGAAAGTGATGGAAACACCAAGTGTTCTTGACAATGGGGAGCAAGTGCAATCCCGAGAAAGTGCTGGTGAGAATCTGAAGTGGTTCGTCTGCTTTCAAAACCAGACTAGCAGCTTCTTCCACATTTAAACATGTGCTTTACAGATGATCTAGTGATTCTATCCATAGACACTTATCTAAAAGCAATGAAAACCCACATTGTCACAAAGACTTATGCTTGAGTATTCCCAGAAGTTTTACTTGTAATAATCAAAACTTGCAAACAATGCAGATGTTTTTTTCAAGGGAAAAATAAACAAATTAAGTTCAGACATACAACAAAATGCTATTATTTAGCAATAGAAAGAAAGTGAACTGCTAATACAGACAATAGAATGGATTAATTTAAAAATCATTATGTTGAGTGGGAGAAGCCATTCACAGAACAGTACATATAAGAGTCTAGAAAATGTAATGTAATATAGAGGACATCACTCAGTCAATGGTTTCCTGGGGCAGGAGAGTGGAGAACATTAAGCGAGAGCTCCAAGGAATCTTTTGAATACATTGTTTCACTTCATTGTGGTAGTGGATGCACAACTGTATACATATGCCAAAATTAACTCATCTGTATACTTAAAATTAGTAACACTTGTTGTATGTCAATTATACCTCAATAAATTATGATACCAATAGTTTTGTTTAAAATTTTAAAATGTCTGCACTAGTAACAACGACAGAAGATTTGGGCAGGTAGGTGGTCCTAAGCCTGAGAGAGTGTGGAGCTGGTGATGCTCCACCACCAACCGGGATGGGGGGGTCCAGGGCCACAGACCTGCTCTGCGACGCCGCTCAGTTAAATGACGATTTTTGTGCAGCTCTTTCAATAACTCAGAACTTGAAGAGGCAGAAACCAAGAGAAAAAAAAAACACTTTTCAATGTATTTCTTGATATTTTTCTGCTAAGACAATGTCAAGTAATCAGAAGCTGTTAACCAACTGGTCTCTCACTTCTCTTTCCTGGATTGCAAATCCCTGAGCAGGGAGGCCCCTGACTAAGGAAGAGCTTCATCTACCCACTGTTTTGAACACTGAAAATTAATAAGACTGCAGCTTTTCCCTAAACACAGAGCAGAAGGGACAAGACCTGTTCATCATTTCATGCCTCATTTCTTTTGCTGTAGCTTTTCTAAGTAACCTTCGGGAGGAGGTGGCCCAGACCCTGCACGCTGAGCTCTGAGAGTCTCTACCTTCTTGGAATGAAGGGTCAATATATGACAACTGGACATGAGGTCTGGCTTTTCATGGCCAGGGTGAGTGTCATGGGTTTCCACTGGCCCTGACCCTGGATGTGGGGAAGCGTCATCCAGAGGAGCTCAGCCCGGCCCCAGGCAGAGACTGGCTCCTCATGTGTCACCATAGCGGTTCAGGATGCTGGGTATTTAGCAAATGTTCTCAGTGGATGGAGGTCCTTGGTGCTCTGACTGAGCTGGGCTGAGAAGGCCAGGAGCCCTGCCTAGGTGGGGTCCCACTGCTGCCTCCAAACACAGGGGGCGGACCTTTGGATAAGGACCAGTCAGAGAACTCCTGAAACTTGAGCTTTAAGGGCCCCATTCCCAGTGTTTCTGAATCAGTAGGTGGGCCAGGCCCCTGCCCCGTGCTGTCAGTGGTTTTTGGAAGTACTCATCCACTTTGATGTCAAAATTTGGGGCATTCCCAAATAATAATAGTTCAGTTCTGATTCCCCCATTAGGGAAACCAGATAAAGTGTACACGGAATTTCTGATTATTTTTTACAACAGCAGGGTAAGTTTACAATTACATCGATACAAATTTTAATTAAAAATGAATATTGGCATAGGAAAGCCCGGGAAAGTTTCCTCGGAGTTTTTACTTCTCCCCTTCGCACCCTCTATGCCTCATTCTCAGCCCAAATGGAAAAAGCTCATGACCTTTCCTGTCCTGTGTGCCCACGCCAGATCGTAATAACTGGACCCCTGATTAACCACTCTCAGGGAGAGGCCGATGGTTCTGCCCCTTCCAGTCCTAGAAGAGGAGTGGACAACTTTAGCCAAAGGGGAAGATGTTTAATGATAGAAACTGAGCAGGTCACCGGGGAATTCATTTTGGAAAAAGGGTTTTCTCCCCTGAGATCTCATCTCATTACATTTCCTGTGTTCTGACAATTTTATTCAAGGTGCTTTCTTGGAAAAGGGATTCTGTGACCCTTTACTTCAATAATTGACCCTCTTTATTCTACAGAAATTCTTCTTACTATTCTTGTCAGCCCTCCTTCAGTTACACTTGCCAGTTGCTGCCTTTGTTAAGGAATCTGAGCAGGAAATGTGGGGCCCCTTGAAAATAGTTACATGGCTCCTGGGTTGCCTTGAGATGCTCTGGAGCTGGCTTATCCAGGCTGTGCTCTCCAGGAACACTGATGGGGAGTGGGAGAATTACTTTAGGAGAAGGTGATGGTTTATCATCTCAGATCTAGCAGGAGACGATAAAAGTCCAGTCATCCCACTCCCCAGGCAGCTGAGGTATCACATTGCTCTCTGGTAGT
This sequence comes from Anoura caudifer, assembly GCA_004027475.1. Classification (NCBI taxonomy): domain Eukaryota; kingdom Metazoa; phylum Chordata; class Mammalia; order Chiroptera; family Phyllostomidae; genus Anoura; species Anoura caudifer. Next base: position 657,622 of record PVKU01000156.1, read on the forward strand.
CAGGAAATGGTGCTTGCCAAGAAGAAAGCCTACATTTGATGCTGGGGTGCCAGCAGGGCACATCTGTCACCCTCATCAAGACTCCACTTAGCATCCAGCTGCAGCCTTCCCAACCCCCCACATGTGTGTCTCCTGGAGTCTCAAAGGCTCCCTCCTGGCTGTTACCTGCTTGTGATTGATGGCCTCGGTCTGGGTGCCCTGAGGTCATCTTGTTAGGACCCATAACCTGAAGTTACTGCACTGTGCAGAGATGGGAGCTGTCCCAAGGTCACCAGACACAGCTGCCCCCCATTTATCTCTCAGGACCTGGACCTGTCATCCAGTTGCCATGGCATCATGCATGTCCACATAGCCGGTAGTGTGTAAGCAAAGTGGAGACAAGAGCATTTCATACCATTTTGCTGTGGCAGTCTCTTACACAGTCCTCTTGCCTCACCCCAGCTGCTTCTGAATGGCTCCTCTCACCTCCTGCTCGTCTCTGATTCTTAAAGTACCAAATCTGTCACTTTGCTCATGGTATCTGCTCAATAAGCATTGACACTTAGAATTGGGTATGTTTGTCTAGTGTTAGAATTCATTTTTTTTTTTTTTTTTGGCCTGGGCCAGTATTTGGTGAATATAAAACGTTCCAACTTTTCCAGGTAGAGTGGGACGTGACCCCACCACTGAGCATCCTTATATCATTAAAAGCCTCACAATAAGCCACTGTCACCATGGCAACACATGCTCAAGTCTGTGTGGGTCTGACCACACCTGCTTCTCTGCGTGTGCTGCCATCACATGAATGCATTTGTCCCCTTCTGTCCCTAATGTCAATCACCAGCCCAAGAGGAGGCCACTTTTCTCCAGACCTGCATGTTCAGAGGCCACGAGAGCCTGAGGCAGAGGCTGTTAGGCCAGCACACTGCCTTTTCCTTTCTGTTCACCCCCCTGTGTGAGGACAGTTCTCACTGCAGGCACAGCCCAGCATGTGTTTTACAAATTCTCATGTGTCTTACTGAGGTCTGCACCCACTGTCTTCCAGAGATAGGGAGAGATGCATTTAAGGTAAGATGCTGCTTAGTGTTTCAGTGATACAGAGGAAGGATCCTGGTGAGGCTAGTTTCTGGGCCCCAGCCACTTCGGTCCATGCCCACATTGTCACTTCTCAGCTGTGAGACCTGGCTATGTTTCTAACCTGGCTGTGAAATCAGGATAATGGTACTATCTACCTCAGAATGTTGTTGTGAGGATTGCATGTGCTCATCCAAACAAAGCACTTGAACAGTACTGACACATAGCAATAACTCAGCAAACTTTGTGATTATTGTTTTTCCCTCTATGGAGTCAGAGGTGCTACAAAAAGATGACTGTCAGGTTGGCACCAAGCTTTCTTGTTCGACCTTTTTTCAGGCACAGTCTCCCTTTTTATAGAAGGGGATAGCTGAGGGGCTGCTGACAGCTCTCACTCACTGATTGCTAGGGATGTCCTCAGGGACTTTCACCTGCCTTTACAGTTGAGATGCTGAGCTGCTGTGTTAAAGAAGATGGGCCTACATCATCTCTTAAGATGCCATCAACACGGGACCAGGGTCCTTCATTGTGTTACTTTTGTTTATTGCTGATGGAGTGTTCAAAATTACCCCGATATGGTATCTGTGAGCCTCCTGGGTACCAGTTCCACTTACTTCATTTATCCAAGCCAGGTTTTTATTGTCATGATGGACCATGCTCTCAAAATATAAGTGAAACAGAATCCTCACCCAGTAGGAGGTGTTGTGGTCATTGCGTAAATTACCTCCAGTGAACCTTGCCTCCAGGGTCCAGGCCTGGGAGTCCTCTCTCATGGGTACTCTAGGCTTGGCAGTCCATTGTTATGGGCAGAGAGGCGAGAAGGCACTGGTGAGCCCCTGGCACTGCTTGTCCTGGAATATGGCCCTGAGGTTGCTGTGTATACTTCTGGTTGGCCTCCTGGGGACCAAAGGCCACATGGAGAAAAGCCAGTGTGCCTGAAGTCCCAGCAAAGTTCAGCACCAGCTGACACTCCAAAAAAGCCCCATGAGGCAGCCCAAGCAAGACCAGTGGGAGAATGGTACAGCCGAATCACTAATCCTAGGAGATGACTGTGCTTTCCTTTGAGTCACTAAGTTCTGTAGTGGTTTCTTAGGCAACAATAGATAACTGCTCAATTGACATCAACACTAAGTTAATGTGTATTAGTATGTTCCATTGAATAAATTTTTAAAGAGTTTTATATGACCACGAAAAAGGGTAAATGTGTTAAAATCTGAATAGCATTTCAAAGATTAATTTCAATTGTATTTAAATTATGTCCATGTTGGCTTCTTTTTATGTGATTTTGGCTATGAGGTACATGAGAACTCTGGACTATTTTCACAATTTTATGTTAATCTAAAATTGCTCTGTTGATAAAATAAAACATTTAATTTTTTAAAAAGTAAAAGAACTCTCACTTCCTGCCAATCAGTAACCTAGACTGGATTTACCCTTGAACCTGAAAAAAAACCCAGGAAAAATATGAAACATAAATTTTCAAAGTGCAATGAGGAACGCTGGCCCCTGAGATATGGGAAGCAAGTGAGGTGACCCAAGTTTGCTTGCTTTAGCTTACTGTCTAGAAAGTTTCTGTTCTGTGGCCCAGGGAGAGGGAGCCCAGGCAGAGGTCATCAAACATGCTGAGTGGACAAGTCTAGATGTTCTCTGTCTGAGGTAGATAACATCACATGAGCTTGGCAGCCAGAGGTCAGAGGGGGAAAGAAGAGAGAGAGAGAAGGTCTGCAGATACTGAGTCACCCTTGAATAGTATAATGATAGTAAGTCAAATAACAATAAATGTATATATGTAAGGAGAGTGAAGAAGATTGGGAGTAAAAACTATGCAAAGATTTAGAGGAAATAGTGCCTGCATCCACCAGGCAGAGAGACAGAAAGAACACACTCTAATTTCACAGGCATGGAGATGAGTATTCAGTGCAGTGTACTCACACCAGTGTGGAGTAGTTGACCCAAACTGAGTACTGCTCCATTCCTGCTTAATAAATCTTAAAAGGAGATTCAGAATTTTAAAGGAATTAATATAGTTTCAGACAAAAAGTATTTTTAGCAATAAAGGAACATCCAGTAACCAAAAACCTAGAATTCACAATATCCTGTATTCAACAGAAAAATTACCAGACATGCAAAGAAGCAGAAAAATCCAACCTATGACAAATAGATGCAGATGTTAGAATTAATAGACAGGATATTAACTAGTTATAACTGTATTCCAGTTGTTCAAAAAGTTAGGTAAAGACATTGATGGTATAAGAAAGACCCAAATGAATCCTTTAGGTATGAAAAATACAATGTCTAATATAAAAAATGCACTAATTTGGAATCAACAGATTAGGCATTTCAGAAGAAAAGAATGGTGAACTGGAAGACAGTGACTGACAGTGATTGAACCTATCTAAAATGAAACACAGATAGTAAAATGAATAAAAAATGTGAGAATAACAGAGCATTAGTGAACTCTGGAACAAATTAAGTCAGTGTAATGCACATGGAATATTAGTCTACAATATAAAATTAAAAGAGTTGGAGTCCATAAAAGAGAAATGAATTGTGGGCAGAAAAATTATTTTAGCAAATTGTTCATCAAAATTTTCCAAATATAAAATAATTATAAACATATAGTTTCAGGAAGCTCAGCAGACTACAGTCATGAGAAACATGAGAAAAACTACATGAAGGCACATGAAAATCAAAATGCAGCCAACAAAAGTGCACACAAGGGGAAAAACAGCATCATTGAAGTTCTGAAAGAAAATAAAAAAATCTAGAATTCTATAGCAAGCAAAAATATCTTTCAAAATAAAGGCCATAGTAAAGGTAGACAGTTTAAAAGAATATGGATGATTTGAAAAATGCTATCACTTACCACATTTTGCCATGTATAACACAGACCCATGTTTTTGGACCAAACTTTCAAGAACAAAAATCTTTTTTTTTAGTTTTTAAATTCAGTTATTTACTTATTTATATTTAGAAAGAAAACTGATTATTGTGTTCCAGGGCATTATTTTGTATATGGATATCATTATTGTTTTCTAGAGTTACACATTTAACAGATAAGTATAAATAAAAGAATTAAACATTTATGTAGATATGGAATTAGTACTACCCATGTATAATGACCATCCTTATTTCCCCCCCCCCAAAATTTGGGCAAAACAGTGTGTGTTATACAGAGCAAACTGCAGGATAATTTACCTAGTTTATATTTATAGAACACTCCACAAAACAATAATAGAATACACATTTTTTCTCAAGCAGACAAAGCATTTCTAGGACCTAAGACAAGTTTCAATAATTTAAAAAGGATTGAAATCATGCAAAGTATCTTCTCTGCCCACAATGGAATAAAATGAAAAATTAATAGAATTAACTCTTGAAAATCACCAATGTTTAGGAAGTAAATGACACATTTCTGCACAGCCCATGAGCTAAAGAAGAAACCAAAGGAGAGAGTAGAAAGTATTTAGAACTGGAAGAAAGTAAAACCACAACATGAAAAAATTTGTGGAATGAAGGAAAAGTAGAACATAGAGGATTATTTATAGCATTAGATGTCAATGTGGACAAAAAGAAGAGTTCAAATCAGAGACCAGCCTTTATGGTAAGAAATTAGAAAAAGATCAGATTAAACCAAAAGTAAGTAAAACAAAGAAACAGGGAAGAAATCAACAACTAAAAACAGAAAAAAAAGTAGAGAAATTTAAATGAAACCAAGAGTGATTCTTTGAGAAGAATAATATAATTGATAAACTTTTGTCAGGTTTATTAGGAAAAAACCAGAAACCACACATGCCTAGTATTGGAACGACAAAGGTTATGTCACCATAGATCCTACAGATATTAACAGAACAAAATGGAATATTATAAAACAGTTTCTCCCAATAAATTTTACAATTTAGATTAAATGGAAACAATTCTGAAAAGTCACAAACCACCAAATCTTATTCAAAAAAAGATAAAGTAAACAGCTGTAAAACATTAAACTTCTGATGCCTGTGGTTTCACGTTCAGATTCTACCAAAGATTTCAGGAAGAAACAATACTAATAATATTCAAAAAGTTATAGCAAATTGAAGAGAAGGAATTACTTTTGAACTTATTTTATGAAGCCAGCATTATCCTAACACCCAAACCTTACAGACATGATAAGTAAATAAAACTAGAGACCCATAATCCTCATGAGTGTGGATGCAAAAATTCTAAACACATTAGTCAGAGTACTAGTAAGATTGGCCCAACACTAAAAAGTTAATAGATGTAATTCATCATATCAACACACTATGAAAGGCAACACTATATGATTATCTCAATGTACACCCAATAATTTTTTGATAAAATCCAAAAGCAATTCCTGTTACAAACTCTCAGAAAACTAGCAATAGAAGGGAATGTTCTCAAAATGATAAATAACATATAATAATAATTATAAACCAACTAAACAAAAAATATATTTAAATTTGTTGGTGAAATATTTACCAGGTGCTTTCTGCCTAAGATCAGTAACAAGACAAAGAGGTTCTCCTTTTCCACTTTTATTCAACGTTGGACAGTCTAACCAGTGCAGCAAATAAAAAACAAAACAAAACAAAGCAAAAAAAGAAACCAATACAAAAAACAGATAGAGTGCATTCTAATGAGAAGTGATGAAGTAAAACTGTTTTTATGATCAGATGACACAGTCAACTGTGTGAGAAATCCTATGGAATGTACAAAAAAGCTACATAAACTCCTAAGTCAGTTTAGCAGATCATAAGATACAATGTCAATGTACAAATATCAATCATTTTTCTATATCTTTGTAATGAATTATTGGAAGCTAAAACAAAACAACTACTATTTGTGATGGCATTGGAACAAAATGGGCAAGACCTGGATACTAAAAACTGTTCAACATTGAAAAGTGACATGAAGAGACAACTGAACAAATAGAGTGATGTATCACGTTCATGGATACAAAGATCTAACATGGCTATATGTCCTTTCTTCCCAAGTTGAAATATTTAGTTGTTTCAATAAGTACTAGCAGGATTTTATTTTTGTACAGATTGGTGAACATATTCTAAAATATATTTGCCATTGAAATGGTTTTGAATTGTTGGAACAATTTTGAAGGTAAAGAATGGTCGGTCAATGTTTCTCTGTCACACTGATGTTTCTCTTCCTTTCTTTCTTTCTCCTTTCCCCTTTCTCTAAAAGTAGAATAAAAAAAGAAAAAAAAGAAAGTAAAGAACAAATTTGCAGGATGAACACCAAGTTACATCAATACCTAAAGCTACAATAATCAAGAGTGTGACTGGCATTAAGTTAGACAAGATAAATGGAGTAGTCCAGAAAGTGACAACAGCGTATGTGAAGAACTGGTTTTCAGCAGACATGCAAAGAATTTAGTAGAGAAAGTCTAGCTTTCTTAAGAAATGGTGTTGGAACAATGGGGTATCCCACGTGCAACATAGCAACTTTGATCCATAGATGTCACAAAGATAGATCATAGACCTAAATGTAAAGCCCAAAGCTATGAGAACTTTTAGAAGTAGTCATAGAAGAAAATCTATGTGCCTCTGAGTTAAGCAAAGATTTCTTAAATATGACATCAAAAGCATGGTCTATAAAAGAAAAAAATTGATAAATCTGACTTCATAAAAATTAATCCATTCCTGGAAAGATACTGACAGGACAATGAAAACACAAGCCATTGACTGGGAAGATATTTGCTAATGTTATATTGACAAAGGACTTGTATCCAGAATATGTAAATAACTCTCCCAACTGTAAAATGAAAACAAACAACTTGACTAAAAATGGACAAAAGATTTGAACAGATGCTTCCTCAGAGAAGATGTATAAATGCAGGCAGCACCTGGTAAGATGATCAACGCCATTGCCTATTGAGGAACTGAATTAAAACCACAATGAGAAGCGGTACCCAGCTGTTTGGTGTCTAAGGTTCAAAAGCTCCACAAGGCCTAGTGTTGGTTTGGGAGGGATGAGCCTGGAACTCTCATATAACACTGGGAGAACACAAAATGGTACAACTGCTGTGGAAAACTCTTTTATAATTTTCTTGTTCTGTGTTATTTGTGTTTTTATTTAACATCCCTTAGTGCATTTTTAAGCCTATTGTTGATAAAGGGTCATTGCAAAATTATAAAAGCATTTTCATACCTAACTGACACGGCCACCAGTAAGTGTCACACAACTGCACGCTTTACACTTCGTAGGTGCTCTAAGGCAGTTCTGTGCTGCCTCTGTGCTTCTCACATTTCACAGGTATTCAGGATACAATTTCTCATTTTCTCCCCACTGACTCACTCAACCAGCAGCTTGCTTCTCAGTCTTCAGGACAAGCTGTGTCATGCTGGCAGGCACATGAAGTGGCCCACAGGCCAGTGTCCCCAGACACTCCTGTTCAAAGAAGTGAACAGCCACATTCTGTACTTGAAAGAGGAGTGTAATAACATTGCATGAGAAAAGACTGGGACAGAGGAACACATGTTAGCAGGTGTCGAAGTGCTTTAAGTGAGTTGCGCGCACCGGGGAAACTAGGGCAACCAAGTCCGGGCCAGCTCTGTAATGAATTTCTTCATAGGATGCTTGCAGGTAGTTAGTTGTGATCTCATATTTTGTGTTTTGTCGAATTTTTAATTTGATGATCTTTTGTTTTCTATGAACCAGGTGAAATTTCATGGAGAAAGAATTTGGAACGTCAGGTGGAATCTGAAGGGGGTGTTGTGTTTAGTGAGATATCTAAACATACACAGAGTAAGTTTGCCCCTCGTCCGGTTACACCAAATCTCATTACACATCTCCAGATGCCGCTTTGGTGGGGGCATTAGTGGGACCTAGGCCTCAGGGGATTCTAAGCACCTGAGTGAGACCTGGGGTGTCAGAGTGAGTCTCCCCTGGCCAGACAAAACAGTAAACCTTAGTAACTGGTTCAGACTCTCTTTTGTTAGGGTAAGACAGGAAAATATATCCCCGTAAATTCTCTCTGAGATCTAAAACTGTCCATTAGTTTTGCAGTCTTCCAACTGAATGGCCATTTGAGTAAATGTTTGCAACCTTCCTGTGACCCCAATGGCAGAAGCATCTCCCACACACAGCTTCCATGGGTGACAGGTGACTGCAGTTGTGCTGAGACGACAAAGCCACCTCTCTTGGGATGTGCTCAAAGTGTGTCCTATGGGATGTCCTTTCTCTTATGCCCTACATCTGCCTGGGTGGGGACAGATAACACGCATATCCATGTGGGGGCAGACATTTCTCTCTTTAATAAAGCTGACAACCCCTCCTGAGCCTGGCATGGAAAATGTGCCCTAATGCTGCCTCAGCTCCTGCCCTTGGCTGGCATCTCTCTGCCATGGTTCTGGGGTTGCTGGCGACAGTGGCTCTGGGGGTTGACATCTCTATGCTTTTGTCTGACAAATCTGTGCACTGGCTTGTAAAAAAATCAATACTGCTTTTCCTTGGTACTTTCTCCACAGGTGAGTTGATGGATTATTGCATCTCTTCCCATGTCCCCTCCCCCCAATTTTGTTATCAGTTTGTTTCTCTTGCTTTAGGGTTGAGCATCTGATAACATCTCAGTGGGATGACACCAAAAGAGGTTCCTCGACCTTATCCTCCAGCGATCGTGTCCCTGGTGACTGAGTGCTGGCCTCAGCTATAAAGCAGGGCCGTATCTCCCAGGATCTCTTGGCCGATTTACGAGGTGTGTTACTGCAGACCCCCTGGAGCCAAGAAGGGGATATGTCCGTGGCTGAGCTTTTCTGCCAAAGGTGATCATGCACACTGTTCTATTACCTGTGTTTAAGAAGATGTACCGCCATTATATGAAGCCGTCTTTCGAAAAGTGATTTACTCTTCCCACGATGAGGTTGGGGGAATGGGGTCTGCAAGGCAATGAAGCTGCAGCTGATCAGTCAGAGGAGGAACCTGCTTATCTGGCAGGAAGATCATATTAGTTAGAAAAATGGGGTTTTTCCCTGCTCTAGGTAATTTGTGACTGTCGGATGGTGTTCACACCCCCATCCTTCTGCAGTAGGTAATTGACTCTGAGCTGTGCTCTGGACCATGTTGGGGCCCTGGGACCCATTTACTGTAGAGGGAGTGGGGCCCCAAGGACATCGGGGCTGGAACAGAGATCTGGTGATCTGAAGGAGAATTCTTTCCTCCTCTCCCTTCTTGAGATGATAAAATCCACTCTGATCTCCCAGATGACACGGCACCCATGATCCTGCCATTTAATCCTGGGTTCCTACGTTTGCTCCTCAGTAGCCTCAGGGGTCAAGTGCTCTTCTGGACCTCTGCTTCTCCCTCTCTCTCTGTCTCCCTTTCTTGGTTTCTCTCCCTCTCCCTCTCCCTTTCTGTCTTGCCTTCTTTTCTCCTCTCTCTTTAACTATACACTTGCTTGTCTTCATTTGATATTCAACCACTGACCAAGGGCTGAATTTTATGGGATATTTCTTAAGAAGATATTTGCTAATGACTGCAGAGCATGTAGGATTCTTTGTAGTAAACATAGGCAGTCTGGAGGTAACAAGTGCCCTTGAAGATTTTACATGTATTTAAAATCTGACACATTTTCACCCCAAATGCTGCCATTTCTGGTCACTCATCAACCTTTGGTGACAGGGGAGAGACTGACCCTTGGTGTCTTGTAACTTATCTCAGGTGCTCAGTTCTTGCCCTCCTGAGGTGGGGCCTTGTGCACCTCACACCCCCTAGGACTTTCTGACTAGATTCCCTCAGGCCTGGGTCTTTTCCAGAAATTTTCACAAATGCTTCTCTTTTAAAAGCAGAATCTTCAAGATTATCTCATTAAATAAATCACTTATTTAAAAAAAAAATCAGTGTTTCCGCTGTGTGCTCCTTGCATAAGCTCCCACAATGGTGAAGTTCGCCCTTGCTTCCTAGGAAGGCATCTACCTCAGTGAGCATTCCTGGGCTGTATTCCTTGTTTTAACCGATTAGTACTGTAAATGTGTCCTAAAATCACATTTAAAGCTTTTGCTTCTCAAATTATTTTAGTGGGTTACATGCCATGATTCCTACCTTTTTGCTCCAAATCAATAGAGACAAGTTGGCAGGCACCCCCCTGCCACCCTCTGCCTGCTAGCATAGCTCATGCCTCATCTTCCAGTGCAGTGTAGACTCCGAGGAAGGTGGACACAGTGCTGGTTTCTGTTAGAGGTTGCTCATCAGAGGTGAGCCCAGTCAGTGAAGTGAACGTGTGCTTCCCTTCCAACAGTCAGTGTAGGTGAGCTTCAGGTGGAGGGGCTCCCTCCCCTGCCACACTCACTAAGTGTGCCCAGTCCCTCTTTGCAGGTGGACTTCCTGTCCTGACCAATAGGTAGCTCCTGGCCGAATCCAGTGACTAGGGTGTATGTGTGCTGAAATTATCAATGGGTCTAAATTCACGTTCCTATTGCACCAAAAATCCAGCTGAGACCCAGAGAAAGGTGATGGGCCCAAGTCACAAGGCGGGTTGATGGCAGGCCTGGGGGAGGTCTCACTTCCAGAGCTTTGCCAATGAGTCAGCTCTCAATAAACATGCCTTATAAATGTCCTTGGGTATAAACCCTCCAAACAGAAGGAAAAAAGCTTCATTCTTCAGGTTCTCTTACATTTAAAAGAGCACATAGAAGAGCAATACATTTCCTGAAATCACAAACTCTTCCCAGATCGCAAACACTTTTAGGGCTGAGCTTGTGTGTCTCCTTCAGCCAGTGCCAAGCAGTAAGGAGACTCCAGATGCACATCTAGAGAAGGAACTTATGGGTGAAACTTCTAGTGTTTTATTTCTATTGCATTTTTACTAAAAGGGGAGCAGTTACTTTTATGTTTTATTTTACTTCCTTTTTAAAAAGTTTCTTCTTCTTAAGGCTAAGCTCGAAGCAAGAGAAAACAGAGTAATTAATTGGCAAACATATAAAATCACATACTTTCCAGACATTTAATTATTGATCAGGGCATGTATGATTTTTTGTTTGTTTCATTGACTCTCTCCATACCTCACAATCTTGCTGTTGTGAGAGCAGAACCCCCGTGCTCCTCAGGGTGTGTCAGTCACCTGGGAGACCACTGCATCCTGTCAGGTGAGTATTGAGGCTTTGGCTTGAGCAGGGAAGCAGGAATGGCCCACAAATGCCTGAGCAGGGCAGGCTCACTCAGGTTTTTCTCTGTGTGTAAAGTACGAGGAGGGACTGGGAATCACTGCCGCAGCTGAGGCCACACGGTGGAATGGAGAACGGAGCGGTACTGCCCTGGACTGCCACCTGCTTGGTCACTGAGCCTGGCTCTCTGAAGCCCTGGGATTCAATGCTGTCAAAGTCATGGAGGGATTCCACCTCCTGCTGTGCGTTACACATTCTATGGAGGTCATCTCCCTGGTTCCTTGTCATAATCTTGGAGTTGATATGACACCTATTTTGAAGATAAGAAAGCAGTTTGAGAGAGATTAGCAATTTCCCAGGCAGCCTGAGAGAGCTGGGATGCAGCTGTGTCTGAACGTGGATTTATCTGACCCCAGAGCTGGATCTGAGTCACTGCAGGACATGGCTCATGTGCACTGCACACAGGAGACCACTCTGAGATGCTTGCAGATAGGCACTGGGGTCTCTTTACACTGCTCTGCCCTAACCCCTGCAGTTCTGGGCTCATGGTCAGAACAGGATTAAAACTTGTTGATTAGGAAAGGAACGAGCACACACATGCTTTCCAAAACAGCACAGACTGGACTCAGGGAATTACTGGGCTAGAGAAGTTGGGCCTTTAAAATTCCACCAAAATATTTCTGTGTGTGTCAATAACTGTTATATTTGAATTGTCAATTGGTGTGCAGACATAATTTTTTAAAAAGCTAGCTTAATACTTCTAAGTTAGAAATGGTCTTGTATTTGAAGCACTTCTGCAGTGTGAGACAAAAGGACGTGCATTCTTGGTTCCAACAATTTAACTGCAATATGTCAGCTACAGGCAGGAAATCTGATCTGAGTTTTCAACCCCCTTCTGCCTCACTGGGAATCAATAATTCACCATTTTAAGGCAATGGGCCCATTAACATTGAACAGCTTGAGAATACACTCTTCATTGATCAGATAAACAAGTCATGAGATATTTTATTACAAAGTGATGGACCAATTTAGCCATCTTTTCACCAGCAATGGACTTATATTGAATGTGAAATGGCAAGAAATTTGCTTCCTCAGGGGACTATCATAAGAAATACAGAGTGAAAGCTTATCACTAAAATGGCTCATCTAACTGGATTTATATTGAATTCTACCCCAATTTAAGTAAGACCTCTGATCAGCAAAAGTTTTACAGAATGGTGATGTTTTTCCTTTGTTAATTTTACTCCAAATCATTTGCAATATTCTGTTTTACACTTATGTCATTGTTTTAGCCTTTTCTGGATGTTTCTTATTGAAATATATTAATTATATGGGTAACTAACATAAGCATTATTTACCATAATTCTGAATTCATCTTAGGTAAATGCTTGAGGCAATTTTAAATTCACTTGAGAATGGACCTGGATTGAGCGGGAGGAAGGAGAGAAATGAAAGGTGACGCCTGAGGGGTCGACCTAGTGGATGACGGTTTTCATCTGAGAAGGGAGACCCTGGTGTTGCTGCCATCTGAGTGGGAATCTGTTTTGAACATGTCCACTTTGTGATCTGCAAGTAGCAGTTATGCCAGCAAGTGAACTCAGGGCAGTGGGTAGGGTGGGCTAGAAATTTAGAGTGCATGGGCTCAGAGACGGCTTCAGAGCCAGAACCAGGTGGAGTCGTGGGGGAGCTTCCATAGACTCGAAGAAGGGAGCTAGAGACCCAGCCCCAGGAAGCAGCCTCATTTGCAAGATTCAGTAGAAAATGAGAAAAAAAAGGAAAGAAGGTGACTGAGAAAGTGACCTGTGAGGCATCTGAACACCTGAAATTTCACCAGGATGCTTTGAATTTGCCTCAGTATTCAGGATGCTCTGTACCAGGTGGGTTCTTTCCAGGTGAAGCCTCTCTTTTTCTTCTAGTATGTCTTAAATCATAAACCCCACCCCCACATTTTCTTTCTTGTTTCTCTCTGAACTTTATCTTGGCTGACAATGTTTCTTAATTCATTTCTTGGTGACTTTTCCTCTGTGATCTGGTGGGTTGTTTGACCTTTCCTCAGGTCTCCGACAGTACTGGGCTCTCCCTGGCATTTTATTTAGCAATCCCATTTTTAATTCCCACTAGTTCTTAACAATCTCTTTGTAAAAACCTGCCACTCTCCTTCTACGTAATAACACCTTTCTAGGGTTTTAATTAAACATGTATACATTTTAACATTTCTTCTATTCTTTAGATTACTTGCACTCTGCTGGGTCAGCGGAAGAGTATTCGGCATCATTTTCCGCCTCTGGGATTGCTATGGCATCTGTGGTCCTCCAGGGCTCTTTCCTGCTCTTTCCCAGCCCCGGATTTCCCTGGGAGCTGGAGTCCCCACGGGAAGAGCTTGATGTCCATGTAGACAGTTCCGGGCCAGGGCTGTGGGAGATACCACTGCCACCAGCTTCCTGAGGCTGTGTTAACTGACGACCTAATTCCTCTCCCAGGGCTCCTCCCTCAGCCTCGGCCTGCCCTCCTCAGGATGCCAGCTGGGAGGAGCTTTCATCATTAACTGCACCCTCACTGCTCTCTTCTCTTCTGGGGTGGGAATGTCCCCACCTGGCATCATCTGCCCACTCAAGTTCCAGGTCTGCAGGGGCACCCCTACCACTCTCTGCAACATTATTGTTGTGGCTTATTGTTTGCAAACTCTTGGCCGCGTCAACCACGTTCATTTGGAGTGTGTGTGAGAGAGCTTGCAACCTGTCTGTCATTTTAAACTGCAAATCTATAAACTTGGTTGATAATTGATCACCATGACCGGTAAATAATTCTAATTGATGTTGGAATGTTGATCCATTTACAGTGCACACAGGGACTCCTTTTAGCCACACTGGGAGGAGGTATTTATGCAATTTCCCTTCTTTAAATGTCTTCATTTGACATGTTCCTTTGCTAGCTCATGGGCAAGTGCTTTTGGAGGCACTGCAGCTGACCTCACACACTGCAATTTGCTTCATGTCCAAGGCCCTCAGTCTGGAGCTGGTCCCTGAGTGCTGCAAGGCTCCATACCTGGAACTCCATATCCGTACCTTCACCTGCCCAGTCCACTTCGGGTGACCCCCTCCCCGAGAACCAGGTTTGGGAAGGTTTGGGGGCTTGCATTCCTTATTCTGAGAGGGGGTCAGATCCAATTTTGATGCTTTTCTCTCTTGCTGGCTCCTAACTTTCTAGATGCCAGCTCTCCTGGGTGCTCACACACCCCATGCTTGAGTTCTGCTCAGTTTCTCCAGAACCCAGCACTCTTCTGGGACTTCTTGGAGGGTGAGGGCTCATTAGCCACAGGACCCACGACAAGCACGTCATGGCACTCAGTGTATGTCTGTGGGGTGAATAAATGGACTGAATGCAAGGGAGGCTATTCTCTTTCCTGACAACATGCTCACTTCCTCAGGGCAATCCTTCTCTGTTCTCCCTCCCAGCCCAGGTCAGCCTCTCCACCACTTCTCCCTGGAAAGCTGGAGTTCACCTTCCTATCACTCAGGGACACAGTGTTTGGCACACAGATTAATAGCCACATGAAACATACACATTTTTCTTTGCTCATTGAACTCATTTGAAATGTGAGTTGTATCTATGGGAATATGAAGGTATGAATTCACAAAAGTGTCTCATTCTGCAAAACAGGTCAGCAGGCTCTTAACTTGGAAACAAGGCTTGCTGTTACATGGAGGTTCTTAAAGAAAAAAATGAATTAAAAATTATGATTTAAACTCATGGTATAAATTGTTATTCTATCAATTCACAGCATCACATCACTTTTTAAAAAAGGTAACATGGTTTCCTTGGATTCTGAGTTTGTTAGATATAAGTAATAAATGTGGATGCATCTAGGTTTATGTACTAATGTTTATTATAAATTGGAAAATTTCTCAAGGGATGAACAACATAAATTAATCTTGTAGTTTTTGATGTCTTAAAGTAAAAAGAATGAATTGAACAATAACTCATTGATATTTAGAAAATGTTAGACATATCCTGCAGTTTATTTTTTCTATTGCTGAAAACATTTGGGATTTGAACAACTATTTCTTTTAAAGTACAGACAAAAAAGATTGTACTTCTGACAAGAAGACTCCGGGGAGCCAGAGCCTTGTGTAGAGGAAATGAGTCTCGCCAAAGCCAGGACACCTTCCTGCCTGCTCTCCAGTGGCCGTCTGGGTCTCTGACCCTCAGCTGGCCAGCACTTGAACTTCTTCCTTTACTGGAAAAGGCATTTCAGCATCAGCAGTGGGAGATGCCATCTTCCACCTCTAGGAGTCCTTCTCAAGTCTTGCCCAGGTTAGAGACATCTCAAAGTAACACTGATCCAACCCCACCTTCAGTTCCTGTTGTGGTCATGCCAGTGAACTTGGCTTCCACATTGCTCTTGGGCAACATGCTGAGGACATCCAACCACATGCACGAATGTCTGATGCAGTCCTGGCTAATGCTCTCTAATACCTATTTGTACTGACATCATTTTTGGTTTTATTTTTTGTGACTGTGGTTTGTTTGTTTCTTTGACAACTGTCTTCAAAATTGAAATGATCCAATAGAGAATCTGGGTACTTTGACCATTTTCAAGATCAACTAAATCAGTTTCCTGCTCCAATAGTTTGTGGAAGCCTTTAGATGGTGCAAATGATCAAAACTACTACATCACATTGATTGCTGCAAATAAATACAGCCTGAAGTAGCCTGCTCCTAAAATAGCAAATAAGGGAGGAGAGATGGACTACCTTGTAGTTGCTTTAGATACAGAAATCAATAGAATAATTCAGGGTCTAAGGAGAAATACTTGGTTTATCAAGTTCGCTTATTTGTATTTATATTTAAAGCTGAATGACATTTCAATTGCTCATCTTTCCTCTGTGGATTTCTAGTAGAAGCCAAGAATTTTCCTTAAATGCAAAATACAAATAAATTCCAATTCATAAGTTGGCCAATACATTAACAGTTTTCAAAGTTTCAAGTATAAACAGTTCTTAATGATTACAAGTTGATCATTGTGGTGAAAATGTATTGAATACAGATGCTAAATATAGAGTATAATATAGAGTATAGTGTATAGTGTATAGTGTATAGTGTATAGTGTATAGTGTATAGTATATAGTATATAGTATATAGTATAGTATAGAATAGAATAGACTGGTTCCAATTTGTCCCATAAATAAATGAGAAAAAAAGTTGCCCCTGTGATGGCAAAAAACAGCCATTGTTTGTTGACTCAGGCAATGTGCTGTGACATCCAGGAGCCTGTGCCTGGGTGGTGGCATGGAAACACTCTGCACTAGGAGGGGCTGTATTCCAGTGACTCATGGGACACACCATCATCTGGGCTCATGGTCCTAGGAACACCTGTTAGAAATCCAAGTCCATTTACCTCCCAGGTGAGCTGTGTGAGCAGCACAGAGCATAATATCAGTGAATTTCATCCCCTGGTGGGTCATCTTGGTTGCGGGCTCTGAACAGATAGGTTTTGTTTCCATTGCTGCTGAATCGATGAGAGGAGGCCCTCGGCCCACTGCAGCCCTAGGTAAGCCCAGGGAGCAGCTCACTTTCCACAGACTCCACCTCTGAGAGCACTCCGTGTCCTCAGCTGTGAGGCTCCACATCTGCTTGAATGGTGCCTGCCCGTGGCCAGCCTCTGTGTTGCTGGTAGAATGCTTGGAAAACACTGAGGCTTTGCTTTCCTTGAATTCTGAGGAGCTAGAACACAGCATCAAGCTTGAAAAATACAGGATGTCTCAGCCAATGATGGAGGAGATCAGTGTCTGTCTCTCACTTTTTTCTTGAGATTGATTCCAGAAGGAGAATGGGCCCTTGGGCTGTCATCTAGTTTCCTTGCTTGTAGAGGTAACCTCTATCTCTTGGCAGAGGTGACTATCAAATCTATGCCCCTTGGGTTAGTGGGCTACAGCATTGTTAATATGACACCAAGAAGTGGCAATGCCTGAGAGTGGAGTGCCTGCATGACTGGCATGGGAAGGAGGGAGGGCAGAGATTTCCAGCTCTGACCAGCAAGGGTACGCTGGTTTCTTCTCTGTAGGTTCCCAGTGGACAATTTCACCCTTGGCATTTAGTCCTGGTGATGTTCTGATGTTCCAGGTGGTCATCCCATGTGATAGTCTGCAAGAAGCATTTGTTGGAACAACACTTGCATTTGGCCAGGTCTGTCCATCAATGTGTGAGTGTGATGACCATGTTTGTGTGGTGTGATAATGGAGACTCTGTAAGGTTAAATGCTCGATGTTCTCCTTACAGACCCTGAAGCAGGTCTCTAATGGGCTCTCACTGCAGATGGTTGATTCGGGGAAAAAAGGCTTGGAGAGGAAGGTGTGGGTGTGAGTGAGGAAGAGTAGGACAGAGATGTGTATGTGGGAGCAGACAGCAGAGGCCCATGCTCAGTGCACCGTGAACAAGAGAGAGAGAACGAAGGATTACATGACCACGACAGGAAAGATTTGGCATATAAAAGGGTCCAAAATGGACACCTCTATGTCATGAGCATTTGTGTACGTGGGCTGTGCACGTGGGCCATGCATGCACAGGAATGATCAGACACTGATGTACTCAGGTTTTGGAGCTGTGGCAATGAGAGCACAGGCTTGTCCTTGACCCAAGGCCTTTCAACCCCTTCCCGTCAGGAGTGGGGTGGTCTCACAGATGAAGGCACATTTAAAGGATGCTGGAGCACAGAGAGAAAGACATACACTGAACAGTTTTCTTGTTCTGATTCAGGGAAACTTACAATGTGCACTTCAGTCAGTGACCAGGAAATAGGCAACTATTCAGGGACCCTTCCATAGCTGGGACCTTCCGTAACAGCCTCATAGAGAAGAACATTCTGGAAACGTGTGTCACTGAGCTCCAAGAGGCCTCCACACTGTCATAAACATCTCTCACAAAGACAATGCCAGCACCAGGGAACCTTGGGCAGAGCCTCTCAGGAGACAGTGCTGCCTGTGAGGAAACTCCTATGACTGCCAGAGAACATTCTTTTTCATTCACCACAGTCTGAGCGAGGCTGCTGGGCTTTGCAGAGCAGGTGGAGAATATGGCCAGCATGAAGTCCTAATGAATTAAGCCATTATTGGGTTCATCCACTTGCCTTTCCTGGTGACAAGTGGCTCCTGTAAATCCAGCAGGGACTTCATGGGGATGCTGTGGATTCCTGCCACCCTCATCTACCTTCCCCTGCCTTCTATCCTAGCTGCTGCACACCAAGCTGCTGAACACTTCACAAAGAAATGCCTACTTATTTATTTGTTTACTTTCGCAAACTATTTTTTTTTAAAGTCAAGGTGCAATAAGGAAGAACTGATGCCAAGGGCAAGGAGCATGCCTCCTTCCGGGCTAGTGGCCTGGACTGGGCATCGATCTGTAGCTTTCATGATGAACTCTAATAATAGCTCTATTACTGCCCGCCTGCCAATTGGCCCGGGCGCCCTCCAAATTAGCCACAAAGAAGCCAGCCTGTCAATATTAATTCCACCACAGAGATTACTTGTTCTGGGAGAACAAAGGTGTTCTGGCTTGGGCAGAACAACTTAACTCCTTGTCTCATAAAATTTAAGCCGCTATTGATCGCATTCTTCTATTGTGTGAAGGATTAAACACACGTATGCGCGCGCTCACACACAAACACACACATACAGCCCCCACACATACACACTCTCGGGAGGGGGTGCACTGCCCTGTGCCCCCATCACTCATGCAGGCTCAGCCCCTCCTCCCTGCCTACAGGAATCATTCAGCAACATGAAGCAAATTAAATCAATGAATTCATCCTAGCAGATGGCCACTTTAACACTCAGTTAGCCTTTAGATAATTGAGCGTTGACTCCGGAATCATAAAATGGATGGCTCGTTTGTACATTTTACTGAAATAGATCGCTGAGGTTAAATAAATGAAATCCCATTTGTCAGGCAGTAATAAATGGTCTCCCCTTCTGCAAACAGCTCTGTTTGGCCTAATAAATACAGGACGTTACAGTGCTCCTCCCTTGATAGGGTTACAGCTTAATGAAATGGTCTTCCCTCTGCTTGTTTTTGCCTCCTCCTGCACCGTGCGATAAGTAGCGAACCAACGAAGCTTGTAATTACAATCTTACAGAAACCCGGCCAATCTGTATATAAATCTCACCCTCCAATTACAAGATGTAATAATTTTGCAGTCAAGCTGGTAATGAGGTCTAATACTCATGCCTGCGATAATCCCCGCTGGATGCTGACTCTATCAGATGTTAGCTTTGTAATTATACTGGCAGAAAATCATTATTTCATGTTCAGCAGAAAAATGAGGTTGGTGGGAAGTTAATTTTCTCTATGCTCTGTGAAGCATAGACAAAATTTTAATGATTTAATCATTATGGTTATCCCTTTTGCAATTGACCCACGTTACTTGTGTAGAAACATTGGCACATTTAAAAGTCCCTGTTACCCGATAAAGCTTGCCAGGTATGCAGCTTTTAATGTAAGAATAACTGTATACAATTAAACTATTACCCTACTGATAGGGAAAAGTCATTTTATTTTTAGTTTTCATTATTTGTGGTATGATTCATGGAAATGTTTGCATCTTGCCCACATTGTAATAAACAGCTAATTTAAAAAAAATTGAATTATGCCTTCCTGATTATGTCAACCCAACAAAATTTCATCATAAAAAAGCAAAGCAAGCGGATGATTTTTATGGGTGGGCCTGAGAAGTTATAGCCATTGTGTCTCTCACAGAATAAGGACAAAAATGGGGGAGCGGCCAATACCCCATTTGGGGAATGAGATTTCTCAAATATAAGATTTCATATTTCTAAATTTGGAGGAGTGGCTGTATAAAGCAATACACTTTTTAGCATAATTAAAATAATTTGCCTGCAACACTATTTTATTTCCATAGTTTGGTAACTCTTCAGTGACAGAGACGCACACTGAGACACACCCCACATGCAGACACACTGCACCCCCCTGAGTTTCAAGCCAGTCACAGACTAAAGGAAGATGAGGTTACTAGCACCACCCTCTGCAGGAAGCAGAATAATGATAGTCTTTTGAAAACATGAAGAGTACCTATCTCCCAGTGTTGTACTGTGTGGTAAAACTAGCTTTATTCTGAAACTCTTAAAAATGTCAGGGTGTGTTTTGCTGCCTGGTGAACTACTACGAATAGCACAGCTCCTCCATCTGTGTCTATTCCAGCCTATTCAGGGTGTCGACAGAGCTAACTCGGTAAAAATATCACATACCCGTGGACCGACTGTTCCAGTGAGTAGCACGGGTGTTTTGGGTATGATCATATTCCTGGTTCTGACTTAGCTTTTTTTTCTGTTTAGCCTTTTCTGTGAAAGTTACATCTTTTGAATCAGACTTAGCCCACCTTTCTAGGACCATTGGGTGCCTAAGATGGGCTCCTGGGGCACATGCAGGCTGGGAAGGGCAGGTGCATAGTTATAGGAGAATGAGACTTTATAGGAAGTAGGCCAATGGTCATTTTTGGAAGAGGAAGATTCCCAATAGATAAATTAGCCTTTTGGCCTTCTTCAAGATGGGAGTGGTTAACAGAATTACCCTTTGGAGGGAGGAATGAGCTCCTGAGGGTAAGAGCTAATCAAAGCCCCAGCTCAGCCATGTTGTAGGCGGTCTAGGTTACAATGCCTTGGGAATTCATTTTAGGTGTCAACTTGGCTGGATCATGGGGTGCCCAGATATCTGGTTAAACATTATTTTTGGGTGTCTGTGATGGTGTTTCTGGGAGAAATTAGCATTTCAGTTGGTGGACTGAGAGAAGCAGATGGCCCTTCTCATTGTGTTTGACATCACTGATCCTTTTCAGGCCCAGATAGAACAAAAGATGGAGGAAAGGAGCATTTGTCCCTCTGCCTGACTGCTGAGCTGGGACATTGGTCTTCTCCTGACTTTGTCCTGAGACTTACACCATTAGTTCTCCTGGTTATGAGACCTTTGGGCTAGACTGGAACTATATCACCAGCTCTGCTGAGCCTCCAGTCTGCAGATCTCAGATCTGGGGACTTCTCTGACCCCACAGTTTTTTGAGCCAGTTCCTTATAGCATGCACCTTCCTTTCTTTTCTCTTTCTTTCTTTCTTTCTTTCTTTCTTTCTTTCTTTCTTTCTTTCTTTCTTTCTTTCTTTCTTTCTTTCTTTCTTTCTTCCTATCTGATTACCTATTATCTGTCCATCAATAAATCATTACCAATTTATCTGTTTACCTATATATCTATTTAATGACCTATTATCTATCTATCTATCTATCTATCTATCTATCTATCTATCTATCTATCTATCATCTATCTCCTCCTGTAGGTTTTATTTTTCTGGAGAACTCTAACACACTGGTCTCATTCAATATGCATTTTTCTGTGAAAGCAACAAGAGTTAAGCTGCAGAATAAGTGAATTTTCCATAAAGTGAAGAGCCTTAACAACTGACAGACATTCGTGGCTAAAAGCAGAGAGAGGTATGCCTGGGCTGCATGGCAGTGTGTGCACTGAGCGGGCCCGGAGGACATGTCCTGGCCTCTCCCCCACGACAGCCTCTAGGCTGTGGTCCTTGGCAGCCATCCTCTGCTCCAACATTTCCTCTGTGGCTCCGAAGGAAAGTGATTTAGTGAGTTTGACACCAGTTTTACTTACGTTTCTTAGGCTGTTTTATTTTCTTTTATTTTTGTATATCCCTTCAAGTATTTTATGGAGGGAAGAAAATACATGCATGTACATAAGCCAAAAGGAAACAGTAATTATAATGAAAAATGAGATGTTTAGGTGACTGTGGGATGCTGGGCCAGATGCCTGGCACTGACATTTGAGGTCACAGAGGGCGCCTGCTCACAGGACTCCCACTGTGCACCCCTTGCCCTTGGAAGACCTTGCCTGGAGTTAATTACAAGTAGGGGCTGGGAAGCCAGGCGATCTGGGTTTCAGTTCTGGCTTGACGTTTTATTGTGAGATTAAAGACCAAATGTATATTCTCTCCTGAACTGGATAATGACCAGTTGTCCTTATTCTTGGAGCTCTTACAAGGATTAAATGCATAACACCATGCTTGGAAAATATTGCTGTAGCAACTCCTTAGAAAATGCTAGCCATTATTTAACCTGAATTTGGGATCAACCCTACTTATGTATAATGATGTGATAATGTACCTTCTAGTGGGAGGGAGCATTCCAGAAGCATGCTGTTGGTAAGGTGCACCACTGAGGAGGTGGTTGTGGTGCTGGGACAGTGGAAATGGAGAGGAGGTGGACTTCATCCCCGCTAAGCATGTGAGACAAGGTTCCTCCTGTCTCCACCAACCAGGACCTTAGGTATAGGTGCACCAAATACATATGCTGTGATCGAGCTGTACTGCCACTTTCGACTTAGATGTTCTCAAGAAAGTTCAAGAACTTGCCAAGGGTCCTGTGTCAGGGAAACAGGCAGGATTCAGTCAACTTTCTCACAGCAGGAATATCATTGGGCACATCTCTTTCACCCATTAAGGTCAGAAGGCCCCATCTAATCCCCACTCCATAGCTTTTTGTTGGTCCACTTTCAGCAGTAAAATGTTGCAGGTGAAAGAAGCTGCAGACACCTACAAGCCCAGTAATGGGAGACTGATGCTTGAAATAGTTTTTATAGTTAAGAATACAGATTTTGTTCTCAATTTCAGTGTCTTGGGTTATATTTTGTTTGCTTGTTTGTTTTGTTGATTAGGTTCCTGTTAAAGGTGAGATCATATGGTATTTGTTTTTCACCCCCTGACTTATTTCACTTATCATAATGCTCTCCAGTTCCATCCATGTTGTCGAAAAGGGCAGGAGCTCCTTCTTTCTTTCTGCTGCATAGAATTCTATTGTGTAAATGTACCATAGTTTTTTGATCCACTCATTTACTGATGGGCACCTTGGTTGCCTCTAGCACTTGGCTATTGTAAATTGTGCTGCTGTGAATATTGGGGTGCATAGGTTCTTTTGGATTGGTGTTTCAGGGTTCTTAGGATATAATCCTAGCAGTGGAATTGCTAGGTCAAAAGGCAGTTTCATTTTTAGTTTTTTGAGGAAATTCTATACTGTTTTCCATAGTGGTTGCACCAGTACTTGAACAACAATAAAAAAAAGTTAAAATAAAATAAAATAAAATAAAATAAAACACTAAAAAAAGAATACATATTTTGGAATAAGAAAGACAGGGTCTTTCTCTTCCATTTGCTGGTCTGTGACTTAAAGAAAGTTACTTGAAGTCCTTGAGACTCAGTACCTTATCTGTAAAATACAGAGTTAACAACTTCCTATAGCTGTCATGAGGAAGAAGTTAGCAACTTATGTAAAGTAGTAACCAGGGAACTTGGCACCTAAAACATAGTTGATGAAGACAAGAATCTGAAGAAAAAACAGGGCTCCCTACTTTTCCTTAAGGCCCATTTCACTAGATTTCACTAGGATGCTTCATTTAACACACATTGCACATACTCACACTGGCATGCACAAACATACACAAAATTGAGTGCACACTTACGCATGCACACACATATACACATGTGCACACATATGCACATACATGCACACACACGCACACCACAAAGCTTATAAAAATCAATGCAGGTTTTCTTCAGTGCAAATGGAATTTTGCTGAAATTCTCTCAATTAGTGGCAGAGGACAAGTTTATATCATGTGACTCTCAACAAACCATATGTCTATACCCTTTTCTCACTGAGGTTCCAGTATCTCAGATGGCTCCTTCTGATCCTCTCTCCCTCTGGAACCCTTTCCCTGCTGGGCTTTCCACTGGGGCAGTCCCACACTGTCCTATGCAGAACAATCTTCCATCTTCTCCTGGCCCTTCCTGTGTACAGATCCATCTGCCAGTCCAGGAAGGAAAACAAAGAAGGCTGCATTGATTCTCTTTAGCACGTGAGAGGAGGGTACTCTAAACATTTTTGTGTTTGTGTGCCCAACACTGTGGACTCTCATGACAAAAACAAACACTCTTTCAGAATACTAGTAACTGTGTTAATCTCCAAAATGTTTCCTGTAATGTAATGGAAGAAAATTCTGTGGTTTATAATCACCACATTAAAAATACCCATGCAAATGTGTTTGTTTGGTTACCTGATTATTTTACATTGATGTGAATAAGCTCAGGACAGAGGAGCCAGTTTCACATCCTGGGGCTCAGGATTCTGGGTCACCTGTGAATGAACACAGAGTACTTTCCTAAATTCCCGTACTTACAAAGAAAATCCTGTCACAGGCAGTGGCAAATATTTAGAAATGGTGACCTCAAATCTCATTTATTAAAAGTTCACTCCCTTAAAATCTGAAAATTCCATTGCCTGTAAAATTTTTCGCCTTCAGATACAAAGAAAAGATCAGATTCCCCACATACAGGCAACTGTTTTTCTACATTTCCTGTTTTTTTTTTTTTTTTTTTAAATCACTAATGCAAATAGTCATAAAGCTCTGTATCAGAAATGCATTTTTGATTCTGATATATGCTGAAATACATTTTATCAAATATTTATAGCAGAGTTACCCATAAATAACATGAACCGTCGATTTGTACTGCTCTGGACTCAATTTGGCGAGGAAGGGATTAGAAATGAGATTTAAGGAGAAGCCAAAGGGTACATTTGTTTATGATAAATATTTTAAGTATCTGTCATAAAATGGGGCTAACCTTGTCTGCACTTTGATGACTGATATCCATGTTTTATTCCTTCCCCCATCCTAAGTCATTGTTGTATATTTTCAAAGGAAACTGCAATGATCTTTCTTCCCCTGAAATTTCTGAATCTAACACATGGGAACTCTCTTGTGGCACTGGAATTTGGAGTGAGAGGGTTAAGAACAAGGCTCTTCCTACTAGAAAGTGGTGTGATGGGAAGCTGGAAACAGTCCAGACATCTCAGTGAATATGAAACATCGTCTGCAACCGGGTCAGACAGAACCGTCTTTTGGTACTTTGCTCATACCTTGCAATATTTTTTTCCTCATCATTTTGATAAGAAATAGTTCTTCTTTTTTTTTTAGTGCCTGTGCCCTAGAGATATACAGTGTGAAGTTGATTTCATGCCTCAGGTATACTTAACTTTTATAAGATTTACTTCAAGATAAAACATTTTCTTTTGCACTCAGAATAAGTACTTATTGACATTCATTTAGAGTCTTGTTTTTAGCAGATTGCTTTTTCCCCCTGGAGGTGATCATTTGAAATTTGAATTAGAGAAAGGGTTTGTCAAATCTGAATTCCTTTTAATCATAATAAAACATGTTGGAATGGTGTTGAACATGTTTATTAAAAATACATGCATTTGCATTGGCAAGAAGGCTTCCAGAAAATGCCAAGAATTTCCAGGCACTTTTCATATTCTCTAGATAATAAGCAATAATTTTAGTATTTTCATAAGTGTACTGAATTGACTCAGCTCATCCTGTATCAAGAAATCTGGGGAGAATAAAAGGTTGTGTTATGCCCCACAATTCCTTTCATTATATTGACTTAATTTAAGATGATGTTGTTTAATCATCTTATGATTATTTAATCATAGAATGAAATGTATTGAAACAAACATGAATATAACTTACTTCATTATCAACAAAAGCAATCCAAAACTTTTTTAGAATAATAAAAACACATCCTACTTTTATTTTTTTATCCTCACCTAGGGACATTTTTTTCTTTTTTCTTTTTAGAGAAAGTAAGGGTGGGGGAGAGAGAGAGAGAGAGAAAGAGAGAGAGATTGGTTGTCTTCTTGTGCACTTGCTAACTGGGGATCAAAACTGCAACCTAACCTGAGTATGTGCCCTGAATGAGAATTGAACCCATGACCTTTTGGTCTACAGGACAATACTCCAACCAACTCAGCCATACCTTCCAGGGCAATGCATGCTACTTTTAAAAACCATTGCAATGAAAGAGACCCATTAAAATCCTTACAATATTCAATTAACTACTGACAAATTCTTTTAGTTTTTCTTCCTATAAGAATTTCTTTATTTCCCCTTCATTCCTGAAAAGTAGTTTCACTGGTTAGAGAGTTCACAGTTGATGGCTCTTTTCTTTAAGTCTTAAAAATGACACTATGCCAGTTTCTTCTGGCTGCCATGGTTTGAAACATAAAATCTGCTGTCATTCTGTTTCTCCTCTATGTGATGTGCTGTTTCTCTTTGATTGCCTTTACTTTTAAAAATGTTTTAGTTTTCAGAAGTATAATTATACATTTGTATGATTTTATTTGTTTTTTAATCATCTCACTTGGGGTTTGCTTATCTTGTTGCATGCAGAGGTTTTCATTTTTCTCAAAGTTTGGGACATTTACAGCCATAATTTCGAATACTTTTTTAGCCACATTTTCTTTCTCTTCCCCCTCTGAGACTACAATGATATGGGTGTTGGATTCTTTGTTGTTATCCCACAGCTTCATGAAGTTCTTCAAATTTCCCCTCAGTATATTTTCTTTCTGTTGTTCAAGTTGGGTAAATTCTATTGATCTTTTCTCAAGTTCACTGATTGTTTCAAGTTATGTCTACTCTATTCCTAAATAACCATCAAGCACTGTTTCACAAATTGGATCTTTCAGTTCTGATATTTCCATTTGGTTATTCCTTACAACTTCTATTTCTTGGCTGTGATTTTCTTTCACTTTTTTCAAGGCAATTTATAATTGTTGAAGAATTTTTAGGACAGGTGCTTTAAGATCCTTGTCAGATAATTCTGACACCTGACTCACTTAGCATTGTCATCAGCTAGTTGTCTTTTGTAATTCTAGTTGTTTTTTATTTATTTCTTGATATCATGAGTGATTTTCTACTGTGTGGTAAATGTTCTGTTTTATTTTTTAATTTTTATTTATTGATTTTTCTTTGAGAGATAGAAACATAATTTGTTGTTTTACCTATTTGTGTATTTTTGTATGTGCTCTGACTGTGGAGGATGCTCTCATCAACTGAGCTCTCTGGCCTGGGCTGGACATTATGTTTTTCATGTTAGGAGGTACTTAGTCCTATTTAAATTTTCTAATTTAGGGGTAAGCCATTCTCTGTAGATACAGCAGAGGGCTACACCTTCCTTTGGGAGATGTGGTTCCAGTGATAGCTTAGTTTTTGGGTTATTATGATGCTATTTGGTCAGCCTGGTGTAGCTGGTGCAACTAGGCTCCCACTGGACTCTGCTGGCATTTCTTGTTGGGTGAGAGGGGTTCCCACTCAGTGGGTCATTGGAGAAGAGGATCTTTAGGCCAGGAGGATAAAGAGACTTCCCTGGATGGGCACTTGAGATTTCTTCAAGTATCCTTGTTTGTCCCAGGGTTTCTAAGCAGGGGAAGAGGCCTCAGTTCAGCTCAATATGTGAGGAAGTGAAGACAGACGAGGCTGTGAAATAGGAAGTGAAAGACAACTGTGTCATACAAGTAGAAAAACAGTTGTGAGGAAGAAATTGAAACAAACAAGTTAGAGGGAGAGCTGTTTCCACTGCTAATAGATATCCCCCAAACTGGAGGTTAAAGGACAGCAGGTGCCAGGGAGGCAGGAAGACATACTGACTCCACACTCTTTTCTCTGTGTCATCTGTTAGTGCTTCTTAACTGAAAAACCATTTGTGTAGGCAGGTAGTATTTTAATGTATCTGCATGTTTTCTTTAATATAGATTTCACAAGAGACTGAAATCAAATAACATTATTATGATATTTTTCTTACTCTTTAAATTAGCAAAATACCCATGGATGCCAATGACATATTTTCTGGGGTAATTTTATTCATCTCTGGGCAGAAAACATGTAAAATGCCTAAAAGACTATCCCTAATCAATGCCTTACTTTACCAGCGAAGTTGCACCTGTGGTGGACAGTATCTCCATGGCTCTGCCTATGGTTCTGAGGTGGGGCATAGTCCTTATGGCACAAGACTTGGGCTGAGTTCAGTTTTCCTCTTGTTCATAATGAAAGAACATAAGGTTGGATGCAGTTTCCAGAGTCAGTCTGATTCACCAACAGTAATGAGGGCTCTTGGTTTTGAGAAGAGACATTGGACATGGGAAAAGAAGCTGCCATAGGTGTGGGGATCCCCAAGGGGGTTGCCTGGTACCTCAGTGTACTTTAGATTTGGGGAAGTGCATCCTGATTTTCAAGGGAAAGCTTATAGTTAAGATCAATTCTGCATTTTTAAAAAATTAATTGACTTTATTTTTAGGACAGTTTTAGATTTACAGAAAACTTAGCAAAAAATACAGAAAGTTCTCATAAATCTCCAACATTCACTATTATTGACATCTTGCATTAATATAGTATAGTTCCTACAATGAATGAGCTGATATTGATACATTATTATCAACTAAAGTTCTGTTGGGGTTTATTCTTGGTGTTGTACATTCTATGGGCTTTGACAAGTGTCTTGTATCCACCCTTATAGTTTCATACAGAGCAATTTCACTGCCCTAAAAATCCTCTGTGCTCTGTCTATTCATCCCTCCCTCCCTCTTCCCACCCTGCCCCAGACAACCACTGGTCTTTTTCCTATCTCCGTAATTTTGCCTTTTCTAGAAGGTCATATCATTAGAATTATACAGCACAAAACTTTTCAGATTGCTTCTTTCACCTGACAATAGGAATTGAAGTTCCTCCATGTCTTCATGTCTTTCGTGGCTGATAGCTTATTTCTTTTAGTACTGAATGGTATTCTGCTATCTGGATGGGCTACAGTTTACCTGTCCTTTCACTTACTCAAGAACATGCATCCTGCCCCTCTGAAATTTGTTTGGGGAGGGAAAGCATTAAGCTTAAGATAAATTGTGTATTTTTAAGAGAAGAACACTTTGCGGGGGATGTCTCTGGATTTGACTTCTATGAGCCTAAGTTTCCCAAGCTGCAAGCCAACTGGACAGAAATATGAGAAACAAAAAGGAGTAAATATTTATGAACTGTTTTTAGGTCTATAGATGACAAGAACTTATTTGACTTGCTGGTTAGGTCCACTAGCAAGTGAAATAAATAACTATATATTTTGCGTTTCTAACAGATAGCATAGATAAGCTACTTTACAGCAGTAGTAACGGTACATTTAACAGACCGTTTTAAATACCTGACCATGGGAAATGAACACAGACACAAGGTAAACTGGATGGGGACTTGCCGGAAGGCACTCTGGC